>NW_006499207.1:2183381-2203051 GCF_000471905.2 Amborella trichopoda | reverse complement strand
TCTTCATTGTTTTGTGCCAACAATGCTTCGAGTGACTCGTCTAAAGCAGTCACATATAGAATGAGGGGCTTTCCCAATACTGGTGTAGAGATAACATTTGATGTTGTCAAGGGCTGCCTGACATGCTTCATCCCAGATGAATGGTGTATCTTTCTTTAGCAGGTGTGTAAAGGGCTTACAACGACCTGAGAGGTTCGAGATGAACCTGCGAATGTATGCCAGTTGCCCTTGGAGGGAGCACAGTTCTCGAAGTGAAGTCGGGGCATTTCTTGGATTGCCTTGATCTTAACTAGCTCAACTTCAAGCCCTCGACGTTTGACAATGAACCCCAAGAAGTTTCCCAAATGCAGGCCAAAGGCACATTTCAGCGGGTTCATTTTTAGCTAGCCATTTCGGGTACTTGATTTCATGGATGAAACCTGCTTGTCTAAGTAAATTTGGTTATCTCAGCATCTATCTGCATTTCAAGATTAGGCCTGAACCTTCTTGATTCTATTTGACAAGTTTGACAGTCGGATCAATGTCGAGACGGTGAATGGCAACTTGAGGGTCTAAACTGAGCATCTCATGATAATGCCAAGCAAAAATGCCTCGGTTCGTTTTCAAGAAGGCAATAAACTCCTCTTTCTCGTCTAGAGACATCCTTGCTGAAATGAATGTAGATCTGAGGTCCACTTCATCTCTAAGATTTATTTCTTCGAGTTCATCAGCTGTGGCTTGACCACCTTCTTCCAATTCTTTTGGAGCCTCTTGCAACTCTTCATCGTTGCTTTCAGGGATCTTTTGATTGGCATCAAATGCAGAGACTCATGATCTTGACATCTTTGCCTACAATAGAGGCTCAAAGTGGATTATAATTTCTACATATTTCCTTATTTCAGGAAGAGAACCTTCCATAAACAGGGATTGTTTTTTGGATAGCAGAAGTTCATCTGGGAGATCGCAAGGAATTCGAGATTCAATGATTGTAGTGCAAGGAGTATGTCAATGCGAATCACTCGGCCTTTGAGCAGCTATCTGCAGTGTTTGGTCCACACGGGTTGGTACTTCACAGACTTGTATCATGTGGCAAGTTTCCTGAGAGTAGATACTTTGCCCCTTCGATTCTCTCAATCTCTACTCAAAGTTAGGCTCAGGTGGCCACTGGGGTTTCTTTGGCTTTGACTTCTTGCGAACATTGTGGTGGGTGGCTCTACCTCAACTCTAGCTGTCAGGGCATCAGCAACTGTTGGGAATCATGCTGCTTGTGCTACGGTCATTCTCAATCGCTTCCACTGCGTCCTGCTTATATTGATTCCTTCGAATTCCCGGTCGAGAGCCTCGAAGTCTGGGAACATCAAGGTCGTACCTAAAGAAGACATAAGAGAAAGAGAATGACAAGTAAGAGAAGAAGGTGTATAAGGGTTAGAAAGTGGGGGACTTTTAAGGTCATTCCCCTCATCAGACCGATCTTGGCAGCTTTTTACGTCATCACCAAGATTGGACGTTTGCAGGAAGTCTTTTAGGTATTTCCCTTGCTTAGACCGCTGGGGAGTGCTTTTAATGTTGTCACCGTCATCGGACGTTTGTTGAGTGGAAGATGGCATGGGGACGTCCTCTTGACAGGATGAAGAAGGAAAAGGATCGTGCCGGGGATGAAGTCCAGCAAAGTTGGCAACGGAGGAAGGGGCCTGAGAAATTCCTGCTCAACTGTAGGTTGAGAGGTCTTGTTTCTTCGGCCAGCAGCCCTTTGCCTGTCTTTTTCTAGTTTTCTGAGGTGCTATTTGATTTGTCTTACTGGGTTCGCGATCAGCGCTGGCTTGGCGAACCGCTTCTCGCGTCAAAGACTTGAGTCTGCTTCGGCCATGGAAGATCATCCATGGCTGGGAAGTTTAGGGTTCTACAGAGTCTGAGTCATTGATAGGAAGGTCCTGGTTTGTGAGATCTTCTTGCCCCGATGAAGAAGTGATTTGGGGATAAGTTGCAGGGAGATTGTAAAATTCTTGACACTCCCTTATCTTCTTTGTGAATATATCACGGAAAGTTGTGCATTCTGACAACTAATGACATCTTACCTGATGGAATGGGCACCAACGATCTTCAGTCCCCTTAGCAAGGCGGCGAGGTTGCCTAGCCTGTTTTAGTGTAATGAAGAGGGCATAGAGGATACCCAGAATTTCGTCCTCCTCTTGAATGGTTACGGCACGGGAGGCCTCAGCTGCCCCAAAGGCCTTCTTTAAATCTTTAAGCTTTATCTAACCTTTCAGAATCAGGGCCTCAATGATATCCTTCAGTGTGTAGCAGTCATCTATGGGATGATTGATCCTCCGATGGTAAGCACAATAATTTTCTTGAGTGTCAAGGCCAGATTTCTCAGGGAACCTGGTTTCTGAAAGCTGGATCATATTCTACTCCAATAATAACTGGAACAACGCAGGGATTCATTCCTTCTCAAAGGGATAGACCTTATTCCTATGCCTAGTGAAATAATTACTCCGATCAAAGTTGGTTGGTGGAGATACCCGATTGTATGACTATTGCTGCTTGCCAGCCTGAAGTGTTACCTTCGTTGTGCTTACCTCTTTAGAGAGGTCCAAAGTTTGGGAGGGAGCCTTCTTTTAATCAGTGACCATAATGGCTGAACTAATTACCCCTTTCTGTTGGCTGCCCCGTGTGTTGTTCCGAGAGCCACCATTACCCCGATTGTTCTCTGAACTTGTAGATGGTTGTCGTGCCCCATCATGACGGTCTGACAAACTTTCTATGTGAACTGGTTTAAAGATCAACTCTAACATGGAGGTCGGATTAGAGACCTCGACATGTAAAGCGATTTCAGGTCACATGTTCCGCACGCAAGTTTAGACTACTTCTTTCTCGGGTATGGCGGGAATCCAAGTTTCTCAATCTTGATATGAATTGATCTACGGGCTCATCTGGATCTTGAGGCAAGGTGAGAAGGTCGATGGTTTGAACTTCTCTCTCAACCTCATAGAAGCGTTGATAGAATAGTTTCTCCATTTCCTCCCATGTGTGCACCGAGTTTGGAGGAAGTCGGGCAAACCATTGGAATGTTGGGCCATCAAGGGTCTCAACGAACTGATGGAGAAGGAGTCTCTCGTCAGTTGTTGTTTCCCAACATGCTGGCAGGAAGTGGACGATACGCTGGTTTGGGGAGGTGGTTCCACTGAATAAAGGAAACTTCCCTTTCTTATAGTTTGAGGGGAACGGGACCTGATCAATATAGGAAGGATATGGTCTTTGATAAGGCATCGCACCCTATATACCCAGAATTTGTCTATTCTTTAGGCTATGGGTGACCATAGCGGACTGAATTTTCCTGTGAGGTAGACGGAGGGGGCTGTCATGGAGGTGCACCATCAGAGTGATGGGAATTGACCTCACGGCTAGCTGACTGGCATTCCACATCAATACGATCAATCTTCTCCATCATCGCATGCAGCATGCCCTCAAACTTCTTCATACGATCCTCCAGCGCATCACCGAGCTCGCTTACGACCATTATGCTAACTGTTTCGCTAGGGAGGTCAATGGTAATGGCAGCTGAAGTCTTACAAGCTTGACGGGTCATACGTGGAAGGTCAGTCATTAAGGGGTCAGCATGCCCTGACTGAACTCGACTTCTGTACGCGGATCATGTTTGGACCGATTCTCGACTGTCTTGGGACAGTGGCTGAGGAGCCTGTTCACGACAGTCTTGGGACCGTGGCTGTTGAGTGGCTAAGTCTTCTTCTGCGATAGTAACCACAGCACAGGGCTCATGAAGCTTTTCTTCAGGCTTCATTATCTGAAGGGGATAGAAGGGAATCAGGTGAAGAGGGTCATCAAAATTGGTTGTTTTGACTGCCTTAATCACCTCCCTAGTAAAAATTCATAGACCTCCATCGCATCAAAATTGCAATCTAGGTCGCGGCAGGTCAACTCTTCCTGCACAGGAGAGAGCTGTCTCCATCAGGTGTGGCAATGGATGAGGGCCAGGAACTTGAGTCATCTTGGGCCGAGGAGGATAAAGGACTCGATCTTCCGTGAGGTCAAAACCCCAAGCTCTCTTATGAGCTCAAAAAACATGCCCTAAGTCATAAGGCTGGTTCAGGATGGTACTCTTGGGGAAAACATTCGAGTACCAAGGCTGAAGGTGCTTGCTCGATGAAGGAGTAAGCAAGAGCAAGGTCGACTCATGAGGAGGCCTCAGTTGAGGGCGAAGGGACACCTAAGATGGCGACGCATGTGCGCCTCTTGAAGAAGGATCACGGGGGACTTGGAGGTCCACCCGAGCTTGTGTAGGTAATCTGGCCTCAAGAGGGCGAGAACTATGAGTAGGTGTTTGTAAGAGAACAGGTGCAGGTTTGCCCCTTACAAGGTGCGCTTGTGTGTGCATAGGAGAAGGACGAGAAGGTCATCTCCTGTGTAATCGGGTTGGCACAATAATGGTGTTTCCCCGAGCAGTGAGATGCACATAAGTGGCGTGCACAGGATCTGGCCTTGGAAGGTTCGATTTTTGTCACGGACTCAAAGTAACAGAAGGGTTGCCCCGAGGTGTGACTCGAGTGGGAGACCCACGAGCCTTGTGGTGCGTGTGAGGGATAGAGACCATGGGGTTTTCGCCTCGAAGTGTTGAGCCTCTAGGTATAGAGACCAATGGTGCAGGAATGTGAGGGATAGTCTTATGGCGACCCACAGGAGCAATGGCAACTTGCTTACGTTTTGCAGAAGGGATTGGGCAGCCTTCCAGCGTACCTCAGGAACTAGATTGGCAAGTGACTTGCCGGTGGCTGGGTGTATGCTGTGTGGGACAACATAAGTGTTGCCCATGCAGGGCACCTTGGTGGAGTTTCCACCAGAGCGAAGAGATGGGGAGTGAGGGACCTTCAAGTCCCTCCTCACACCGGTCCAGGTTAAGACATGGGAGCTAGACAAGGGGTCTTTGCACAAGAGGATGGTAGGGAATGAAGTCGAAGGACCTTGTACCCTAGGGATACTCTCGAATAAGGGGATAAGAAAATCCCTGATCCAGATAAATGGGTAACAGAACCCAGCAGCCATAAGTGAATATGAAAAGAGAATGAAAGAAGTTAATAAAAGAAGAGACTAGCCACACAAAAACGATCCGAGTAAGTCCCCAATATAGTCGTCAAGCTAGTCAGCTGCCTCAATCTCGCCCTCCGGATCCCTGAAGGATTAGGCGGTATAAGTCTAGGGTTTCAGGGGAGACCCAGGATGTTTATGAGATCGCTCTCTCAGGCTTCAGGGAGCCTTCTTTGATGAACATACGCAAGCATGTGTATTCAAAAAAAAGAAAGAAAGACAAGGGAGAGAAGAATTCGACCAAGCGAGAAGATCAGAGCAATGACTAGGTTGGTAGATAATTGGCATAACATGGTAGCGAAAGGGGCTCGGTAACTAAGGTCGGCTCATGGGATTGCTACTAGACGTTATTACCAATATCGACTAGCTAAGCACGATGGTCGGTCTAGCGTGGCACTAAAGCGGGCCATGCGAATCAGGAGCAACAACATTATGGCTAGACAATAGTACTGTCATGAGATGCTAACCTCAATCCCTCTTAGTCGAACAAAAGAGTAACAGAGGCATGGTTAAAGAGAAGAAGGGAATGGATGGAAAGAGATAGAAGAAGGAAGAGAGGAGGGAAACGAAGGAAGAGGAGATGCAGTCAGTGTTAGACATTGTCGACTGTTTCACGAGATGAGAGAGAGAGGAAGCAGTAGGAGCTAGGCTTCACCGACTACGTCATATGAGAAGAGAGGAAGAGAATCAACTAGTGCTAAGTCTCGCCAACTGACAGAAGAAGAGAGAGAAAATAGGTCGGGGATAGGTCTCACTGACTAACAGAAGAAGAGAGAGAAGACCAATTGGTGCCAAGTCTTACCAATTGATAGAAGAAGAAAGAGAAGACCAACCAGGACTAGGTCTTGCCGACTGATAGAAGAAGAAAGAGAAGACCAACCTACACTAGGTCTTGCTGACTGATAGAATAAGAGAGAGAAGATTAATCGATGTTAGGCCTCATCGATTGATAAAGAAGAGAGAGAGGATCAATCGACGCTAAGCCTCATCGACTGATGGAAGAAAAGAGAGAAGATTAACTTGCACCAAGTCTCGCCAACTGATAAAAGAAGAAAGAGAAGACCAACCGACATTAGATCTCACCGACTGATAGAAGAAGAGAGAGAAGACCAACAGGTGCTAGGCCTCGCCGATTGAAAGAAAAAGAAAGAGAAGACCAACTTGCACTAGATCTCACCTACTGATAAAAGAAGAGAGAGAAGATCAACCGACGCTAGGCCTCGCCAGTTGACAGAAGAAGTTAGAGAAGACCAAATAGTGTTAGGTCTCACCTACTGATAGAAGAAGATAGAGAAGACCAACTGACGCTAAATCTTGTCAGTTGACAGAAGAAGATAGAGAAGACCAACCGGTGCTAGGTTGCGCCAGTTGACAGAAGAAGATAGAGAAGACCAATCGGTGCTAGGTCTCGCTAGTTGACAGAAGAAGATAATGACGAGAAGAGAATATGAGAGAGAAAGAGATAGCGATAGGAAGAGGAGAGAGAAAGAGATAAATACAAAGAGAGAAGAGAGAGAAGAGATGAGAAGAGAAGATGAGTGAGAACGAGAGAGAAAGAGAGTGAAGAGAGAGAGAACGAGAGAAGAGAGAGAAAGAAGAGATGAAAAGAGAAGAGGGAGAAAGAGAGAGAGAAGAGAGAGAGAAAGAAGAGACGTGAAGAGAAGAGAGAGAAAGAGATAGAAGAGAAAGAGAAAGAAAAGATGAGAAGAGAAGATGAGAGAGAAAGAGAGAGAAGATATAGAGAGAGAAAGAAGAGAGAAAGAGAGAGAAGAGAGAGAGAAAGAAGGAGAGAGAGAGGGAGGAGAGAGAAAGTTGCCTGCTTGAAGGGTACCAACCCTTTTCTTCTCTCTCCTCTCTCTCTCCAAGACGTACTCACAAGCTCAAGTATGGAATCGAAATTTTTATTCAATTATCATCAACTGACGGCCGGGAGGGGGTGGGTCTTTACAATGAGGCAGTGCCTGTTTATATAGAATTGTGCCCAAACATGGGTGGATTGATCAAAATTAAACTTAATTGTTGAAAATTAATATTTAATTGAATTAAAATAAATTCTGAAAATGTGAGCAAAAGGACTATTTTGCCCCTACGTAATAATATGTGGAATTTCAGAATAGTCCCTACTGCTGCCCGAGATCTTGCGGGATCTTCCATGGCTGACCCAAGGGTGTTCTGATGCCTGTTTAATCGAAATATTATTGTTTTCTTGTAGGGCTCGGCATGGCGATCGTTTTGATACCAACTTTGAGTCATAAATCATGTTTTTGGGCCATGACCACAAGACTTGAAATTTGTTTGAATCTTGAAAACTTTGGATCGATAGTGCGATCGTTCCTTATTTTTTTTCTATAATTTCTTCATCGTAGTGCACTAATCATGCCGTCATTATCGCGTAACTACAAACGGAACGCGATTTGGAGACCAAACGAAGATTTCGCAACTTTTGAGTTTTGGGCGGTCGAAATTTCAGTCACGTCGTCATCTTTGTGCATGAAATCTGACCGTCCATCATGTACAGAGTTCGGACCAATGATAGCCCTAGATCTTATGCACACAATGGAAATGGTCTTGCACTAATCCACTACCCGAGCGTCATGATTTGGTCAATCGAGTGAGGCGTGTTTCTGCTGAATTTTCTGCAACTTCTTCACGGATCGACAGCTCCTCTCTAGCTTTTTTCCCTGCTCGGACATCGTCTCGAGGCGTGCCACATATCGAATTGTTCGTCTTGATGAAAGGAATACGCTCACAAAATTTGGGAGCGATCCGACTTGGAACAAGTGAGTTACGAGCCTCAAAATTGACTACCCGTGACTGTAAAAATAGCCACCTTTAATGGTGTTTTGGTGTAGTGAGGCCACACGGGAATAGTGTGCATCCTCTCTTGTTTCAATGTTTGGCTCATATCTTTATTCTGGAGTATCCGATTAAGCCAAAACTTAACCCATAAGGGTTTTCGACCGCGTCGGATCCAATGGTGATGGTCCTACAGTGATTTGAGACACCGAAAATGTAGTTCTAGTTGTAGGGTCCGTTTCAGGGTGTTGAGACCGATTTTGCTAAAATTGTTTCTTTGTGTTCAATGCTGACTGTAGACATGTCTGATCGCGATGAAACTTGGCAAGTGGTCTTTTGAAGTGTTGAAGAAGATCTTGACCAATTATGGGACCATTCTGAGATGATCGACAATTTCCACTGTTTTGTAAGCTTTATTGACTTGCTTCTTACTAGGGACCAAGGTGATGAAAAATACGTTCAATCAGAGCTCAGTGCAACGAAACGAAACCTAGGAGAATCTTTTGAGGGTTTCATCAGTCGATTCCGCGAGGTGGTGATGCAAATCATATAATGTCAACTTACGGACACAGCCAAGATCTCCGTAGTCTTAGAGAATGTCACCCCTGAATACAGGACCTTCTTCAGCCAAGGTCTTATCCCTCACTCTTTCGACTCCGTGATTGAGCAGGTGGCGCGATATGAAAGAGTCAGAAGGACAATAAAATGATAACAACTCCACAAAATATGAACAAAAACATTAACAAGGGGAATGTTTCTGGTCAGGTTAATGAGATTGTCGTTAACAGACCGGCTCAAGGTTCAGCCACTCAGCGCAACAATCAAAACCAAAACCAAAGGGGTCAGCCTAGAGCCAATGCTCAATATAATAACCAAAGGCGAGAGGATAATTTCACCCCTCTCAAAGACCCATTAAAAAAAGTTCTAGAATTACTCCTGGCTAGAAACATGGTGTATCTTCCACCACCAACTGCACCACCATTTCAAGTCACGGATGAGAGCAAGTGGTGTAAATGGCACCAAAACCATTCTCATGATACTCAAAATTGCATGTATTTGAAACGGGTGAGTCAAGGGTTAATCAATAAGGGGGACATCACTGTTGCACCTATAATCAACCTGTTGAAGAACCTAATCAAAAGGTGGGTATCTTCACAAATCCTCTCCCTAAAAATATGGTCACAACGACTGAAAAGTCAGGAGCTCAAGATAACGCAAAAGAGAACGTCTTCATTCACATGGTTGAGAGTAGAGAAGAAATAATATTTTTTTATGATCATCACTTTCAAGAACTCAAAGAAAATCTTTTGAGCCTTCTAAGGGGAAGCCCTTCATCTCCGAACCTCGATAACATTCCTAAATAGGACCATTATGGCGAAAATGATACGCTAAAGATCGATATGGTCAGGATCAATGAAAAGGGATCATCTTCCAAACAAGGGGCCAACACCCCAAAGTCTCCCCATTACTCTTGCTAGGGCTGACCCTATCGAGCTTCAGGTTGGCGGGGTTGATTCCCTAACCCGAAGAGGTCGAGTGTTCAAACACATTCAATTGATGGCCAATACTCTTGATGAAAGAATAAGAAACACCTCAAAAGCCAGACAACCAACAGGGGTCGCAGATCATTAACCGATTAAAGAAATTCAAGGATCTGCAACCACCTATGATCTACTAGCTCATCTCAAGAACATTCAGGCTCAAATCTCCATATTGGAACTGCATGCCAATTCACCAGCACACAGAGCCTTGATCGAAAAGGTCCTCATCAAGACACACATCCCAAGCAGCACACAACCAGAAGAGTTGTGTAGAATGATCAACCAGTTGATGGCACCAACGCCAAATCGTGTTCATGGATGATGACATCTCAATCAGCTTCAACAGCTTTCATGTCCAACCTCTGCACATCACCGTTTTTATGCAAGGATAGTAGATACGGAGAGTGGTCGTGGATAATGGGGCATCCATAAACATATGCCATATGAAAACAGTGAAGCAGATAGGCAAAAGCCTAGATGACTTCGAGCCATGCCAACTAACTATCACTGCATACGACGGGACCAAGAGACAAGCTGAAGGCATATTGCCTCCCATACTTAAGATCGACCCTATCGTCCAAGTGATAAAGTTTTATGTCTTAGACATAAAACCTTCATTCAATATGCTACTACGAAGATCGTGGCTGCATGAAAACCTCTTGGTCGCCTCTACACTCCATCAATGCCTCAAAAGTTTTACTAAAAATGGTGTCGCGGAGGTATGTGCTGAACCCCTTCTTTTCTCAATCCTAATATACATAATGGGAAGCTAGGCGTAGGGGTCGAGCTCAGAGAAATCCTGCTCGCTTCCTTCGAGCATGCCGATTGTACCACCTAACGTCTAGAGGTCGCTGACCCTGTTCCTGAAATTTTGCAAACTTTCGCATCGACGGAGGACATCATCCAATGTCAACATCGATATGGTTTCGGATCCCTCGAAGCTTGGCACATGCTCTTCTCCCAAGGCTTCCAACCAGGCCAAGGCTTGGGGAGTCAAGGGAAAGGAGTAACGGACGCAATTTCTAAATCACTCCAAGCCAAAATTGAAAACGAGGATCGAAGAGGACTCAGGTGTTCTCTCACCTTATTTCAAAGCCGAATGAAGCCTTCATGCTATCCGAGCTTTGTATCTGAAGGCATTGAAAGCCTCGATCCTCTCGATGCCCGTCCTTCAAAAAGGCCAAAGGTGATCCTTGATTCCCCAACGGTTGAGAATTCTTCTTCCACATCTCAGCACACACAAGAACTGGGAATTGAAGACCTTTTTGCTGACCTGGATTTGAAGGTATGCACAATCGGCTCTAACACAGCAAAGCGTGCCCTCCGCCAATACAAACTCAGGAACGGAATTGGTCGACCACTCCTCTATCTCGAGAATCGCTAAAAGCATACCAGTGGCACCTTCAAGTCTTGGTGCCAAAAAACAGATAAGAGCAAGGTGGCCATCTAACCACCCTGCACGTCCGGTTCCCAACATTTCTCCCGCAAGTCCCATAAGGGACACCTCTTGCGATGTTTCAAAATCCATTGAAAATTCAAAACATGATAAAAATGATAAGGAAAAAGAATTTTCAAAAACAGCAAACACTCAAAATAGCCCAATAACGATGCATAATACCCAAGACGATGAATTGGACGACCAAGATGAAGATTAAGAGAACCAAAAGTTTGAAGAAATCCCTCAACCTGAGGAACTCACTTCAATTCAAGAAGAGGTTCGATGGTGACCCAATGACTATCATCGCAGAGACGATCGACGTAAACCTAGGAATTGAGAAGGACCCAAGGTTAACCACGATTGGAACCTCCTTATCTCCTGAGAAGTGAGAAGATATGACTTCCTTTCTCAAGGAATATCGCGATGTCTTCGCCTGGTCATACGATGATATGTTATGGCTAGATCCCACATTAGTGCAACATCACCTAATATTCAACGAAGGACCAAAGCCTGTAAGGAAAAAACTCTGACGTTAAAAGACTCACGTTGAGCTCAAAATTAAGGAAAAAATCGACAAACGTTTCAAGACGAAGTTCATTACCCCCATCGATTACTCAGAATGGTTGGCCAACATAGTGGTCGTACCCAAGAAAGATGGGAGGATCCTAGTGTGTGTCGACTATTGAGACCTCAACAAGGCATGCCCAAAAGACAATTTTCCATTACCAAATATAGATGCCTTGGTCGACAACACTGCGGAGCACGAGATGTTGTCATTTATAGATGGCTTCTCAAGCAACAACTAAATCTTCATGACAGAAGAAGACCAGACCAAGACATCATTCATAACGCAATGGGGAACCTACTCCTACTGTGTCATGCCCTTTGGCCTCAAAAATGCAGGGGCAACTTTTCAGCGGGCAATGACTAGCATCTTCCATGACTTGATGCACACCATCATGGAAGACTATGTCGACAACATTTTGGTCAAGTCGAAGACCAGATCTGATCATCTCACCAACCTGAAAACCATTTTTGAAAGACTCCAGAAACATCAACTCATACTCAATCCACAGAAATGTGCCTTTGAGGTTGAATCCAACAAATTATTAGGCTTTATAGTAAGCCAAAGAGGCATTGAGGTGGACCCATCCAAAATACGAGCCATCATTGAAATGCCCCCTCCCCGGAACATTAGAGAAATATGTGGGCTTCCAGGTCGCATACAATCCTTAAGGTGTTTTATTTGACAACTGGTGGACAAGTGTGCGCCGTTCAATAGGCTCCTTAAGAAGGATACCCCATTCATATGGGATAATGAATGACAAGAGGCATTCTACCAAATCAAGGTGTACTCACAAAACCTCCCATCCGTAGTCCTCCTAGTCCAGATAAACCCCTATTCCTATAAATATCTATGATAGACAAGACCAAGGAGGCAATGTTAGAACAATACGATGACCATGAAAAAGAACAAACAATATACTACATCAGCAAAACCATGGTTGACTATGAGACAAGATACACAAATGTGGAGAAGCACTACTTAACACTTCTGTGGTCTATGTAGAAATTAAGACACTATGCCTTATCTCATACAATCAAGCTCATCTAAAAAATAGACCCACTCAAGTACCTATTGAAAAGACCAGTCCTTAACAGACGTTTGGCGAAGTGGATAATGCTATTGAGTGAATTTGAGATCGAATAAAGTGAATTCGAGATCGAATATGTTACTCAAAAATCGATCAAGGGACAAGCCATTGCTTACCACTTAGCTTAACATGTACAATCAGATAACACTCCCGTTAACATGGATCTCCCTGATGAGAACCTCTTCACAATTGAGAACTCAATTTGGGAGCTATACTTTGATGGTGCAAGGAACTAAAACGGGTCAGGTATAGGAATCATATTATGTTCACCTAAGATGATTTTAATGCCAACAACCATCAAATTGAATTTCCCATGTACCAATAACGTTGCTGAGTATGAAGCCTTGATAGCCAAGCTCGAGAACGCAATGGGAATGAAAATCCAGCAAATATGAGTGATTGGTGACTCCTTACTTGTTATAAACCAAGTTCAAGGAATTTGGAAGGTGAAAGAAGAAAAGCTCAAAACCTATCAAGAAAAAGGTGGAAAAGATGATCCCATACTTTAAGAAAATCACCTTTCAGAACGTAACTAGGGAAAATAATCGATTCGCCGACACCCTTGCAACCCCTACTTCAACAGTTGACATTCCTTCAGAAATCACCACGCTGCCATTCTACATCAGGAACAAACATGACCCTTCCCCACCAAGGATCGAAGAAGAAATAGAGCAAGAAAATGAGAACGATTGACAAGTGTCTCTCATGGATTCAGATGCGCTAATTAAGGCAAAACCATGGTTCCACGATGTTCTGTCCCTGCTAAAAGTTGGGTTATACCCCGAAGGAGCCACCAAAAAGGATAAAGAAGCCCTTCAAAGGTTTTCTATGGGATTCTTAGTGAGAGGTGATCTCCTGTTCAAGAAGTCCTTCGATGGCATCATTCTACAGTGTCTCGATCAGCCAGAAATAGGCCAAGTATTGACAGAGTTACACAATGAGGGAGATCATTATAGGGTAGCTGCCTTAGCTCAGAAAATCAGGCGTCAAGGCTATTATTGGACTACAGTGGCCGAAGATTGTTGGCAATTCGTTAAGAGGTGTCCCAAATGTCAACTTTATAGAGACATCATCCATGCACCATCCGTACCACTCAACTCAACACCGCACATATGGCCCTTTGCCATGTGGGGTCTTGATATCATCGAAGTTATCTTACTAAAAGCCTCAAATGGCAACCATTTTATATTAACGGCTATAGAGTACTTTACCAAATGAGTAGAAGTCGCATCGTTTGTCAAATTTGAGGACAACATGTTGCCTGTTTCATAAAGAACAACATCGTATTCAGATTCGATGCTCCTGAGTCAATCATTACTGATAATGGATCGAACTTCAAAAATGAAAAGGTCACTTAGGTGTGCAAAAAGTTCAGGATAACGCAAAAATTCTCCACGCCTTACTATCCTCAAGAAAAGGGACAAGAAAAAGCTACAAACAAAGGACTTCTTAGAATTATAGACAGAATAATAGAAGGTGGCAAAGACTGGCACGAAAAACTAAATGACGCATTATGGGCCTACCGGACAACTAAGAAGACTCCTACTGGCATGACCCCATACTCATTGGTGCATGGTATGGAAGCAGTGCTACCCATTGAAGTTGAGATACCTTCTCTCCATGTGCTTATTCACAAAAATTCTGATGAAGAACAAAAGATCGAAGCACAAATCACTACCCTCGTTACTTTGGATGAAAGACGACTATGAGCAACACAAAATTTCATTGCTTACCAATGTAGAGTTGAGAGGGCATACTAAAGAAAAGTTGTTCCTCGACAATTCAGAGAAGGGGACATGGTACTCAAGAAAATCTTCCACACTCATGCAAATCAACACCCTTTAGGCAAGTTCAAACCTAATTGGGAGGGGCCATTCGTGGTTACCCGAGTGCATGTAGGCAATTCTTACAAGATCAAAATCAGGAGGGGTACGAACTCAACTCATTAATGCGATGTATCTCAGAAAATACTACCCGTAACGGGTTCAAAAGTATGGTGAAAGGCATCACAAAGAAAAACAAAAGAAAAAAAAGGATGTGGTGAAAATCTGAAAAGGCATCATTGGTAAAGAAATAAAAAAATCTCCAAGAAGGAGCTTCTGATTCAAAACCTCAAGTATAGACAAGTACCTATGAGTTACAATAGTATTGCATAAGCAAAATACTCAAGTACAAACAAGTACATGCAAGTTCCAACAATACTACACAAGCAGACCATGAGGACGAAGACTCCTCCTAAACCCTGCAAGTTCCCAACGTAACCAACTCAAAATGATGTGGGAGTGTGACAAGAATGAAAAACTGAAGTAACTTTGATGAACCTTGGGATAACGTCGAGACTTCTCAAAGATGGAAGCTCGACAAGAATCCAGAGAATTCTTCATGGACCCACAAAGCACAGGCTGAAAGCTCAAAAGGTAAAAGGACAACTTTCGTGACTTTTTGAGTTTTCACGATCCCACAAGGAAATGCTTTCATCATCTTCGAGTAAAACATAATACAGAAAATGACAACAAAAGGGCCCACAAGTGGCAAATCTGTAAGGCCCGTCCCTTTTGAAAATGCTTTTCAAACTGACTTTTAAATCATCCATTTTCAAAAAAAAAACCCTTTTAGAAAGGACTTCCTCCATCACTACAAGAGGTTAAACTGTTAGTCAGTTGGCCTCGGTCTCGAAGCCAACTTCCAACGCTTGTTATGAAGGCTTGAAACTAGTCGGACACTCCATGGATGTATGAGTATAATTGCCAACTACCACATATCAGAGATGGATGAACCTAACCAATGACGATACTGGCTAGTCTAAGAGCGCTCTTCTCTCAACTGAATCCCCTGAGGCAAGCTCATCCCTATATGTGCGTATGATGACCCAATATCCAAAAATTCGAGACAAGTTTGTAAAAAACCTACAACTAGGGGGCTAAGTTTGTAAAAATTCAGTTTGAAAATTGTGTGCAAATAAAGTGTTCTACTATATTTCGATGAATCAATTGCACACGGGCAAGATGAATAAGAACCCCTCAACAAGGGCAGCAACAAAGAGAAAATAAAAATACAAGGGATTCCATAATCCCAGAGGACCAATCAAAATGAGAAATAAAATTCTGGGTATCTCAAAATATCGATTTTATCCATTAAAATAAGTATATTACAGGCATCCATGCCATCAAACTTGATCCTATGACCGAAATTTCTACTGTTCCAACAGACATCAATGAAAATAAAACTACTGAAAATAATGGTGATCATGAGATCAACTTATTCATGCCAAGAAAAAAAAAATAAAGAAGAGAAAAATGCTCTGGCTATTCAGTCTTTTGCTTTTGATCAACATCTTTCTCCTTAAGTTTTTCCACGAAGGCCACCCATCGAGCCAATTCAACTTCAGCCTCTTCCAAGCTGATGTCAGACATGTCCTAATTGGATTTGATTCGTTTATTCGAACAAGAAGCGCCATCTTCTCGAGGAGGGATGATATCCGAAGCAGGAGCAAAACGTTTGCCACGAAGTCTCGAAGATCTAGGGCATAGTGGAAGAGGGCAGGCATGTCCCACCAAGAATCGTAGTTGGAAGTGGTTGTGGGATTTTCTTGCTTGAACAACCCCTTACTAGAAGAAGACTTCTTTCCTTTCCACGACAAACCCTCCTTGACCAGAAGCATGGAAGAGTGTCGTCGAAGCAGAAAGATAGGGCGACGAGCAAACGCCTCTCTTGGGGAAGTGCAATTCTGAGTATGGAAAAACTAGCAAAGCACCCTTTGAGGGAAATACCCCTCTATGAAGTGTTGGCCTGCCAGAATAAGACATGAATGCCCCATTGCAAGTAGAAACAGGGTCACATTCTCAAACCCGTGATCACCCAATCGAATGACGACAACTTGTCAAGAATCCTGCGATAATAGTTGACGTTAAGAGATCGGTTAGTGTTATTGACATATGTCATTCCTAGTGCAGCAGATACAGCCGTTGTTGATCGAGGAGGACAGACAATGGCAATGTGTTCATTGGCCCAAATCTACAGAAAACATAACCCAAAATCACCCTAAAAGATCACAAAATATAAACCCTGGACCCCAAAACCATCCGGGACAGTTTGACCTGGGCCACACTAGTAGTGTCGCCATCCTGTGTGGGTGACACTGGCAGTGTCGCCCAACTCAGACCCTTCCCGATCAAGCCGAGCTTTTTCCAGTGAGTTCCTATGGCAAAATATGGGCATCAAGAGCAAAACCCAGAAGAAAAACTTAGTTGCAGGGGTAAAAATAAAATAAAAATGAGTTCAAGAATGTACCTACAAAATCAGGACATTGCCCTCAATGAAACGGTCACCTCGCGTGACCCGATCATGAAGACCCTGGTAAATGCCCACCAACACGGCCTGAATAATGTTGTAACCCGCATGCTCTAAAAAATCATGGGCTAAAGGAATGAGAGAACTTTGAACCATCTTACAACCGCTTGGAAAAAGGATGGATCCTATCAGCATAAAAAGGAAAATATGGATATGTTCGGTGAACCGAGACGGCTCTCGATTCCGAACCATCAACTCCATATCAACCCACTAACCATGAGAAGAGTAGGCAGCCCCCAACAGTCGTGCACCAATGATGGAATGATCGTCCGTGGAAGTAGAAGGTTGATATGCAATCCGGGCCAAGCTCAACCCATAAACCCTGGTAATTTCCTCCAAAGTCGACGTTGTCTCGCCCGTTAGAAGGAAGAAAGTGTTTTTTTGATAGTTGAACCTCTTTGCAAGAGCCTCAAGGAGGAGAAAGTTCACATGGCAAGAGGCCATGTTCAAGATGCCTATCATCGAAATTGTAGCCAAAAAGGCCATGAGCTCGGGCCATTACCAAGCATAAAGAAACCAATCCTTAAACCAGGGCCCAATGACAGAGAAGCCATTGACACACCAAGGGACTTCACCTGACCGAAGGCCCTACGAGATATGGGAGGGCAGACCTTCAGGGAAGTGCCTAACCCTAGAAAACAAAGGAAGAGCCTCCTCCTCTCTTCCATTGTCAACCCACTTGAAAACCTTCCCCCTGCCCTTGGAGATCACGTTGTCCTTCCTACGGGCCATGAAAGCCTAAGGATGAGTGCAAGAAAAACGAGCAAGAATAGAGGGAAGTTGGCGAAGAAGGAAGAAGATGGAGATGGGAAAGAAATATGAGCTTGCAGGATGAAGGGAGAATGGAAAGGAAGATGATTTTTATAAAAAATAGGAAATCCGACCTAAAACTCGTCCTGCAGCTATCCACTTCGGCCCACATAAGGTTTAGATAACTCTAAAACCTTCCAAAACGATAAATGTCAGTTTTGGTGGTCGGTGGTCTAAGCGACATGCCTGGTGTCACCCAATTTTGTACTCAAGCTGGGCGACACCACCCATGTCACCCAGGTGACAGTACCTTCACATCCCCATGTTCAAACTAAAAAATAAAAAATAAAAATAAAAATAAAAAAATTATTTTTGTATGGGCGACACCACTTGTGTCACCCAAATATTTTTGTCCAAACCTTCGTTTTCTTAATTCTCGACATTTCCAATAAATAAAAAAATTGTATGGGCGACACGCCTAGTGTAGCCCAACTTGTAAGGGTGATACTACATGTGTCGCCCGAGCGACACTTCTAGTGTTGCCCAAATTCTCTTTTACAAAAATGTTTTTTTTTAATCCTCATCAACACACATTAATAAAAACAAAAAAAAATTAGGTAGGCAACACCACCAGTGCCGCACCCAAAAATGTTTTGTCCAAAACTGTTCTGGTTCATATTTGAGGTCTTTTAGGGATTAAATTTGGTTTTGTCATGTGTTTTATGATTGTTTTCAAACTTTTTGTTAATTTTCAAAAATATTCAAACGTTCCTCGGTGGCACGAGCCTAAATTGCCAGCCAATTTTTCAAATATAAATATTTCAAAAAAGTAATAAAAAAGAAAACACTCCTTGGTGGCACGAGCCTAAACTGCCAACCAAGGTCCAATTCAGAAAATGTCAAACTCATGCGACGTAAAAGAGAAGAGACAGGAAAAACGTCAAACTCGTGCGATGTAAAAGAGCCGAGACAGGAAAAACGTCAAACTAGTGTGGTGTAAAAGAGCCGAGACGAGAAAAACATCAAACTCGTGCGACGTAAAAGAGCCAAGACAAGTACCGTTTAGCCCGTATGACACAAAAGGTCGGGTGTATCTAGGGCACAACCACCCCATCCAATGGAAAAACGTCAAACTCGTGCGACGTAAAAGAGCTGAGGCAGGTAACATCTAGCCTCGTATGACGTTAAAGATTAGGTGTATTTCGTCTAGACCCGTATGACGTAAAAGGTCAGGTGTATCCAGTTCAACATCAAACTCGTGCGACGTAAAAGAGCCGAGGCAGGTAACGTCTAGCCCCGTACGACGTAAAAGGTCAGGTGTATTCCATCTATCCCCGTATGATGTAAAAAGGTCGAGTGTATTCCGTTTATCCCCATATGACGTAAAAGGGTCGGTGTATTCTTTCTATCCCCGTATGATGTAAATGGGTAAGGTGTATAGTCCATCACTGCATGACGCTAAACTGCTTAGAAGGCTCTATGGTTGCAGGAGTTAAAACTACTAACCAACCTTGTTTTCAAAATATCTTTCTCTTTCCAAAATTTTCACTGTGTTTTCAAAAACTTTAATTTCTTTGTTAAAAATCGTAGTATGTCCTTGCTCCGGGTTCTATTTCAAATCTCCCCCTATTTTCAAAGCGTCTAAAATGACTTTTAAAATGAAAGAGCTTGGACACCTGTATATGATGATTACCACGTTGCAGCGATTGTCGCGTTGCTGCCTCGTCTCTCTCTTTCAAATCGGCCAGACAAGTTTCTTCTTATAAACAGCCTTAAGAAACCCTAAGGAGATCAAAGAAGATGTCAGGGTTAAAATTTTTCAAACTGCAAAACCCCTGAAGTTAAGTGGCATGGCTAGAAAATCCAAGTCGAGTTTCAAGCTTGTGTAACTCACCGACATCTCACGCTGAAAACCCTAGGAGGAAAAATGCCCTACGTGGGTGAGCTCGATGAGCGTAATGACTTGGACATTCACCTCAGAAAGAAATTTAAAATGTCTACATTATCTTTGATGTTCACCTGCCCCATGAAGGACAGCGAACGCCAAAGTGTCTACTT
>NW_006499207.1:2105284-2173947 GCF_000471905.2 Amborella trichopoda | reverse complement strand
TACCGTTACCGTTACCGTTTACCGTTACCGTTACTTACCGTTACGTTACCGTACGTACGTACGTACGTACGTACGTCGTACGTCGTCGTCTCTCTCTCTCTCTCTCTCTCTCTCTCTCTCTCTCTTCTTCTCTCTTCTTCTTCTTCCTCTTCTCCTTCTTTCTTTATTCTCTCTCTGCTCTATCCTCCTCTCTATCCCTCTCTGTCTGAACATGCACGGCGATGGCAACGCGGTGCATGAATCTTCTTTCTTCTGCTCTGTCTTTTCTCTATCTCTCTCTATCTGGACATGCACGACGATAGCAATGCCGTGCACAAATCTCTTTCTCTACTTGCTTCTGTCTTCTCTCTGCTCTATCTTTCTCTTTGTCTTTCTTTGTCTGAACATGCAAGGCGATGGCAATGTTGCACGAATCTCTCTTTCTATTTTCTTATCTCTCTGACACCCACGATGGTGGCAGTGCCATGCGTACCTCTTTCCTCTTCTCTTTCCTTATTCTTTTATTTCTCTCTCTTTCCTTCTTCCTTCTCTGACTCTTTCCCAATTTCTCTCCTCACTTTCGTTTGCCCTCTGTTCTTTCCTTTCTGCTCTCTCTACTTTTGTTTCCTCTTCCTCTTTCTTAAAATGCTCTTTCCTTCTCCTCATCTTTCTTGCCTTTACTCTAATTTCTTTCTCTCCTCTACAGTCGTGCATGGTGATGCTCATCGCCGGATATGATGTTCTCAGTCTTCCTTTATCTTTTGGAAATAAGCACAATGAGCCGGGCCTTAACCCGAATGGCGAGCAGGGCTTCTGTCTAAATTTCTCCTTTCTCATGTGGTGCAGGGCAATGCTCATCACCGCGCATGACATTCGTTTCTCACTCCTGTCTCTCACTATCATGGACGGTGGAAGTCCATCACCGTCCATGTTCTTTCTCTCTCCCCTTTCCTCTGTCACGGACGGCGGAAGTTCATCGCCCTCCATGTTCTTTCCCTCTCATCTTCTCTCTTTCATAGACAGCAGAAGTCTATCATCGTTCGCATACTTTCTCTCTCCTATTTCTCTATCATGAAAGGCGAAAGTCCATCACCATCCATGCTTTTCTCTCTCTTCTCTCTCTCTTCTCTTCTCACTTCTTTTCTCTCTTCTTTCTCTCTGCTTTTTTTATCCCTTATCTCTCTCTTTCTTCTTCTTCTTCCTCCCTCATTTAAACAAGGGACAAGTCTAGCATTGTCACGGTATGTTTGAATACATTTTCAACACCTTGGTCCTTGATGCGGAATAAAGAGGAAGCAGGTCAATAAAGCCCCAACATACAGTGGAAATTTCAACAGTCTCATAATGGTCCCAGAACTGGTCAAGATCTTCATAAGTACTTCAAAATGCCACTTGCCAAGTTTCATTGCAATCAGACATATCTAAGACAGTGAAAATAAAGAAACAATTTCACAAATATCGGCCTCTAGCAACTTGAATTGGATCCCATAACTAGAATAATATTTTTGGTGTATCAAACAATATTGGGACCACTTCCATTGGATCTAGAATGTTCGAAAACCCCTATGGATCAAGTTTCATCTTAATCGAGCACTCTAGGATAAAGTAATGGGTAAAATACCGAAAAGGGATAGGCGGCACACTATTCCTGAGTGGCCACCCTGCACCAAAACACCATTAAAGGTGGTTGTATTCACAGTTACGAGAAGTGACTTTTGGCACCTATATCTCACTCATTTCAAGTAGGATTGCACCTCAAATTTTGTGAGCAGTTTCGTCTCATCAAGACGAGCGTTTTGATAGGTGGTACCCCCTGTGATGATGCGCAAGCAGGGAGAAAAACTAGAAAGAAATTGCTGATCCGCGAAAAAAATTACAAAAAAATCTGCAGTTGCACTCCTCATTCGAGCAGCCAAATCACGACCCTCGCACATCGAATTGACGCGAAACCAATTTCGGCCGTCGGATTTCACACATGGAGGCATTGAAGCTGCTGTAAATTTCGGCTGCCGGATTTCAAAGTTCCGGCCAAAAACCCAAGATGACGAAATCTTCATCCAGACACGAAATCGAGCTACGTTCATTGCAACGTGATAGTGACAGTATGCTCAGTGCACTATGACGAATAAATCATGAAAACACATCAAGGAATGAGCGCACTATCGATTCGAAGTTTTCAAGATTCATCCAAAATTCAACTCTCATGATCATGGCTTAAAAACATGATTCATGGCTCGAAGTTGGTATCACATCGATCGCCATGTCGAGCCCTACAAGAAAACAACCATCTTTCGATCAAACGGGCATCAAAACAACCCCAAATCATCCATGAAAGATCATGCAAGTTCTTGGGCAGCAGCAAGGACTGATCTAAAATTCCACACATTGTTAGGCAGGGGCAAAACAGCCATTTTTCACCCATTTTAGAATTTCTTTTAATTCAATTAAATTGTAATTATCTTCAATTTTAGGTAGGTTTTGGGCATCCACCCATGTTTGGGCCAAATTCTATATAAACATGCAAAGCCTAGTTGTAAAAGAGGATTCAGTTCATTCTTCAATATTCAATAAATACTTCAATTCTTGCTTGATTTTGTGGGTGCATCTTGGATAGAGAGAGAGGAGAGAGAAGAAAAGGGTCGGTACCCCTCGATAAGGTAACTTTCTATCTCCTACTCTTTTCTCTCTTCTTTTTTCTCTCCTTTTTCTCTCTCCTCTTATTTTCTCTCTCCTCCCCTCTTTCTCTCTTCTCTTTTCTCATCTTTATCTCTCTTTCCCTCTCATCTCTATCTCCCTTTCTCCCTCCTCTTTCCTCATCTCTATCTCTCTCTTTCTCTCTCTTCTTTTCCATCTTGTCTCTTCCTTATTTTAATCTTTATTTCTTTCTCTCGGTTCCTCTTTCTTCCTCCTCTAATCTATCATGTTTCTCTCTCACAGCTCCTCTTTCTTTCTCCATTCGCACATGGGGGACCTATCGTCTTGCATGGTACCTTCCTGCTCATGAGACATTAACAATTAGCTAGGCCATGGCCTAAGTGGCGGGTCGGGCCTCTGTCAAAATTCTCTCTCTTCTCTCTTCTCTCTCTCTCTCTCTCCTCTCTCTTCTCTCTTCTCTCTTCTCTCTTCTCTCATAGTCGGTACAAGCCTAGAGCCGCCTATGTTTTTGCCCTCTTTCTTCTCTTCTATCATAGCCGACACAAACCTATTGTTGTTTGTGCTTTCTCTCTCTTTCTTCTTTTTGGTCACAGACGGCGTAGGCTTATTACTGCTTATGTTTTCTCTCTCTTTCTTCTTTTTGGTCACAGACGGCGTAGGCTTATTACTGCTTATGTTTTCTCTCTCTTCCTGTTCTTCTGACACAACCGGCATAAGCCTATTGCCACCTGTGTTCTTTCTTTCTCTTATCGGTCACAAATGGCGAAAACACAGTGTCGCCTATGTCTTCTCTCTCTTCTCTCTTCTTGTATAGTCGACGGAAACATAGCACCGCCCGTGTCTTCTCTCTCTTCTCTCTTCTTGTACTGCAGAAACATAGCGCCACTTGTGTCTTCACTCTCTTCTCCCTTCTGTCATAGACAGTGGAAACACATCGCTACCTGTGCTTACTCCTTCCCCTTCTGTCACAGACAGCGAAAGCTCATTGTCGTCTGAGTTTTTCCTCTTCAAATCCAATCACCGTCTGCACCTTTCTTTCTCTTCGTTCTCTTTCTTACTTCTTCTCCTTGTTTTTCCTATCTCTTCTTCCTCTTCCTCTTCCTCTTCCTCTTCCTCTTCCCTCTATCCTCTTTTATGCTCTTCTTTCTCTTTATGTTCTCTTTCCTTTCTTCTACTCTTTTGTTTGATCAAGAGGGGTTGAGACTAGCATTTCATGGTAATTTTGTCGTCTAGCAGTATCATCATTGTTCCAATCAGAGTTACTGTGCCCGCTTTACTGTCACGATAGACTAGCTATCGTGTCAAGCTGATTGGTATTGATACTGTCGTCTAGTAGTAATTTTGTTGAGCCGATCTGAGTTATCGAGCCCTTTTTATTACCACGTCAGGTTAATTACCTACTAGTTTAGTCACCCTCACCACTTGATCAAATTCTTCTCATCTCAATCTTAATTCTCTCATTCTTCTTTTCTTCTTTTTGAATGTGCACCTGTGTACGTTCGCCCAAAGGTAAGGTGGGGTCCCTTGACCCACTTATCTTATAGCATTTGCCATATGTGTGTGATTGGATAAATAGGATAATACAGGCTAAGGTAGACGATTCAAAACAAGTTCTTCGACTGGGGGGCTTTCTTGGTGATCTAAGAGGGTGCCCACGCGAGCCAGCCGGAGTAAGTCCCGAACCCACCTTAAATTCCTCTCTCATCGATTGGTCCACCTGCCCTTGTTCTTGAGCAAGGTTCCCAAGAGAGCGATCTCAAGTCCCGAGTTCCCCTGAAACCCTAGACACGTGCCTCCCGGTCATCCAGATCTTGAGGGTGAGATCGAGGCACCTAACCAGCTTGGCAACTCCACTAGGGACTTACTACCCCTTAATCGGATTGTGCTTGTTTGGCTAAGCTTCTCCTTTTATTTTTTGTATCTGCACTTATGGCTTTCAGGTTCTGTAACCCATTCATCTAGATCGAGGATTTTCTTATCCTCCCATTCACGAGTGTCCTCAAGGAACAAGTTTCTCAAACTTCATTCCCAACCCTCATTTTGAGCAAAGACCCCAGGTCTAGCTCCCAAGTCTTAACCTGGATTGGTGTGAAGAGGGACTTAAAGGTCCCTAAGTCCCCGTCTCCTAGCTCTGGTGGAACTTCTGCCAAGGCTCCTTACATCGCTAGCACTTCTGTTGCCGCACACAGCACACGCCCTACCACCGACAAGTTACTTTTCGGTCATATTGCTGAGGTACGCCAGAAGGCTGCCCAGTCCCTTGCCACAAAAGGCAAACAAGTTGCCATTGCTTCTGTGGGTTGCCTCAAGGCTACCCCCCGCATTCTTGCATCAACACAAGTCTCTATCCCTAGATGCTTGACACATCGAAGTAGAGACCCTAGGCCTCCACCTCTCGCACACACCATAAGGCTCATGGGTCATCCACTAGAGCCACACCTAGGGGTAACCTTTTTGTTACTTCGAGTCAGCTTCCAGGATCAGACCTCCCAAGGCCAGGTCCTGCACACGTTGTTCATATGCATCCCACTGCTCGAGGCAATGCCATCATTGCGTCAACCCAGCACACAGGTGACGACCTTCTCGTCCTCCTACTCAGCACACACTAGCACACCCTGTAAGGGGTAGGCTCCCACCAGGTCCCCGGTGATCCTTCTTCAAGGGGCACACACGCATTGCCATCACAGACTGCCCCTCGCCCTCGACTGAGGCATCTTCATGAGTCAACCCTGCTCTTGACTACTCCTCCTTCTTCGAGCAAGCACCTCTAGCCTTGGTACTCCAAGACCTTGCCCAAGAGTACCATCTTGAACCAGCCTCATCATCTTGGTCATATCTTTGTAGCTCACAAGAGAGCTCGGGGCAAACACTTGATGGAAGATCGAGTCCTTCATCCTCCTCGGCCCAGGATGACTCCAATCCTTGGCCCTCATCCTTTGCCGCACCTGATGGAGACAGCTCTCTCTTGTGTAAGAAGGGCTGATCAGTCGCAATCCCAATCACAGTTTTGGTGCGAGGTCCATCAAAACCTCAAAGCTAAACAAGGTAGAGGTCTGTGAATTCTGACTAAGAAAGTGACCAAGGCGGTCGGGGCAACCAGCTCGGATGACCCTCTTCGCCTGAATCTCTTTTACCCTCTTCAAATGACGAAGCCTAAAGAAGAAGAACATGAGCCCTGTACTATGGCGAATGTTGTAGAAAATGACCCAGCCACTCAGCAACCACGGTCCCAAGATCGTCGAGAACCGGTCCTCACGTGATTGGCATATACGAGTCGAGTCCAGTTAGGGCATGCTGACCGATCTGCTGCGTGTGACCCGTCAAGTTCGCAAGCCCTCAACTGAAACTAAGGCTGACCTCCCTGAAGAAACAGTCAGCGTAATGGTTATAAACGAACCTGACTCGCAGGAAGACTGCATGAACAAGTTCGAAGCTATGGTGCGCATAATGATGGAGAAGATAGATCGTGTAGATGCCACACGACAATTAGTTAACCATGAGGTCAATTCTCATCACTCAGAGTGTGCACCTACAAGGCAACCCCTTCCCTTTGCCTCACAAGACAATTCTGTCCCTAACCCCATCTCACAGGTAGACATCGATGCTATGGTTACCCATAGCTTAAAGAACAAACAAATTCAAAGGATACCAAGTACAACGCCTTATCAAAGGCCGTACCCTTCATACATTAACCAGGTGTCGTTTCCCTTAGATTACAAGAAAGGGAAGTTTCCCCTATTCAATGGAACCACGTCCCCAAACCAGCATATCGCCCACTTCCATGCAGCGTGCCGAGAAACAGCGACTGATGAGAGACTCCTTCTCCATCAGTTTGTTGAAACGCTTGGTGGCCCAGCTTTTCAATGGTATGCTCGACTTCCCCCAAACTCGGTGCATACTTGGGAAGAAATGAAGAAATTGTTCCACCAGCACTTCTACGAGGTCGAGAGAGAGATTCAAACCATTGAGCTTCTCACCCTGACCCAAGACCCTAATGAGCCCGTGGACCAGTTCATATCAAGATAGAGAAATTTAGCTACTCGCCATCCCAATCCCATGCTTGAGAAGGAAGCAGTTCAAACTTTTATACGGAACATGCTACCCGAAATTTGTCTACATGTCGAGGCCACCAATCCGACTAACATGTCAGAGTTGATCTCTAAATCGTTTCTCATAGAAAGCCTATCATGCCACCATGGCAGGTCACGACAACCGTTAGCACCGGTTAACTTAGCGCTGGGAGTGTTTCCAAATATGACCCTAGCGCGGTTGACTTAGCGCCGGTGTGTTTCCAAATACAACCTTAGCGCTGGTTGACTTAGCACCGAGTGTGTCTCCAAAATGACCCCAGCGCCGGTCGTCTTCAGATAAATACCACGGTTCATTCACAACGCCAGCTGTACAACGTCATTTGTATTGTGAGAACTCAACACCAGTTGAATATTCGCAATGAACCATCAGCGCTACACATGGCGTCAGCCATATTTCAAGCAATGTATGCCCTACCACCATCCCTAGTGGAGTTGTACCCAAGCCAGGATGTGTCATCCCTAGTGGACTTGCACCCAAGCCCCACCTAAACTGTGCCTTCCCCAATGGAGTCAGGAGCTATCCATCATCCCCCATTAAGAGTCACACCCATACTGTGGCTTATCATCCCCAGTGAAGTTAAGGTCATTCTTACTTTCCAATCCCCAGTAGGTTAGCTTCACACTAAGCTACCTGGGAGTCGGGTTACCTATTATAGAGCCTTATTTTTCACTCAGAGAGTACGCTTACCCCCTTTAAAACCACAGCGAGGTCCACTTCTACTGGTCGTCCTTCATCAGGCCACCATTTCTATTTGAGCCCTCAGTTTGTGAATGGTCTAAGCCATTTTATCCTCAAGGAGTCGGATTACCATCCACATACCTATTCCCTATGAAGCTTGATCTACATGGCAACCTACACAATGGTCTAGATGCACGACCCTAAACTGTATGGTCCAAACTATACGACCTTAAACTGTAGCGGAGGTCTAGTTGCATGACCTTAAACTACATGGCCCTAGCTGCATGACTTTAAAACTACATAGCTATGGTCCATACTGCATGACCCCAAGCTGTTCAACCTTGATTCATGCTGCATGACCCTAAACTGCTCAGCCTCGACCTGTGCTGCATAACCTGAAACTGCTCAGCCTCGATCCCTGCTGCGTGACCCTAAACTGCTCAGCCATCGTCTAGATGCACGACCCTAAAGTCCATGGTCCAAACTATATGACCTTAAACTGTAGCTGCAGTCCAAACTATATGACCTTAAACTGTAGCTGTGATCCATACTGCATGGCCCTAAATTGCTCAACCTCGGTCCAAACTATATGACCTTAAACTGTAGCTGCGGTCCATACTGTACGACCCTAAAACTGCTCAGCCTCGGTCCATATTGCATGACCCTAAACTGCTCAGCCTCAGTCCATACTGCAAGACCTTAAACTACTCAGCTTCGGTCCATACTGCATGACCCTAAACTGCTCAGCACCATGGTCCAAACTATATGACCTTAAACTAGAGTGGAGGTCTAATTGTACGACCTTAAACTGTATGGTCCTAGTTGTATGACTTTAAACTGTATAACCACAATCCAATTGTATGACCTTAAACCATAGTACATGTCCTAGCCACATGACGATAAAAGGCTTAGCACCATGGTCCGAACTATATGACCTTAAACTGTAGTGGAGGTCTAGTTGCACGACCTAAAACTGCATGGTCCTAATTCTACGACTTTAAGCTGCATAACTATGGTCCAGTTGTATGACCTTAAACTATAGTACATGTCCTAGCCGCATGACGATAATAGGCTCAGCACCATGGTTCAAACTATATGACCTTAAACTATAGCGGAGGTCTGGTTGCACGACCTTAAGCTGCATGGTCCTAGTTGTACGACTTTAAACTGCATAACCACGGTCCAGCTGTATGACCTTAAAACCATAGTGCACGTCTTGGTTGCATGACGATAAACTGCTTCGCGTAGGTCCCAGAGGCATGACCATAAACTCGCCACCGATACGCGCACATGCCTTTTCGTGCACTTTCACGCATGCCTTCTCTAACCTACCTGTTAGTGTGGACGCACCACCTTCATTACCTCCCTAGTGAGTTCATTCCTTTTATCATCTTACTTATGCTCACAAAACAGCAAACCATATCGCCATCCATACTTGTTGTAAGTTAGTGGGTCACCATCATCCACTCACATTTCATACATCATCCATCTCTCATAGGTAGCCTCAAGCCATCTCCCCAAGTGAGCCAAATGACCACCATACTCACTCCATGTTCTTCATAGACTGCCATCCAACACCATTACGGTCCAACTGTATGACCTTAAACCATAGTGCACGTCCAGGCCGCATGACATTAAACTGTTTCGCACAGGTCCCAAAGACTTAACCTTAAACATGTCCTCATAAAAAAACAAAAATAACGGGCATGGTGTATACCTGAATAAGGGAATGTTATGTGTAAAAATGATGGACTGGCATGGTCACGAAACCATGAGTAAAAGAGTTCCATGAATAAAAACTGAGCACAGTGAAAACCCAAAAGGACATCGTGAGTAAAAATAGATAAAAAGGGTGGATATGGCGGAAACGCCATGGGTAAAAGAGCCCAAAACAAAAAGAAGTTGGTGAAAACAATCTCTACGGCACCGCTTCCCAAGTTCAAGCAAAAATCTGCAAAGGACACTTAGACCAATAAACAAGTTGATGCAGCACTCATCTCAATAGGCGGCTTCTGCCCTCACTTAAAAGAATAAAACCCCTAGTTGCATAAAACCAGGGATCCAAAAATATGAGCATCAAGGAAAATATTCCGACAGTTTGAGTCCAATTGCAAAAGGGACTTGAAAGACAGAAGCCACGCCAAGATAGCAAGACAAGTCTCATGAAGAAGAATATTATTCTCACGAGGTCACAAAACACACTCCACAAACAAACACTACAAAGGCAAGAAACTGACAAAGCAAGGGGAGAACCTACCAAGGCTTCAGCTCGCCTAACCGACAGGCCCAGACCTTTGGGACCGGCTAACAAAACTGCCCCCGACTGGACCTAGTAGATGAGACCCAAAGTGGTACTCTGAACATTAAAAGAAAACCTAGTGTAGCAACAAACAGCGCCTACCAAAACAAACCAAAAAACCAAGACCAAATGGGAACAATGCCCTTCAACATGGCACTCAATTGCCAGATGAGGCCTGATTATGACTGACAAGGTCTGTACCTAATCCTCAGATTCATAATCACAAATAGTCCGCACGAGGGTGAGGACTTCGACAAGATCCCTCAAAAAAGTCTCTTCTCCCCCTAAAGTCTCCACGGACGGACCCGCAAACAATGCATCCCTACGTCTGAGCAGCCTAGTTACACCATTATGCGAATCTCCTCGGTGTTCACGTGGTCCTGTGGCGAGGAAGAAAAAAACTAAAATTCGAAGGAAACTTTCTGAACGATTATCCTTCTTGCTTCTCTTGAAGCACAACATTCGACGGGGCAAGATGTTTGAACGTATTATTCATCACCTTAGTCCCTAGTAGGAGGCAAGTCAATAAAGCCTACAAAATAGTGAAAATTCCTGACAGTCTCAGAATGGCCTCAGAATTGGTCAAGATCTTCATCAGCGTGTAAAAACACCACCTGCCAAGTTTCATCACGATCAGACATGTCTAAGGCAGTGAACACAAGAAAAAATTTCAGCAAAATCGGTATCTGACACCCCGAAATGGATCCTACAATTGGAACTATATTTTCGGTGTCTCAAATCACTGTGGGACCACCGCCATTGGATCCAGCATAGTCGAAAACCCCTATGGGCCAAGTCTCAGCTTAATCAGATACCCTAGAACAAAGACATGAGCAAAATATTGAAACAAGAGAAGCCGCACACTACTCTTGTGTGGCCTCGCTGCACCAAAACACCATTAAAGGTGGTTGTTTTTACAGTCATGGGCAGCCACTTTCGGGGCCCGTAACTCACTCGTTCCAATTCGAATCACTCCCAAATTTGGTGAGCGTATTTGTCTCATCAAGACGAACAATTCGATATGTGGCACGCCCTGAGAAAATATCCAAGCAGAGAGAAAAGTTAGAGAGAAATTGTCGATCCATGAAGAAGTTGCAGAAAATTCAGCAGCGACACGCCTCGCTTGATAGATCAAATCACGACGCTTGCGCAACGGATCGACGTGAAACCAATTCCAGTGTATGCGTAAGGTCCAGAGCTATCATTGGTACAAAACTTATACATGATGGACAGTCAGATTTCATGCACGAAGCCGACAAAGTGACTGAAATTTCGACCGCCGGATTCCATATTCCTGTCAAAACTCAAAAATTGTGAAATCTTCGTTCGGGCTCCAAACCGCATTCCGTTTTTTTTCATGCGATCGTGACGACATGCTCAGTACACTACAATGAAGAAATCATAGAAAACCATCAAGGAACGAGTGCATCATTGATCCAAAGTTTCCAAGACTCAAAAAAATTTCAAGTCTCGTGATCATGGCTCAAATACATGATTCATGGCTTGAAGTTGGTATCAAAACGATCACCATGCCGAACCCTACAAGAAAATAATAATATTTTGATTAAATAGGCATCAGAACACCCTCGATTCAACTATGAAAGATCTCGTAAGATCTCAAGCAGCAATAGGGACTATTATGGAATTCTACACATTGTTAGGTAGGGGCAAAACAGTCCTTTTTCCCATTTTTAGAATTTCTTTTAATTCAATTAAATCTTAATTTTCAGCAATTATGTCTAATTTTTATCAATCCACCCATGTTTGGGCATAATTCTATATAAACAGGCACTGCCTCATTGTAAAGGAACCCCTCGGCCTTCAGTTGATTCTTGGAAGATTGAATAAAAATTTTGATTCCTTGCTTGAGCCTATGAGTACGTCTTGGAGAGAGAGAGAGGAGAGAGAAGTAAAGGGTTGGTACCCTTCGAGCATGTAACTTTCTCTTTCCTCCTCTCTCTTTTTCTCTCTTTCTCTCTCTTCTCTCTCTCTTCTTCTCTCTTCTCTCTCTCTTCCTTCTCTCTCTTCTCTCTTTTTATCTCTCTTCTCTCTCTCTTTCTCTCTCTCTCTTCTCTCTCTAGTTCTCCCTCTCTTTTTCTCTTCGTCTCTATCTCTTTCTCTCTTATCTTCTCTTCTCGTCTCTATCTTCTTTTGTCAACTGACGAGACCTAGCACTGGTTGGTCGTCTCTATCTTCTTCTGACAATTGACGAGACCTAACGCTGGTTGGTATTCTCTACCTTCTTTTATCAACTAGCGAGGTCAAGCACCGGTTGGTCCTCTCTCTCCTTCTATCAGTCGACGATGCTTAACGTCGGTTGGTCCTCTCTCTCTCCTTCTATCAGTCGACGAGGCCTAGCACCGGTTGGTCCTCTCACTCCTTCTATTAGTCGGTAAGGCCTAACACCAGTTAGACTTCTCTCTCTTCTCCTATCAGTCGATGAGGCCTAGCACTGATTGGTCTTCTCTCTCTTCTCTTATAAGTCGACAAGGTCTAACACAAGTTGGTCTTCTCTCTCTTCTCCTATCAGTTGGTGAGGCCTAGCACCAGTTGGTCTTCTCTCTCTTCTGTTATCAGTCAGTGAGACTTAGCGCCGGTTGGTTTTCCCTCTCTTCTATCCGTCGATGAGACCTAGCACCGATTGCTCTTCTCTTTCTTCTGCTATCAGTCAACGAGACTTAGTGCCTGTTGGTTTTCCCCCCTCTTCTTCTGTTAGTCAGCGAGACCTAGTGCCGACTGGTCTTCCCTCTTCTTCTGTCAATTGGCAAGACTTAGTGTCAGTTGGTTCTCTTCCTCTCTTCTAATCTGACACAATCGGCGAAGCCTAGCGCTGACTGCTTCCTCTCTCTCCCATCTCCTAAAACAGTCGGTAATGTCTAGCGCCGACTGTATCTCCTCCCTCCTCTCTTCCTTCTTCTCTCTCCTTCCATCCATTCCCTTCTTCTCTTTAACCATTCCTCTGCAACTCTTTCATTCAACCAAGAGAGATTGAGGTTAGCATCTAATGGAAGTCCTGTCGTCTAACCGTAATGTTGCTGCGCCAGGTTCACTTGGCTCGCTTTACTGCCACGACAAACCGACCATCGTGCTTAGTTAATCGATATTGACAATAACGTCTAGTAGCTATCATGTGAGCCGGTCTCAGTTACTGAGCCTGTTTCGCTGCCACGTTACGTCGATTATCCACCAGCCTAGTCACTACTCTGATCTTCTCACTTGGTCGAATTCTTCTTTCCCCTGTCTTTCTTTCTTCTTTTTGAATACGCATGCTTGCGTATGTTCATCAAAGAGGAAAAGGGTGAGGCCTGACCCACCTGTCCCATAAGCTCTGCCATATATGTGTGTGATTACAGAAAAGCAGAAAATAAGAAGAATACGAGCCAAGGGAGGCAATTCTGAATCAGTTTCATTACTGAGGGACTTTCTTCATGATCTAAGAGGGTACCCACGCGAGTCAGGTCGAGTTAGCCCCGAACCGACCTTTAAATTCCTCTCTCACCGGTTGGTAACACCTGCCCCCATTTTCAAACGAGGTTCCCGAGAGAGCGATCTCCCAAATGTCCCGGGTCTCTCCCGAAACCCAAGACACGTGCTGCTCGATCCTCCAGGGATCCGGAGGGTGAGATCGAGGCACCTAACCAATATAACCTCAAGCGAGGACTTGCTAACCCTACGCAAGAGGATGGTGAAGACCCCGGGCCTGAAGTGGTCTTCTGCTCGCTTTCGAGGACAAGGGGAGCACCAATACCTGAAACGGTACTCTTCTTGGACCATAAGAGTATTTAGCCGATATAGGGACATTCTAAAGCATGCTTCCCTGCTAGCTGCCATTCAATGGTCGGCACGATCAAGGTGCTATTGGAAACCTGGAGCCATGTCAGTAATACATGGCTGCTTGGTCATGGGGAAGCGAGGATATCTCTATTAGACTTATACTTCATCGGTGGACTCCCACTCATCGGTGTTATGTATGACGAGTACGTGCCCCAGAATACTGTCATTTTTTGCAATAAACGGGTCAGGAAAGAAGACCCACCAGCTGGATTGCAAGAGTTATTCGGGATCTACCAATTGCTCTGGTCTGAGGCCAAGAATGGACGCGTCTCCTTCACCCAGTGGGTGGCATATTTCTATGGAGACTGTAATGATGAGTTTGGTCCAAGCCCGAGAAAAAAGGGGAAGACATCCATGAAGGGAGTGGTTAGGTGCCTCGATCTCGCCTCCCCATATCTAGGTGATTGGGTGACACTTGTCTCGGGTTCGGAAGACCCAAGACCTGAGATCACTCTCTCGGGAACCTTGTTCACAGAACAAGGGTAGGTGTCCAACTAGTGATAGAGGAATTTGAGTCGTGAGGCGGGACTTACCTCACGTGGATCCGTGACACACTCGAGCTGGCTCGCGTGGGCGCCCTCTTAGATCACATTGGAAAGCCCCCAGTCCTACGGCCAGTTTGGAATCACCTTCATTGACTTGTTTCTCCTTTCCTGCAAACACAAACACACAATTAAAAGTACAGACAAGTGGGGCATAGGTCCCCACCTTGTTGGGGGGTGAAGTGAAAGTGACAAAAAATGAGATGAAGAATAAAATAGGCGAATTAAAATAAAATAAGATTAGAAAAATGGAATTAAATAAATTAAACTAAGATGAGGTGAAGTGAGATAAATAAAATGAAGTGGGATAAAAGAAAATATAAGGGATGGAAGAAAATAAAATAAAATGAGATGATTAAAATAAATGAAATAAAGTAAGGTACGATAGAATAAAATAAGTGAAATAAAATAAATAAGGTAAAATGGAATAGAGAGAAATGAAATAAAATAGGTGAGATTAGAAAAATAAAATAAAATAAATAAGGTAAATAAAATAAAGAACATAAAGATAAATTAAAATAAAATTAATGGAGTAAATAGAATAAGGTAAATAAAATAAATGACATAAATGAAATTGGCATGAAATAAATTAAGGTGACATAAATAAAATAAGTGAGATTTTGTAAAAATAAAATAATAATTAAAATAATGAAAAATAGGTAAAAGAGGGAGAGTTTTTTTGTTGGACTTTTATGTTCATTAGATAAAGTAAAGTATTAGAATAATAAAAATAAAAAAATAAAAAATAACACTTTGGTTAAGAGAGAGTATGTTTCAAGACGAGGTAAATGAATTAGTTAGTTAAAAGAGAGAGAGAGAGAAGATGTTGGGTTAATGGGTTATTAGAAGTAAAGTTTAAAAAAAGAATAAACGTTTTAGCAAAGGGGGAGAAAGGCGAGGGTGTTGATTATTGAGGGAAAGAGACACGGTGAGAAGGTTGGACGAAAGCCAACCGCAATTTTGACGAGACGCAAAGAACGCAAGAAAAGAAAAAGAACGAAAAGGAGACCACGGAAAAGCAGTGGGTGGGGGTAAGTTTTGTTTGTGGGTTTCTAGTGAGAGAAAGCGCAAGGGAAGGAGACCACGGGAAAGCAGAGTACAGCAAATGAAGGTTGAAGGGAGAGAGACGAAGAGAGCAGATAGAGAGAGAGAAAACAGCAGAATAAGGTGGCTTGCTGGGTTTTTAGAGAGGTGGAGATGGGGAGAAGTGTTAGCAGCAGAGGCGTAGGACAGGATGGCAGAGAGATAGCGGAGTACAGGGAAATGGAGGTGGCAGCTTCCTGTTGCAGGTGAGTGGAAGGCTGGCAGAGAGTTAGAGAGAGAGAAGAGGGGGTTTATCACAGAAATAGTCCCTTCTATTCTCAATTATTGATGAAAAAGAGAGATTGTCAGGGATGGAGGAGAGGGAAAGGTTGCCAATTCTCACAAGTGACTCAGAGAAAGATTGTAGCACTGGTCTTTAGAGAGAGAATCTCACTGGTATTTAGAGAGAGAGATTCTGATCTTTAGGGAGGCAATTGATTTCGTGGTCAACAGTCTTCAAATGAAGAGAGAGAGAAAACGCTGATTCCTATACTCATCAGACTGAGAGAGAGAAGGAGGTCACCGCATTTGTTCCCCGGTGTTTTACGGGTTTTGATGGCACATGGCAGGTAGATGATGGTGTGCGTCCCACGCCTATCACCGTGCGCCTCGTGAGGATTACCGCCGCGTGCTTCATGAATGACCATCGTCGCGCGCTTCATCAAAGACTATCGCCGCCCGCACGGGGGCGTGTTGTCTTCTTACATTGCCAACCGGTGATACCTAGCATCATCTGTAGTTCATTTCTCACTCTCTAGCCATGAGCAATAGCGTCGAATGCCGCCCAAGGGCCTCGACCTTGCTACTCCATGATCATGAGTAGCAATGCCTAGCACTGTCGAGACCTCATCTCTGTCGTCTCGTATCTTCTTTTCACTCTCTTTTCTCTTTTCACTTGACTAAGGTAGACTTAGCCTAGCACTGACATATCGCTCTCGGTTTCGAGTAGTATTGCTACCGTACTGGTCTTGAGAACCATGTCTGTCTTGTTACCACTCCGAGTCAATAACTTCCTGGCTATCATGCTAGTCTCGCCTCTTCGTCAAGTTTTCTTCTCTTTTCTATCTTTATTTAAACCTTATGCTTCATCACCCTCTCGCATGAACATACGTTGCCCTAAGATAAGGGTAGGTCTCTTTGACCTACCTGTCTTACAAATAAACCATAGAAATGTTGTGCAGAAAACAAGAGGATTGCAGGTCAAGGAAGACGATTCCGAACTAGCCAAAACAGCTGTGGGGCTGTCTTCATGATCTAAGAGGGCACCCACGTGAGCCAGCTCGAGTAAGTCCCGAGCCCATACCCTTGCTCTCAAGCAAGGTTTTGAGGGAGTGATCTCAAATCTCGGATTCGTCATAAACCTGAGATAAGTGCATCCAGATCATCCAGATCCGGAGGGTGAGATCGAGGCACCTAACCAGCCGCTACTTGTGATATTCTCTTGGTTTATGAAAAAATTTCCTCATTTTGCTTCAGTGTGGTGCGTGGCTCTTTTATTCCTCCTTTTCTTTCTGTTTTATTGCTTCTACCCTTTCACAGTGTGAGATGAAGAATGATAGCCCACTCCTTGCTTCGTCTTTTGACAGCTTGTCACGGCTCCAATGACCTCGAATGGGGGAGCAGTTGCTTCCTTACCCTTTAGTATTTGATTGGACAGGGGTTCATAACTCATGGTTCTCATGATTTTGTGAGTCTATTCGTTGTAAATACTCTAATCTGGGAGAGCCTTGGCTTTGATTCGAGGTGCATTGCTCTTGAGCTCGTCATAAGTCTTATTCTCAGGGACAAACTCCTTCAAGTGCTTTGAAGCGATGCGCAGAACCTCCAACTGATTCTAGAGGCTACGAGCCTCACTTCTCAGCTCTAACATGGGGTCATATTCTTAAGAGCCGGATGGCTGACTCTTGTCCACCTATACTCTTCGGGAGCCTCTAAGAGATGTAAGACTTCTCTTGGCTGCTGGTGATCCCCTTGTTCAAGGAGGATGGAATTTGGAGTACCTTCCTTGGTGGTTGGTCTGCCAATTCTACTTCTAAAAGAGCAATGAAGATGTGCAGGACCTTTTGATGGTCCGGCGTATAGGTGACCCTCAGTGTTGGAAGGTCTACCTCTAGGGCTTCTTAGTCTCAAGAGTTGCCTCTGGCTCACCACTTTGTTCTGGCGAATTAGAAGTAGAGGGGGAAGCTCTGTCTTTGGGGGATGACACCATGACCTCGGAGAGGTGGCAAGTTATACTTGAATAAATAGGAGTCAAATGGAGGATCTTGCCTTGTCTTTCCTTTTCTTTGAACATGTCTGTGATCGTTCGCCCCAGGTCTTCAACATCATCATGAGACAAGGGTCATGTCTCTCTCACAGGCTTCCAATCATCATCCTTTGACTTTTTTGGTATTGGAAGGTCTGTGAAATAGTACTTAGCGTCTGCATAGTGAATCTCGGTTACAGGGAACAGTCTCTTATCAGCATAGGCCGTGTGCTATATTCCATCTCGGCTGTACTTGAAGCATTAGTGGAGCGTGGAAGGAACCACCCCTGATCATGAACCCAAGGGCAGCCGAGCAGGACGTTGTAAGATGTATTGGTGTCGATCACATGAAACTGAGAGTAATCATTGAGGTCATCGATCTTGAGGGCCAGTTGGCTTTTCTCCTAATTGGTTGAACCCTTGCACGGTGATGTGGGTAAGAGTGAGGTCGTCTGATCCTAATCACAATCAGTTGAGGATCCTTCTTGGGATTAGGTTGACTGCCGACCCTCCATTCAGTATGATCTAGTTGATAGGATAGGCTTGTAATTCACCATTCACAAAGAGGGGGCACTTGTGAAATTTGCCTCCCAACTGAAGGTCATCTTCAGAAAAGGAGATTGCCAAGCACCCACTCAGGATGGCTGGGTCAACCTCAATAGGCTCCACTTCAATCTCGTACGCCTGTGAGTTAGAAAGAGCTTGCACCAGGGTCATACGATAGTCTCTAAATAGCAGAAGGGCATCATATATACTTAAAAGGGCTTAAAGCTTTCTCAAGTGCCCAATTACATCATATTTCACTTTATCCTCATTAGTCTTCTGTGCTCCTAAACCAGTCACTGGTGTAGGTCGTAAGGTAGGTTTAGGAACAGGCTTTGGTTGAGTTTTGGTTTGTGACACTGGCTGACTTTGTTGTTCAACCGGTGCGGCCTGGGCTGATAGGGAGGCAATATTAGGGATGTAGAGGTCTGAGGTTTAGGCTTAGGGAAAAGTGAAGGATCAGGAAACTTGAGAATCTTGAGCTTTTGAGGTGTGGGCTATAGTTTCTTTCCCGATCTTAGGCTCATTTGCCCAGTGTTGGATGGTACTTCCAAGATTTGCACCATGTGGGAGGCCTCTTTGGAAGAGGAGCTTGACAGTGGCTCGGGTTGATAGGGCGTCGGTGACTGTCAAGAATCCAGCTACCTAGGCCAGCATCTTTCTTAGGCACTTTTTCTGCAACCTGTTGAGGCTGGTGCCTCTAAGCTCTCTGTTTAGAGTATCAAAATAGAAGAGGAGGGAGGGGGAGAAGAGTTAGCATGTTCTGGGTAGCTTTTTACATTGTCGCTGAAATTAAACGTGTGCAGGGGGTATTTTAGGTCTTGCCCTGGCTTTGATCATTGTGGGGTGCTTTTAGTGTCGTCACCCATATTGGACGACTCCCAAGCTGTTGATAACTCAAGGAGGATAAGGTGAGTTGCACTTAGGATAAAGTCCTGTAAGGTTGGTAATGGAGGAAGGGGCCTGAGAAATTCCTCCTCGACTGGTGGCTGAGGGAGACAATTGCTTCAGGGTGCGGACCTGGATGCCCGTCTCCTTTTGGATCCTTGAGGAGGGGTTTGGTTCACCCTATCAAGCTGATGAGTAGTCCAAGCTTGATGGACTGGCTCAAGCTTCAGGGATTTGAGACTACTTCGTCCGTGGTAGACTTCCCAAGGTTGAGAAGTCGAGGACTCTGAAGGGTCCAGTGTAGGCTCATAAGGGACCTGTAGCAGGATTTCCTCTTGGATGGAAGTGACGGCTTGGAAGCGCTCTAGGAGAATGATGCAAACGATGTGGCCTTCTTGTACTTTCTAAGTACCCAGGGCATTCTTTCAGTTCGTGGCCCCATACTTGGTGATATGGGCACCAGAGGTTTTTTGTACCCTGCGCAAGGCGTTTAGGCTGCCTGGTGGGCTTGGGAGTGACGAGACCATGTTGAAGCATTGCCTCGAAGAGGGCCTACAGAGGGTCTAGCTCAACGCTTCCCAGGGCTTGCGTCGGGAGTTCTTCTTGCACTCATGGAATAGGGACTTGAGGGCATCCTTCTGGTTTACCATGAGCTTCCTGACATTGCTGCATCTTCTTTTCCAAAAGTTCGTGTATGACAGTGCATTCGCTCACTTCATGACCTCGTATTAGGTGATATGAGCACCAGAGGTTCTCAGTTCCTGGAGGCAAGAACTTGGGATGCCTTGTCGTCTTTGGCATGATGTGTCCCTCTTCGAGCATTATGGAAAATAGTGCACGAAGGATGGCGGGTGCCCCATCATCTTCTTGTGTTATCACTATGTGAGAAGCCTCCGTTGCTCCATTGCCCTGAACTCTTTCTTTAACTCTTCGAGCTTTATCTGACCTTTGTTAATCAGGGCTTCAATAGTGTCGTTGAGCTTATAGAAGTCTTGAGTGGGGTGGCCTACTTTCCTGTGATAAGCAAAGTACCTCTCGTGTGTATCCTGTCCAGCTTGTTCTGGAGTGCTGACCTCCGGCAGCTAGATCGTGTTTTGCTTCAGTAGTAGTCAAAGCAGTGCAGGGACCCACTCCTTGTCGAAGGGGTACACCTTATTCTGGTCCTGGATCCAGAAGTCACTTCGATTTATGCTTTTGAGAGGTGGTACCCTATTATAGGACTGCTGCTTGCCCTCGGCCTGAGGTGTCTGTGCCTTGGAGAGGTCTAGGGTTTGAGGGGCGACGTTCTTAGTATCAGTCACGGTGACAGCCGCACTGATCACTGCTTTCTACTGGTTGCCCTGATTGTTGGAGCGAGAGTTCGAGCCAGAGGGTTGCTGATGAGATCCGTCATGGTGTTTGGACAGACCCTCAATACAAACTGCTTTAGAGATGAGCTCTGACATGGAGGGTGGATTGGAGGCCCCGACATGTAGGACGATCTTAAGAAACATATTTCTTATGCAGGTCTGGACAGCTTCTTTTTCAGTCATGCGAGTGGCATGAAAAGTTGTTAGCTCTCTCCATTTGGCGATGAACTTGTCAACTGGCTCACCAAGGTCTTGAGTCAGAGTGAGGAGCCCGATGGTGTCCATGTTCCTCTAGACTTTATAGAAGCGTTGGTAAAACAACTGCTCTAACTCCTGCCATGTGTGCACCGAGTTTGAAGGCAACCGAGCATACCACTGGAAGGCTGGACCTTTGAGAGTCTCGACGAACTGACGGAGGAGGAGTCGCCCATCAGTTGCCGTCTCTCGACAAGTCACTTGGAAGTGAGCAGTATGCTGGTGCGGGGACGTAGTACCATTGAACAGGGGAGGTTTCCCTTTATGATAGTTCGGGGGAATGACATTTGGTCGATGTATGAGGGGTATAGATTTTGGTAAAGCGGTGCCTCTTACATGCCTGGGACCTTATTCTTGAGACTACGGGCCACTATGGCATCTATGTTGGTTTGCGAAACCCCTAGGGAACCAGAACTGTCATGGGAGACCGGTGGGGGAGTTTGCTTGGGAATTGTGTCTTCACCAGACGGAGAATTGATCTCATGGTGAGAAAAAGGGGACCTGGAGGCTTTTAGATGTTCAAGGATGGACTGCATCATTACCTCGAACCTGTTCATCGGCTCTTCTTGGGCGTCGTCCGGCTCATTAATCACCATGACACTGACCATTTCTTCTGGAGGATCAGAGCTAGGTGGAGTAGTGGATGGCAGGGGTTTGTGAGTCATACGAGGCAGGTCGGTCTGCAGGGGCTTAACATGCCCCGACTAGACTCGAGCCTTGTACAACGATCTTGAGAGGATCAGTTCTTGACGGTCTTGGGACCATGGCTTTTGGGTAGTGATCACCGAGCAGTATTCTTTGACTTGCTCAGGTTCTGAAGTATGAAGAGGAAAAAAGCGGTTATGAGGCAGGAGGTCACCAAGGGTGATGACCTCAACTACCTTGGAGGCTTCCCTGGTCAGAATCTGCAGGACCCTCTTCTGCTTACTCTTGAGACTGTTGTGGACCTCACTCTAGAATCGAGGTTGAGATTTGGACTGCCCCGCTTTTTTTTATCAGGCGAGGGTCGTATCTATTAGCTGAAGCAAAGAATGGGGTCCAAGGACATAAGGCAACCTAGGTTTCTGCCTTGGAGGCTGGAGGCTCTTGCCTGACATCAGGCCATTGCCCCAGATTCCCTTGTGAGGTCAGGGTGCGTGCCTGACTTGAGGTGGCTGACTCAAGATGGTACTCTTAGGAAAAACCTTTGAGTACCAGGTCTCGAGGTGCTTGCTTGGTGTAGGGAGAGTGGCAAAAGAAGGAACTGGTTCATGACTCCGCCTGAGTCAGGGTCTGGAAGGAACCTGCAAAGTCGGTGCGTGTGTACCTTTAAAGTTAGCCATCCGTGTGACTTGGGGGTCCGCCTGGGTTTGCTCAACTGGTTTGACCTTAGGACATCGAGACCTACAGGGTTGTGTTTGTGAGGGACTGGGTAGTAACCTATCTCTCACGAGGTGAAGCTGTGTGTGGTGAGAGGGAGGACGAAGTGGTCGACCCTCATGTGCTCGAGCCAACACCAAATTGGCACTACCCCGAGCTGTGGGATGCATGACGCACGCAGGGTTTGGCCCGAGAAGACCTAGCCTTGAACACGAGTTTGGGGCAGCATGAAGGTTGCCTTGAGGTGTGGCTCAAGTGGATAGACCATGAGCCTTTAAGTGTGTGCGTGGGGTGGAGACCCCAGGATCTCTATCTCTATGTGTTGAGCCTCTAGGTGTAGAGGTTCGGGGTAGTGAAGGAGTTCGGGGGGTAGCCTAGCGGCGACCCTCAGAAGCGATGGCAACTTGCTTGCCTTTCACGAGAGTGGACAAGACAGTCTTCTAGCGTACCTCAATAATATGACCATAGCGTACCTCAGTAATATGACCAGCAAGGGACCTACCAGTAGCTGGGTGCATATTGTGTGCGGCAGCGGATGTCCTACTAATGCAAGGGGCCTTGGTGGAGGGTCCACCAAGGAGAGGAAGTGGGGAGTCAAGGACTTTTAAGTCCCTTCTCGCACCAACCCAGGAAAGAACCCAAGAGTCGGATTGTGAGTCCTAACTCAGAAGGAGTGTAGGGAAGGAAACTTGAGCAGTTCGCTAGGGATGAGAAAATTCTCGACTCGGATGAATGGGTTGAATAACCCAGATGCTATAGAAAGTAGTGCAGAAAGTAAAAGAAGATACTTATCACAAAGAGTGAAACAACGAAGGGGTAATAAGTCCTCAGTGGCGTCGTCAAGCTGGTTAGGTTCCTCAATCTCGCCTCCTTGGATCTAAGTGATCGGGTGACACGTGTCTGGGGTTTGGAAGACCTGGGACCTGAGATCACTCTCTCGGGAACCTTGTTCAAGAACAAGGGCAGGTATCCAACTAGTGAGAGATGAATTTTGGATGTAAGGTGGTGACCAACCTCACCTGGGTCCAGGACTTACTCGGGCTAACTCGCGCAGGCGCCCTCTGAGATCACGACAGAAAGCCCCCCAACTGCTTTAGCTGATTCGGAATCACCTCCCTTGACCTGCGATCTCCTTGTTTTTTGCACAACACGACCATGGTTAATTTGCAAGACAATTGGGTTGAAAGGCCCACCATTATCTTAGAGCAATGCACATTCGTATGGCTCAGAATGTGAGAAGTTAAGGTGATGCAGTGGGAGGTTTGAATGAGAGGAGAAGAAAAGAGGGTACTCAATAAGAGGACGAGGTTAGCATGATAGCTGGACCAGTGCAATGACCGACTTGGAGTGGTAGCAAGATAGGCATGGTACTTTGGACCCGCATGACGGCAATACTACTAGAAACCAAGGTCGACATGGATGTCTTAATCTGGTGTGGCAGCAAGATGGGCATGATGCTCGGGACCAACACGAGGCAATACTGCTCGACAAGCAGACTGCTATGAAAACACTAGACTGAGTCCACCCTCGATCAAGTGAGAAGAGAATGAAGAAAATGCATGAGACGACGATGAGATGGGGTACCGATAGTGCTAAGCGTCACCACCCATAACCGTGGAGTAGCAATGTCACGGCCCTTGGATGGCACTAGAAACTACTGCTCATGGCTAGAGGGTGAGTAGTGAACTATGGGAGGCGCTAGGCATCGCCGTTGGGGCCACACAAGAAGGTAGCACACCCTTGCGCGGGCGGCGATAACCTCTTGTGAAGCGCGTGGTGATAGCCATTTGCGAGGCACATGGTGACAGTTCTTGCCAAGGCACACGGTGATAGGTGTGGGATGCAAGAAGAGCTTGCGTACGACGATTAGCACCGAGCGCATAGAGGAAGCTCGCAGACAGCGATACGTGTTGTCGCGACCTCTCGTGGGCGGCGATAGGCATCGCCGTCTTCGAGAGGCACGCAACAGGGGGAAAACCCCGTGGGCGGCAATAAGTTTTGCCGTCTGTGTTCTTCACTGAGGCGTCGAGGATACATCTACAGACGGCGATGAGCAACGCCGTCTACAAGCCTCGCTGAGAGATACAGATCAACAAACAGAAGGGGGAAAGGAGCTCGTGCATGGCACTGCCATCACCATGTGTGACTTGCGAAACCACATGATGGCGAAAAAAGAAAAGACAGAGGCATGCACGACACTGCCACTACTGTGCATGGCCTCTGAGGGAGGCTCAGACAAAGAAGAAGAAGAAGAAAGAAAAGAAGAGAGAGAAGATTTACATTAAGCCTAGGAGTACTGTCCCAAAAGTTTCTCTCTCCTTACTCTCTCTCTCCAAATGTGAACCAACAATGAGAAGGAAAGGAAATTCTATTAAGTAAAAATTCTCTTTGGTGAAGGGTTTCAAGCCTTTTGCGTATAATGATGGTACGTGGTATGTATAAAATTGAGCCCAAACATGAGTGGATTGATCAAAATTAAACCTAATTGTTGGAAATTAAGATTTAACTGAATTAAAAGACATAGGAAAATAGGGTGAAAAATGACATATTTGCCCCTTCATAACAATTTGTTGAATTCTGAAATAGTCACTGTGCTACCCTAGAACTTGCATGATTTTTCATGGATGATCGGGGGTTGTTCAGATGCCACTTTGATCGAAACGTGGTTGTTTTCTTATAGGGATCGGCATGACAATCGATTTGATACCAACTTTGAGCCATGAATCTTGTTTTTAGGGCACGATCATGTGACTTGAAATTTGAATTAATCTTGAAAGTTTGGATCAATTGTGTGCTTGTTCCTTGATGTTTTTCTGTGATTTATTTGTTAGATCACACTGAGCATGCCGTCACGATCATAGGGTAACAAACGCAGCTCGATTCTGTGCCCGGATGAAGATTTTGCAACTTTGGAGGTTTGGCCGGAATGTAGAATTCCAGCGACGGAATTTGCAGTCATTTCATCGGCTACATATGCAAAATCCAACCGTTCATCATGTACGAGATTCGGACTAGAGATAACCCTAGACCCCATGCACGGGATGGAATTGATTTCACATCGATCGGGATCACGAGCGGCATGATTTTGCTGCTCGAGCGAGGCACGATGCTGCTGATTTTCTTGCACTTTTTTCACGGATCAGTAACTTCACTCTAGCGTTTTTTCACGCTCGGAGGTCGTCTTGGGGCGTGTTACAGATCAAAACGCTCGTCTTGACGAGATGAACACACTCACAAAATTTCAACGCAATCCGACTTGAGACGGGTGAGATATGAGTGTCAAAAGTCACTAGTCGTGACTACCCCTTTAATGGAGTTGAGTTGCAGGGTGGCCGCACGAGAATAGCGTGTGGGTCCTTTTGTTTCGCTCTTTCACCTATAAATTCTTCTTCGGATGTTCGTTCAAGCTGAAATTTGACCCCTAAGGGTTTTTAACCGTGCCGAATCTAATGGCAGTAGTCCCACAGCAAATTGAGATACCAAAAATATAGCTCTCGTTATAGGATCCGTTTCAGGGTGCTAGAGATTAATTCTACCGAAACAGTTTCTCAGTTTGTGCTACCTTAGACATGTTGAAGTGTGATGAAACTTAACAGGAGACTTTTGAGAGTCCTTATGAAGATCTTGGCCAGTTCTAGATCATGAAACTGTCGAAATTTCTATTGTCTGTTAGGCTTTATTGACCAGGGACCAAGGTGTTGAAAAATGTCGTCAAACACTAGCATGTATGGCTCCCCATATGATGCTCACATGTCGGCGGTTAGAGGTCTTCATGACATTAACTTTCCTGGCCCGCGGAATGCTCATCAACCAGTGGTTAGGCATCTTTGCGATACTAGCCTGCCTGGTTCCCTATATGCTACTTATACACTGATGGTTAAAGGTCTTTATGACATTAACTTGCCCAGCCTGTGGAATGCTCATCGATAGGTGGTTAGGCATCTTCGCAATACTAACCTGTCCGGTTCCCCATATGTTGCTCATATGTCATCGGTTAGAGGTCTTCATGACACTAACTTGCCCATGGAATACTCATCAATCGGCGATTAGGCATCTTTGTGATACTAGCTTGCCTGTTCCCTCATATACTACTCATATATTGACAGTTAGAGGTCTTCATGATGCTAACTTGTATGGCCTGCATAATGCTCATCGACTGGCAGTTAGGCATCTTCAACAATACTAGCTAGCTTGGTTCCTCATATGCTACTCATATACCGACAATTAGAGGTCTTCGTGATACAAACTTTCCAAGCCCGCACAATGCTCATCGACTAGCAGTTAGGCATCTTTGCGATACTAGCCTGCCTGGTTCCTCATATGCTACTCGTACACCAGCGGTTAGAGGTCTTCATGACATTAACTTGCCTAGCCCGCGGAATTCTCATCAACTAGCAGTTAGGTATCTACATGATACTAACCTGCCTAGTTCATATGCTACTCATGCTCAGGCAGTTGAGTGCATTCGTAAGATTGGAGCAATTTGATACAAGATGATTGTGAGACTCCCTATATCCCTAAGGCTGAATCTAAGAGGAACATATGAGCTCAAAAGCTACATGTGAAGTCAGTCATTAAGCACACGCATGGGATTCTATATCAATATGCTCGTGAAAGAGCGAAGAGAGCCACCCGAACGGATGACTGCTCCATAGTTGAGATGTGGTCAGGATTCACAAATTTGGAACCTCATGTACCCCAGGAAGAGGTCATATATGACTTGGATGATGGTCTCTTTGAGGTATGGCTATGCAACATAATGGGTATAACCTCCAAAGGAAACAATAAAGGACAAGAACCTGTGGGGGATAAGATTGCCATCGGGTTTGACGATATATCGTGTCCCTCATCTAATGAGGGACCTTCGCCTATTAAGCCTCCCACAAAAAGGACGAATAAATTCCATCAGGTAAGTAACAATCCTCATGTTACCCGAAGCATAGCTAAGGCACAAAAAGCCTCTTCCATGCCTCTCAATACTTTGACACTTCCCTTGAGCCGCTTGAATTCGCCATGACGGTCTCGGATGATGAATCCATGGGACCATTTACGGGAGAACCTATTGCCAATGTAATGATGGCTGGAGGAGGGAGCAACCCGGTTGAGACCAAGGAGCTGATGCGTCTAAAGGCCATGTTGGCGCAGACAGAACCTAAACTCCAAATACAAGCCACCGAGCTTGAAATGCTAAAAGGTGGCTCGGGTAGCTGCCATTTCAGGTGATCCTTTGGGACAACAGTCCTCAAACCCAGCCGCGAAGAATATGTCAGCTCGCAACCCTATACCGCAGTTTCCCCCACACCTAGCAAATGTAGTCCTAACTGCTGAAACAATGTGTGACCTGATAATGGAAAGCATGCAGTCGTTACATCTCCCTAGTGTGCGGCCGATAAACACATACCAAAAGTTGTATCTGGCATACATTGATGAGGTAGCCTATCCCACAGGGTACCACCACCGTAAGTTTCCGAAATTTGATGGACAAGGCTCCCCTAGTTAGCACTTGGCCCTTTTTATTTCAATGTGTGCATACACATCCAATAATGAACACTTCCTAATGCGGCAGTTCATTCAATCACTGTCAGGACCAGCTTTTGCCTAGTATTCATGGCTACCTACTGGGACCATAGTCACATGAAGGCAAATGCATGAAACATTCTTGGTGCGCTTCCACAACACATAAAGAGATGTTCATCTATCTGAGCTTCTTAACACAAAGCAAAAGGACCACGAACCGGTGCAACAATACATTACCCGATGGTGGAACCTTAGTGTGGGGCAAGCAACTCCACTTCCTGATCTTCAAGAGGTGCATATGTGCATCAAGAACATGACGTTAGAGATCACAATACCCATGCATAAGTCCAACCTATAGACATTCAGTTATCTTGTGTCCACTATAGAACCTTGAAAGCCTCATGGAAAACTTTGGACTTGGCCCGAAACCGGAGATCATCATAAGAGAGCATGATAAAGGCAAAGCCAAAGCTAGTCTGGCTAAGACCTCTATGATCACCTTCATGGGCCTAAGGAGGAAGGGGGAATAATTACTTGCCCCTCAAAGATTATGATACTTCCTGGTCGGCATGCCGAGGATGAGGACGAGGGGGACAAAGAGATAGACAATGAACATTTCATGAACGCCTTGAGAAGAAGTACTCCTTTGACAAGGATTAGGTTCCTAAGATATTGGAGAACCTCTTAGTGGTAGGGACCATTACGCTCCCTCTGCCGAAATATCGTGATCAGGCCAAGACAGATTGATCAACTTGACTAACGAGTCTATCACTAGATGTTGGGACATGTGGTAAATGATTGCTTCCCTTTGAAAGATATCATTGAGAATCTTATCAAGGAGGGAAAGCTCAAACTTGATGAGCAAGAGACGTCAGCCTCAGAACTATAATAGCTAACATGGTGTCTCTAGCAACCATTGAATGTGGACCCTTGGGGGTAGCAAAGGGTTCTTTATACCAAGAGCCATATACCTTTGATAAGGCCATGGCACCATGCATATATAATCCAATCACTGCAGCGAGACATGTTGTTCCTTTGAGGAACATGAAATGATCAAGAGGAGGATCCACCTCTAGGAATGGACCATAATGTTGATACCATGACTCTCATATGCATGGATTGAAGGATTGTTGTCCCGTGAAAGATTTGATATACGACAAGATAGATGGGATTGTGGTCCTATCCAGTGTTTCTCCCGAACGCAGTGTCAGCAAGGTACTTTTATTGGTGAAAGTTGAATGGTGTTCTCACCCAGAGATCTTCGAGCTATGCTCAGAATACTCTGAGACCCTTAAATCGTCAGCAGATACTTAGGAAGTTTCAGAGTAGGGCTGGACTACCTATGTTAGTTGTAAGGAGAAGAAGCAGATGCCATTCAAAGCTCTGAAAAGGGCGGCTTGAACGCACTGAAGATGCCATTATCACGAATGCTGATAGTGGCAGAACATGGGGGTAAGGCTTCTCCCTTTTCACTTAAGCACACTGCAAATCCAAGCATGAAATGAGCAAAGGGTTCAAAGAATGAAGATCCTTAGTCGACTCTACCACTATACCCCACCTTGAATGATTTCATGCCGAGGTCTCTGATGATGAGTGGCCTTCTTGAATCAAGAATGGCAAGTGAACCCTCGAAAGAAATGACTTGTAATACAACTTAGGTAGTTGAGGTCGACCCTGACCCCCAGGCTATGCAATTGGAATTAAGGTTCGGGAGAATAACCACTAAAATTAATCCACCTAAGGATGTCACAAGCAACGGGGTAATGCCCGCCGTTAAAGTACGGACCGATACGTCCGATGCCACCTGCCACGCGAAACAGTCGGCGACTACAAAGTCTGATAAGTATAACGTGGAATTTCACTTGCGAAGGATACTTACTACTATTAGAGTCTATGATGCCTTCTAAAGACCTCTAGGCAGCTCTTATAGAAGCCCTTTCATCACCTGAAGAGTTCCAAGATGAGGTTGATCAAGTTGAGATTGATACCGAGGTTCAGGGTGATTCATGCCAGTTACCTTCACCGATGCTAATTTGCAATTGGGGGCAAAACCTCATAACCACCCCTTGGTAGTGGTCGAAACCCTCCATGACATCTACACCAATCGAATAATGATAAGCGGAGGATCGACATTTAACTTACTCCCTCTGAAAATGTTGAGAGTTGTATGGATGGATGTTAAGAACCTTTAAGAGGAATATATGATAATAAAAGGTTTCAACCAGGCCACTTAGAAAGCCATAGGGATTATCAACTTGAAACTCAAAACCAGAGAATTGGAAGCATACACGGCATTCCAGGTTATCGAAACTGAGACCTCCTACAATCTACTGTTAGAATGCCCCTACCTACATGATAATGATGTCATTCCCTCAACCCTTCACTAGTGTTTCAAATACTTTCATGTAGGGAAACAACATACGGTCTATGCTGATTGGAGGCCGTTTACTAAGATACAGTCCCATTATGCAGATGCTAAGTTTTATAACCTCGAAATCCGGATCCCAAGTCTTTAGAGATGCTGGAAAGTGAAAGTGAATCTGATGATGATTATGGGGTCGTCCAAGCTTTGACACTATCAATTCATCCACAGTGGCTTGGCCCCCGTCTTCCAGTTGTCACGGGGCAGGCTATATCTCATTCTCATTGTCTGAATCTCGGTTGTCGTGGCTGCTCACAAATGTCGTGGCGCATTGGACTATCCATTTTCTCTTGTGCACATTCTTTGAGCCAGTCTCAAGAGTTAGGGTGTATCCAAGCACTTGTGTGTTGAACTTCTTTCGAGACACGCTTTCAATTGCCTGAAAGGGCAGTATCATCCCTTTTTCATCATTCAAACCTTGGTTGGTAGATGGTTCGTAGTTCATATTCCTCATAATTCGATGGGCCTGAGGCTTATATAGCTTCCATCGTGGCTTTAAGGCCCTAGTACATGATGAACGATCAGATTCCGCACACGAGGCCGATAAAGTGACTGTAAATTCTATCGTCGAAATTCCAGATTCCTGCCAAAACTCCGAAGTTGCAAAATCTTCGTTTGGGCACATAATTGAGATGCGTTTATTGCCCCATGATTGTGACGGCATGCTCAGTGTGATCAATCAAAGAAATAATAGAAAAACATCAAGGAACGATCACAAAATAAATCTAAAATTTCAAGATTCATTCAAATTTCAAGTCACATGATCGTGCCCTAAAAACACTATCCATGGCTCGAAGTTGTTATCAAATCGTTCGTCATGTCGAGCTCTACAAGAAAACAACCATCTTTCAATCAAACGGGCATCAGAACAACCCCGGATCATTCATGAAAAATCATGCACGTTCTAGGGCAACACAGGGACTGTCTTGAAATTCCACAACTTGTTATGAAGGGGCAAATCTGTCATTTTACACCCTATTTTCTAATTTCTTTTAATTCAGTTAAATCTTAATTTCCATAAATTATGTTTAATTTTGATCAATCCACCCATGTTTGGGCAAACTCTAGATATATCACGTACTCTCATTATACACAGACCCTTCACTTGTTTAATAAAATTTTTATCTTACCTACTATTGGGTCACGTCTTGGGAGGAGAGGAAGGAGAGAGAAATTTTTTGATCGGTATACTTGAGCTTAACGTAAATCTCTCTCTTCTCTTTCTCTCTTTCTCTCTCTTCTCCTTCTCTCTCTTTCTCTCTCTTCTCTTTCTCTCTCCTCTTTCACAGAAGGTAGAAGCCTATCACCATCTATGCTTCATCCTTTCTTCCTCTTTTTCTCTCATTCCTTCTCGTGGTCCCACATTACCACTAACCCTCTTTCCTTTTCCTTTTACCCCTGCATGACCACTTTCACCCTGTGCACCCTCGGGTTCACTTGCCTCTCCTTTTCTTGGTAGTCCCTAATGTATGTCTTTCTCTCTTCTCTTTTTCTATACACCCTCACTTCACCTTTTTTTTGTATGCCCTCATGGTCCCTCATTTCCTCCCACAATCTATGGTATCATGTGACCACCATCTCCCAAATCTCCCTTCTTATCCCCATCTCGTGTAGGCATCCTTCCGATTGCCGCACGCCAACCTCTTCCTATCGCTGCACGCCAACCTCTACTTATCGTCGAGTGCAATCAACCTCTTCCTATCGCCGTTTCCAACTCACCTCATCGCTGCGAGTGAACTTTACCACTGCCGTGCGCTCCTCTCCCACACTACTGTTGCTCCCTCTTATCCACTCACGAGTCATCTACACCACCCTCTAAATCACCCTGCTGAGTCCCCTTCCTCTCTCCCCAACCTAGCGGTTGCACGGACGATGGTAGACATTGCCGAGGCTTATAGCGGGCGACGATGGGTATTGTCGTCTGCTATAGACTCGCAATAGGGAAGGACCCCTACGAGCGGCAATGGGTTTCTCCGTCTGGGTTCTTCACTAAGACATTCAAGCTACGTCTGTGGACGGTGATGGGCAGTGTCGTCTATAGGCCCCACTGAACGAAAGAGATAGAAGAAAAGAAGGAGAAGGAGGCTTGCACATGGCACTGTCATCGCCATGCGCGACTTGTGTAACCTCAGGGGAGGCATGCAGGACACTGCCACTATCATGCATGACCCCTGCGAGGAACTCAAACTGAGAAGGATGGGGGAAGAGAGAAAAGAAGAGAGAGAGAAGAAGAAAAAGAAAAGAAGAGAGAAAAGATTTACCTCGCACCTAGGGGTACCGATCAAAAGTTTCCCTCACGTCACTCTCTCTCTCAAACGTGACCCAACAATGAGAAGAAAAAGAAACTTATATTAAGTAAAAACTCTCTGTTTTGTGAAAGTTTTGAGTCCTCTAGTGAGTACAATGCTGGAACATATATATAGAATATGCCCCAAACATGGGTGGATGATCAAAATTAACCCTAATTGCAGAAAATTAAGATTAAATTGAATTAAAATAACTTTGAAAATAGGGTACAAAATGACAAATTTGCCCCTTCTTAACAATTTGTGGAATTCTAGAATAGTCCCTGTGTTGCCCTAGAACTTGCGTGATCTTGCATTGTTGATCCAGGGTTGTTCTGATGCTCGGTTGATCATAAGATGATTGTTTTCTTGTAGGGCTCAGCATGGCGATCAATTTAATACCAACTTCGAGCCATGGATCGTGTTTTTTGGGCACGATCATGTGACTTGAAATTTGAATGGATCTTGAAACTTCGGATTGATAGTGTACTCATTCCTTGATGTTTTTTGGTGATTTCTTCACTAAATTACATTGAGCATGTCATTACGATCGCAGGGCAACAAACGCGGCTCTATTCCATGCCTGAACCAAGATTTTGCAACTTTGGAATTTTGGCCGGGATCTAGAATTTTGACGACAAAATTTGCAGTCACTTCGTAGGCTTTGTGTGAAGAATCCGACAGTTCATCACGTACGAAGTTTGGGTCATTGATAGCCCGAGACCTTATGCATACGATGAAATTGGTCTCGCTACAATCGGGCTCGTGAGCGGCGTGATCTAGCCGCTCGAGTAAGGCACGACGCTACTAAATTTCCTACACTTTCTTCACAGGTTAACAACTTCTCTCTAGTTTTTTTTCGCACTCGGATGTCGTCACAAGGCATGCCACATATCGAATCGCTCGTCTTGACTAAACGAACATGCTCACTAAATTTGAGCGTGATCCGACTTGGGACAGGTGAGATATGAGAGTCGAAAGTCACTGGTTGTGACTGTCCTTTCCATGGCATGGAATTGCAGGGTAGCTAGCACAGGAATAGCGTGTGGCCCCTCCTGTTTCACTCTTTTGGTTATAACTTCTTCCTAGAGTATCCGTTCAAGCTGAAATTTGACCTTAGGGGTTTTTGAATGTGTCAGATCCAATGGTAGTCCCACAGTGATTTGAGATACCAAAAATGTAGCTCTAGTTATAAGGGCCATTTCAGGGTGCTAGAGGTCGATTCTGCTGGAACTGTTTCTCAGTCTGCACTTCCTTAGACATGTCGGACTACAACGGAACTTGGTAGGAGTCTTTCAAGAGACCTTATGAAGAACTTGGTCAATTCCAGGGCTATTATGAGACTGTTAAAATTTCCAGTGTTTACTAAGCTTTATTGAGAGAGGGCCCCATGTTGATGAAAAATACCTTCCAACAACATGCCCCACCGATTGTTGTGCTTTGAGAGAATCGAGAAGTGCAATCATTCAAGAATTTTGAGGGATCTTGTCGAATTCCTCACCCTCAGGGGACTACCGAGCCTTTTCTAAAGGTCGAATGCTATAAACCTTTGATCGACATTGTTTGTTGCTACACCAGGTTTGCTTTTGATGCTCAAGGTATCTTTGTAGGTCTCGTCTAGTGGGGTCCAGTCGGGGACTCTGACCCATCCTGAAAGTCTGGTCCGATGTAGGCTAGGGGGTATTGATAAGACGTACTTCGTCAGTTTCTTGCCTTTGTGATGGTCCTTAGCATTTTTGGAGGGATCTTTTAGTCGTCATCCTCACCCTCAAGGACTCTTGTTATTGTTGAACTAAGGAGATCTTATGCGGCTCTCACTCCCTGATGAGCCATGTGGTGTTGCGATTGGATGCTGGCTTTAGAGGATTTTAGGCAGACCTCATAAGCCAAGATTGTGACTGTTTGGAGATTGAAAATCGGCTAAGGCAGTGGTCGTGCGTCAGCCTGTCTTGTCGGTCCAATCGCCCTTTTGCGGGTTGTCACTTGATCAAGGGAAGTGGCACCGTGAAGACGGTTATCACCAATTTCTGCTATTTCTGGGCTCTTTTACTCATGAGCTGCGGTCATGTCCACCCTTTTCATCTATTTTTACTCGCGATGCCCTTTTGGGGATTTCATCGTGCCTGGATTTTATTTTCCACATAACTCTCTTACTCACGGTTTTGTGACCATACCCGTCTGTCATTTTTACTCATGGCGTTCCCTTGTCAGGTGTACATCATGCCCGATTTTTTCATGTGAAGGCATATTTAGAGTCGTGCCTTCAAGACCTATGCAAAGACTTTTAATGTCATGCGGTCAAGATGTGCACTATAGTTTAGGGTCATACTGCAGGACCATAGTGGTGGTGAATGGCAGCTTGTGGAGGCCATAGAGTGAGCTTAATGATAACTTTGACTTACTTGGGAAGATGGCATGAAGTTGCCTTGTAAAGAGTTGATGATGGATGGATAGTGGGTGAACAATGGTGACCTACTAACTCACCGCAAGTATGGCTTGCGGAAGAATTTGTTGTTTGGTGAGCACAGGTAAGACTCACTAAGGAAAAGATGGTATTGATGGTGAAGGTGGTGTGCGCACACAAATGCGCCAGCTAGGGAAGGCGTGCTTGAATATGCACGTAAATAGTGTGTGCCTGTATGCGAGGGCGTCTTTAAGGTCATGGCTCTTGGACTTGGGCAAAGTAGTTTAATGTCATGCGACCAAGACATGCACTATAGTTTAGGGTCATATAGCTGGACCGTGATTATGCAGTTTAAGTCATGCAACTAGGACCACGCAGTTTACGGTCATGTAATGAGACCTCCACTACAGTTTAAGGTCATATAGTTTGGACCATGGTTATGCAGTTTAAGGTCATGCAGCATTGACCAGTGTGTGGGTCGTCATGTAAGTAAAGCAACATGGGGGATGGGTTGTGGATAGCAATCTGACTCCCTGGGGATAGAGATAGTTAAGGGTATACACAAGTGAGAGGATTAGATAGATATGGCGGCACTTGAGGAGTGGCAGGCGGACTTGACTTCACAAAGAATTCGGAGGTCCAGTGTGACCTCTTAGGGATAATGAGCAATGGCATGCATGTGACTCTACTGGGGATGACGGGCCAGAGCACAGATGAACCTCATGAGGGTTGAGAGGGTAAGAAGGGCCCTAAACTCCTTGGGGATAGTGGGTTGTAGTAAGATGTGACTCTTACTGGGACGTTGGTGTGAAACAAACCCATTAGGGGTTTAAAGGGGTAGGTATGACTCTTGCACACATCTAACTCCCCTGGGGATGTTGATGAACTACCCTTTCAGCTAGGAGGTGTTCTATCTCTTGATTGGAGTTGTGCATATGGACCCTTTGTCGTGTCGTGCATTACAGTTTTAGGGTCTTGTAACTTGCACCATGGCTATATAGTTTAAAGTCATGCAGCTATGACCGTGCAATTTAAGGTTGTGCTATTAGACCTTCGCTACAGTTTCAGGTCGTATAGTTTGGACCATGGCTATATAGTTTAAGGTCATGTAGCATGAACTGTGGTTGTACAGTTTTGAGTCATGAGACCAGGACTATGCAGTTTAAGGTCATGCAACAAGACCTCTACTACAGTTTAAGGTCATATAGTTCAGATCGTGCAGTTTAGGGTCGGGCATTTGGACCGTAGTCATATAGTTTTGAGTCGTGCGATAAGGACTATGCAGTTTAAGGTCGTGCAACTAGACTACCACTACATTTTAAGGTCATATAGTTTGGACCGTACAGTTTAAGGTGCATCTTGATCGTGGTCGTATAGTTTTGAGTCGTGAGACCGGGACTATGCAGTTTAAGGTCTTGCAACTAGACCTTCACTACAATTTAAGGTCATATAGTTCATACTGTGTAGTTTGGGGTCGTGCATCTGAACCGTGGTCATACAGTTTTGAGTCGTGCGACAAGGACTATGCAGTTAAGGTCATACAACTAGACCACCGTTACAGTTTAAGTTCATATAGTTCGGACCGTGCAGTTTAGGGTCATACATCTTGACCGTGGGCATATAGTTTTTAGTCATGTGACAAGGACTATGCAGTTTAAGGTGATACAACTAGACCATCGTTACAGTTTAAAGTCATATAGTTCAGACTGTACAGTTTAGGGTCGTGCATCTGGACCATGGCGTGGTCAGGGAATTTGACTCCATGAGAAACAAAGCCATCACCGGAGGTTGGACTCCATGAGGAGTGAGGTTGTAGTGCAGAGAATAAACTCCCTGAGAATATAGGACGATGCTCCGATTGGGAGTGTCATGGCGTGTGCATGGCACAAAGTGTCGGATGGTGCACACAACATTAGGCCCCTTAGTGAAGCATGTGGCGGTGGCCCTTAGCAAAACACGTGGCAAGAACTCCTTTCGACGAGGCACGCGGTGATGACCCTTGACAAAGGTGTGCGGCGATGACCCTTTGACAAGGGCGCACGACGATGGCCCTTTGATGAGGGCGCGTGGTGATGGCCCTTGACGAAGGCGCACGGTGATAGTCCTTTGGGTGAAGGGCACAGCGATAGCCTTCTCGGGTCTCGAGCTAGACTCACCCCGACCTGGTCTTATTACTGCCAAGAACTGGGGACTGGAGCGTTATTTTTGTGTTTATCGAGGGCAATTTACAGCACTGCTGGGTATAAAAGGGGGAAAAACCCCACTTTACAGTTTTACTTAAGGGTAAAACAGTATAAAGGATTGTAAAGATGGAGGCCAGAAGCTTTTGACGAAGGTTTTCCTGTGAGAACTTCCCAGCCAAAATTTGTAGAGACAGGTGGTTAGGAACTTTTCTGGGGAGCTTCAGGAGGTCGTGAAGCTTTGTGCCATGATTGCGCACCTTTTCGAGAAGTGCCAAGGCTTTTTTAGCAAGGAACAAGGCTTCTCGGGGCCTTAGCAGGATTTGCAGAGGTGCCTTGCTATGGTTTGAACGCTTCTCCGGTCGTTCTGTTGTTGAAGGGGGGATTATAGCTAGTTCAGAGGGCTCTGTAAGTCCTCTGGTTATCAGAGGAGAAGAAGGGAGAACAACAGTGGGCTCACCAGGAACTCAGCGAAATTTTGGTGAGTTTGTCGTGAACTCGCTGAAGTGGGAAGAGCAGGGAAATGGGAGATCCGCAGGGTCTCGAGGAAGCCTTATGGGGATTCCGATGGTTTTTTGCTAATTCTGGCAGCGAGTGGAAGGTGGGGCAGGGTTTTCCCGATGGACGGGAGTGGATTCTTAACAATGAGGGGAAACCAAAGGGTTGGGGGAGGAGATGAGCAGTCATGAGATGAAGGGTCATGGGATAGCGAATGGTCGCCCTCTACACACACGGTGACAGGCCACACCCCGAGTGTCAAGCGGCGTGCCCAGATTTCAAGGGATGTGCGTATGACACATGCTGATAGCTGGAGCATGGCATTAATAAGCCTTGGTCGTGGGACGGTGATAACCCCTGGTTGGTCGCGAGGCGGCGATTCCCTCTTAGCAGCATACAGCGATAGTTCTGCCCTTGTCTATGAGACGGCGATAGCATCTTAGTGGGGAGACAGTGATAGTCCTGCCCTGGTGAGCGTAGTTTCTTCGTGGCTGCCTAGCGTCCTCTGCTTTTGTTCTAACAGCCAAGTCTTCATGAGCCATTCTAAACGCGAAGAACCTCCCGTGGGAAGGGGATCTTGGTGCTGATGCATTCACCGGCGAGAGCTTGGTGAGAGGTGAGCCAATATGGCTCACTGAAGCCTTGTGTGAACCAAGGTGGCCATTGAGCATCACCTTTGTGTGCACCCCCGTCCAGCTAGTGACAAGGGAAGATAATGATGAAAATGTGAGTATAGAGGAGGGGGTAGGCCTTCTACATTGCCTGCACCGCAACAAAGCCTCTAATGCGAGCTTTCCAACTCTAGACAAGCAGATGGTGGAAACCCCATGAGTGAAATGGTCTTCTTCCGGTATGCGGCTATAAGGGGAACACCAGTACCTAAAGGGGTACTCCTAATGGACCATGAAAGTGTTACGGCGTTTTAGGGATACTTTGAGACATGCTTCTTTACCGGCTGCCCTTCAGTGTTCAGTAGGCTACTATGACCATTACTCAAACACAGTCAAAGTGTTTTATTGGAGACTTGGAGCCATGTCAGTAACACATGGCTACTTGGCCACGGGGAGGTAGGGATTTCCTTGATGGACTTGCACTTTATAGGTGGGTCGCCGATTCTAAGTGCCATGTACGATGAGTTTATTACCCCAAACTCCTTCATTTTTTGAGGGGAGAATATGGGTAAGGAAGCCCCGCCGGCTGGTCTTCAAGAATTGTTCATGATCTACCAACGACTCTATGATGAGCCCAAAGTGGGCGAGTCATTTTCACCAAAATGTGAGGTTCTTCAACTACAACTGCACAGATGAAGTTGGTCTGACGCCGAGAAAAGAAGAGATGAAAACCCCGCCCGTTTTGTGCTGTAGAAGGAGAACGAGCACCTCTTCCTGATGGCTTACTTAGTGCTCTTCCTATGCAAATTTGCCCTACCAGGAGGGGCAGACGTTATTCGTCCCGCACATTCTATGTGGCCTGTGACATGGCACGAGGGAAGAAGTAATCGCTGGCACAACCTATTATGTGCAGTATTTAGCATGGCTAGGGAGCCATTTTCAAGGGAAGACGGTATAAAGGGGAGGAAGGAGGGAATGGCATAGAAGAGGGCGAGGCTTTCCCAGCAGATTTCAAGACTGCTCTCCCAGTCCATTGCGTGTATGGCTGGCTTGGGGCTTGTTTTCTAAATACATATCTCAAAACCCGAGAGCTGGAGGATAGCATGTGCCCATTTTTGCTGAAGATTGCTGAGCAGAGGGCAGTTTTCCATACCCTCGGCCATGCACGCAGCTTGTTCTTTAATGACTGCCTCCACATGACCCGGGTGGCGTTTTCAGTTAGAGGTCTCACAGATTGCGTGTATGTGGACGAGTTGGGCCACCACTTAGATGGTGACTTTACCAACCCGAAAGAATTGATGTTTATGTAGAGTGTGAGAGGCGGAGTTCTTGCCTATCACACTGTCCATGGTACGAAGCTTGAGGACTACTTTCCTCATCGGTTCACCCTGCAGCATGGGCTAGATTAGGGGTTCCCGTTCTCCATATTCTTTGAGAAGGGGCATAGTAGGACAACCCGCTAGAAGAAGGACGAGTTGGGAACCCTCAAGGAGATTTGGCTCTCGAGGCACATTCGCACCACCTGGGCCACATGCTTGGAGACCACCAAGGACAATAAGTATGTGCTACCCCATTTTAACAGGAAGGTACGGGCCACTAAGGCCCACGAGCATCACGAGCATTGGTGGAGAATCACGAAAAAGGGGTATTGGGACATAGAAAGGGGAGGGTAGCCATTCGAGCCAGGATACCAGGCAGTGAAAGATAGCAATGACCCCTCCCTTAGGCAAAATTTTTACCCTGAGCTTCCCTCATGATTGGCGTGTGGTCGGGCGGCCTTGTCATACTGTCAAGAACAAGTCCTTGCCGAGGTTTCTCAACATGGAGAAGGAGACAGAGAGTATTTTTTTACCACCTCTCTGTTATCTTCAAATGGAAGGAAGCCATAAAGTCTCGGGGTATGAGGGGCATCCAGTCCAGGATTTGAATAAGCTGATAAGGAGCGGCACTCATAGTAAGTTAGCCACCAGTTCTTCCAAGTCTGGCACCTTGAAGGGTGTTGTGTCTGAGCAGGCGAAAGGGAAGAAGAGAAAGTGGGCTGCTACACCTGATCCGGTGAAAAGAAAGAAGAAGAAGCAAGTTGGTGCGCCCGAGCTGACGATGAAGAAAAAAAAGCAGGTTGTTGTGACCAAGCCGGCAACGAAGAAAAAGTAGGCTGCTGCGCCCGAGCCAGTGAAGAAGAAAAAGTAGGCTGCCACACCCGAGTTGATGAAAGGAAGGGAGAAAAAGCGGATTGCCCCAGTGACTCCTCATGCTCTAGCCCAGAAGGCAACCAAGGCCTCGGGGCACAAAGGGCATAAGGTCCCCATGGTTCGCGAGCCAGGAGATGGTTCCTCACCCTCGGCTACTTCGGAAGGTTTTGCATCTCCTACCATTTCCCCATCACCTTCTGCTCTTGCGGCTTCACCTTCTCCTTCACCTGAGCTTTCTCCTGCCCCTTCAAAGATTCAAGTCAGTGCCTCAAGGCCTACTGCCCTGATTGTGGCTAAAGGGGAGGGCTCAGTCCCGAGGGAAATGATCGGGGCTACTGAGGCTGGTCTTGATGAGGCTAGCCCTGACGAGGCGATGAAGGTAGCGAGGGCCTCTAGAATTCTGACATTCATCGTGCCTGCCAAGGAAAGAGAAACCCGGGTAGAGGTCGTGATAATAGAAAAGGATGGACCCCCAGCGCTGAAGAGGGGTCATCCGAGCAGTAGGGGACGGCTGCCTCGAGCGATAGATCTTTGGGGGGTGGAGAAGTAGGACGCCCTGAGGGATCAAGCTTGCGGGGCTCTTAGGCAGCACTCATGACTATAGAGGAGGCAGACACATGGGAGAGCCTGTCGCTGAAACGATCACCGCGGAAGACAAGGACGAAGAAGGAGAGGGAAAGGGTGTCGAACCTCCTGAGGTGGAGACGATTTGATAAGAGGGGACAATGGGAGAAATCACTGCCCCGAGCGAGGAGACTACCGAGGTGCAACTCAAGACCGAGGTAGTGGCTCCAAGCGAGGAGGCCAGCCTTGCCCCAGCTACGGTTGCGGTGCTTGCAGAGGACGAAGCGACGATGCCTAGGCATAAAAGGATCGAGCCTGACATGGCCATGACCGGGGGCCAGAGGTACCAGAGCAGCTTGAGGTTGCTCTTGAATCTGAGGAACCTGAGACCTTGGCTATAGCTGGGGGTCCTCCTATTTTGGTTGCTCCTGTTGTATTGCACAGGCCTTCTTTCAGCGGGCTGTCAAGTGTTATCTTCGTGATGCTTCAGACGGCACTCCAGAAACTGAAGGAGCTATCCTTTGAAGAGCTTGGAGCAGCGATCCAACAGTTGAGGGGGATTGCATTAGGGAATGCGCCCGAAGTCCTTCCTTATTTTTACAGCGTTGTCAATGAGCTGGAGGGATGAAGGGTGAAGGCCCTGCAAGAAGAAGCAACTGCGCAGCGATTGGAAAGCTCGTTGTTGCTCCCCTTGGAGACTTCTCTTCTGCGCTACCGTGAATTGTTAAACACTCAATCGCAACAATTAGATGCCAAGGGATCCCAGAGATCAGCCCTTGCCATGGAAGCCATCGCCCGCCAACACCAACTGATGTCTTTGAGGTCGAAGATATTAGAGTTGATGCAGAAGCTTGACAAGCTGGAGAAGGAGACTGTGGATTGGAAAGTGGGGGATAAAGCACTTCTTGATAACACTTTGGCCCTCCAGTCTTCTTTGGGAGAGGTGACGGCCTTGATGGGCAGGAGGCGGGGCTAGTAGTAGAGCTGAAGAACAAAATTGAACTAGCGAAAACATCAGTTGCGATGTACAGGGGAAAGATCAATGAAGCAATTGATCGATTTTGATAATGCCTTCTTTTCTTCTTTTTTAATTTCTTTTCATTGTAAAGGAAAACAGCTTGTAACACCCTCTTGATTTGTGAATGAAACAATCCTTTTGACTTTTCTTTCTATTTCATTGCCTTCTCCCTCTCATGGTTTGAGACGAAAAGGAATAGTCCACTCCTTGCTTTGTCTATGGCAGCTGGATGTGGCTTCAATGACCTTGAATGGGGGAGCAGTTGCTTCCTCACCCCTGAGTGTTTGATCGGACAGGGGCTCATAATTCACTGTTCTCATGATTTGGTGAGCCTGCTCGTTGTAAATACTCCAGTCTGGGGGAGCCTTGGCTTCGATTCGAGGTACATTGGTCTTAAGCTCGTCATAAGTCTTAGTCTTATGGACAAACCCCTTTAAGTGCTTTGAAACAATACATATGACCTCCAATTGGCTCTAGAGGTTACGAACCTCGCTTCTCAGAAGAGCGATGGGGACATGTAGGACCTTTTCCTAGTTTGATGTATAGGTTACCCTTGGCGCTGAAAGATCTACCTCTGGGGCTTCCTCGAGCTCAAGAGTAACTTCTAACTCATCATTTTGTTCTAGCGGAGTAAAAGTAGAGGGGGAAGCTTTGTCTTTGGAAGAGGATACCATGGCCTTGGAGAGGTGGCAAGGTATGCTTGGATGGATAGGGGTCAAGGGGAGGATGTTGCCCTATCTTTCCTCTTCTTTGAATATGTCCGTGATCATTCGCCCCAGATCCTCAATGTCATCATGAGACGAGGGTCCTATATCTCTCACAGGCTTCCAATCGTCATGCTTTAACTTTTCTGATGCTGAAAGTTCTACGAAATAGTTCTTGGCATCGGCATAGTGAGTCTCAGCTACAAGGAACGATCTTTTGTCAGCATAGATCTTGTGTTGCCTTCCATCTTGGATGTACTTGAAGCATTAATGAAGTGTGAAAGGAACTACTCCCTGGTCATGAAGCCACGGATGACCAAGCAGAATGTTGTAAGACGTATGAGTGTCGATCACGTGAAATTGAGCGTAATCATTGAGATCACTGATTTTGAGACGAAGGCGCACCATGCCGGCTGGCTTTTCTCTTGCCTGATTAAACCCTTACACAATGATGTGGGTAGGAGTGATGTCGTCAGACCCTAATCCTAATCGGGTGAGGATCCTTCTTGGGATCAGGTTAACTACTGACCCTCCATCCAGCATGATCCGATTAAGAGGGTAGGCGTAAAGTTCACCATTCACAAAGAGGAGGCGATTGTGAAATTTGCCTCCCAACTGAAGGTCATCTTGGAAAAAGGAGATTGTCAGGCACCCACTCAGGATGGCTGGGTCAACCTCAATAGGTTCCATTTCAGTCTCGTATACCTTTGGGCTAGAAAGAGCTTGAACCAGAGCCATACAATAGTCTCTAGACAGCAGGAGGGCATCATAGATCCTTAGAAGGGCTGGAAGCTTTCTCAAGTGCCCAATTACGTCGTATTTCACTTTATCCTCATTATTCTTTTGTGTTCCTGATCCTGTCACTAGTGTGGGTGGTAAGGTAGGCTTAGGAATAGGGTTTGGTTGGATTTTAGTTTGTGGCACTGGCTAACTTTGTCGTTCAACTAGTGCGGTCTGGGTTGGTGGAGGAGTAATTGGGACTTGTATTAGGGATGCAGAGGTTTGAGGTTAAGGTTTGGGGGAAAGTGGAGGATCAGAAAACTTGAGGGCTTTGAGCTTTTGAGGTATGGGTTATAGCTTCTTTCCCGACCTTAGACCCATTTGCCCCTCGCCGACTGGTACTTCTAAGATTTGCACCATGTGGGAGGCATCTTTGGAACATAAGCCTAAAGATGACTTGGTTTGTGCTCAGGTTGACAGGGTGTCGGCGGCAGCCGAGAATCCAGCCGTCTAGACTAGCATCTCTCTAATGCATTCTTGCTACAGAATGGTGAGGCTGGTATCTTCGAACTCTTTGTTTAGAGTGTCGAAGTCTAGGCACCGTCGAGCTGCACCTGTAAAGAAAATAGAAGAGGAGGGAGGAGAAGAAGAGTTAGAACGTTTCGGGCAGCGTTTTATGTCGTCGCCGGCATTGGACGTGCCCAGGGGATATTTTAGGTCTTGCCCTGGGTTTGACCGTCATGGTGTGCTTTTAACATTGTTACCCATATTGGGGGAATCCCGAGATGTTGGTGACTTGAGGATGTCCGCCTGATTGGACAAAAGGACAAGGCGAGCTGTGCCAAGGATAAAGTCTTACAAGGTCAACAGTGGAGGAAGGGGTCTAAGGAATTCTTCCTCGACTGGTGGCTGATGAGGACGATTCCTTAGACGGGCCGACCTAGATGCCCGCCATCTCCTTTGGGATCCTTGAGGGGATGTCTAGACCACCCTATCAGGCTGGTGAGTTGCCCTAGCTTAGTAAATAGCTCACATTTCAAAGATTTGAGCCCACTCCACCCATGGTACACTTTCCAAGGCTAAGAGGTCAAAGGCTTTGAAGGGTCGAGTGTATACTCAAGAGGGGTTGGTAGTGTGGTTTCCTTTAGAACGGGAGCAACAGCCAGGACGCGTTCCGGGAGAACCGCATAAACGATGTGGCCTTGCTAGACTTTCTCCTTGATTATAGCTTCGAACCCGGAGCATTCATTGAGTTTATGGCCCCATACTTGGTGATATGGGCACCAAAGTTTTTTCGTACCCTGGGCAAAACGCCTCGACTACCTGGTGGGCTTTGGAGTGACAAGGCCTTGTTGGAGCATTGCCTTGAAGGGGGCCTGCAGAGGATCTAGCTCAGCGCTTCCTTGGGCTTAAGTTAGGAGGTCTTCTTTCTCTTGCAGAAAAGGGACTTGAGGGTGTCCTTTTGGGTTGCCCTGAACTTCCTAACACCGCTGCATCTTCTCTGCCAAGAGCTTGTGGAAGCCAGTGCATTCGCTGATGTCATGGTCTTATATGTGGTGGTAGGCGCATCATAGGTTCTCGGTTCTTGAAGACAGGAACCTAGCTACCTTGCCTGCTTGGGAGTGACAAGCCCTTCTTCGAGCATTATGGAGAAAAATGCCCGAAGGACAGCGGGTGCCCCGTCGTCCTCTTGGACTGTGACTATGTGAGAGACCTCAGTTGCCCCGAATGCTTTCTTCAACTCTTCGAGCTATATCTGACCCTTGTTGATAAGGGCTTCGATAGTGTCGTTGAGCTTATAACAGTCATAAGTAGGGCAGCATACCCTCCTGTGATAGGCGCAGTACTTCTCATTTGCCTCCTGCTCAGCCGACTCCGTAGTATTGGCCTCCGGCAACTGTATGATGTTTTGTTCTAGCAGCAGTCGAAGTAGTGCAGGCGTCCACTTTGTGTCGAAAGGGTAAACCTATTCTGGTGCTAGGCCCAGTAGTAGCTTCACTTAGAATTTTTAGGAGGTCGGACACTATTGTAAGAATGTTGCTTGCCCCCGGCCGGAGATGCATGTGCCTTGGAATGGTCCAGGGTTTGAGGAACCGCGCCTTTGGTGTTAGCCATGCTGATTATTACCTTTTGGCTGCCCCGACGGTTGGAGCGAGAGTTTGAGCTGACAGGTTGTTGACGAGGGTTGCCATGATGCTTGAATAATCCCTCAATATGAACTGCCTTGGAGATAAGCTCTGACATGGAGGGTAGATTGGATGCCTCGACATGTAAAGCTATCTCAGGAAGCATGTTCCATATGCAGGTCTGGACCGCTTCCTTCTCGGTCATGGGAGTGGCATGGAAGGTTGCCAACTCTCACCAGCGGGTGATGAACTTGTCAACCGGCTCACCAGGGTCTTGCGTCAGGGTGACGAGTTCGATGTTCTTCACGTTCCTCTGGACTTCGTAGAAGTGTTGATAAAACAACTGCTCCATCTCTTGCCATTTGTGTACCATGTTGGGAGACTGCCGAGCATACCATTAGAAGGCTGGCCCTTCAAGAGTTTCGACGAACTAGTGAAGGAGGAGTCATCCGTCAGTTGCCGTCTCCCGACAGGCCGCTTCAAAGTGAGCAGTACGCTGGTGTAGAGACATAATACCGTTGAATAGGGGAAGCTTCCCCTTTTGATAGTTCGGAGGGAAAGGTACCTGGTCTATGTACGAAGGGTACAACTTTTGATAAATCGGCATCTCCTGCATGCCTGGGACCTTGTTCTTGAGGCTATGGCCACCATAGCATCTATGTCGGATTGGGAGACCCAGCGGGAGGTAGAACTATCATGGGAGGTTGATGAAGGAGTTTTCCTAAGAACTGTGTCCTCACCAATCGGGGAATTGGTCGAAGAAGGGGACTTGGAGGCCTCTAGGCGTTCCATCTTTCCATGGATGGCTTACATCATTTCCTCGAACTTGTTTATTCACTCCTCCTGAGCGTCGTCCGGGACATTGATCACCATGACACTGACCATCTCTTCTGAAGGGTCAGAGCCTGACGAGACAATGGACTGCCGAGGTTGGCGAGTGGTGCATGGCAAGTCAGTCTAAAGGGGTTGGGCCTGCCCCGACTAGACTCGAGCCTTGTATGCCGATCTTGTGAGGATCGGTTCTTGACGGTCTTGGGACCGTGGTTTCTGAGTAGTGATGACCAAGCAATATTCTTGGACTCGGTCAGGATCTGGTGTTTGGAGAGGAAAAAAGGGGTTACGAGGTACGAGGTCATCAAAGGTGGTGGCCTCAACTGCCTTGGAGGCTTCTTTGGTCAGAATCTAAAGACCTCTCTCTTGCTTAACCCTAAGACGGATGTGGTATTTGCCTGGTGTCTGGAGACCTTTGACTACCCGGGCTCGAAGTGTTTGCCTGGTGTCTGGAGAGTGATAGAGGAAGGGGCTGGTTCACGACTCCATCTGAGTTGCGGTCGGAAAGGAACCTGCCAAGATGGTGTGTGTGCAACTTTAAAGCTAACCGTCCGGGTGACTTGGGGGTCGACCAGGGCCCGGTCAATGGGTTTGACCTGTGAGGTCGAGACCCATGACCTTCCAGCATGCCCTAGCAATATGACCAGCGAGAGACTTGCCGGTAACAGGGTGTTTGCTATGTGTGGTGACAGATGTGCCACCAATGTAAGAGGCCTTGGTGGGGGGTCCACCAGGGTGAGGTAGCGGGGAGGCGGGGACTTTTAAGTCCCCTCTCGCATCGATCCAGGTAAGAACCTGGGAGCCAGACTGTGAGTCCTGACTCAGGAGGAGAGTAGGGAAGGAAGCTTGAGCAGTTTGCTTCCCTAGGACGGTCACGAGTGTGGGGATAAGGAAGTCCTCGACTTGGATAAATGGGTTGAACAACCCAGGTGCCATAGAAATTAATGCAGAAAGTAAAAAAAGATACTGGTCAAAAAAGAGCGAGCCGACTAAGGGATAGTAAGTCCCCAGGGGAGTCGCCAAGTTGGTTAGATGCCTCGATCTTGCTATCCGGATCTGGATGATCTGATGGCATGTATCTCGGGTTTCTGGTGAACTCGAGATTTGAGATCGCTCCCTCAGAACCTTGCTCGATAGCAAGGGTAGGCATACCAACTGGTTCGGAATCGCCTCCCTTGACCTGCAATCCTCTTGTTTTCTGCACAACACTTCTATGGTTAATTTGTGAGACAGGTGGGTCAAAGAGACCCACCCTTGTCTTAGGGCAACGCAGGTTCGTGTGAGAGGATGATAAAGCTTAAGGTTTAAATAAAGATAGAAAAGAGAAGAAAACTTGACTAAGAGGCAAGACTAGCATGACAGCTGGGAAGTTATTGACTCGATGTGGTAGCAAGATGGGCACGGTTCTCAAGACCAACACGTTGACAATACTACTCGAAACCGAGAGCGATATGGCGGTACTGGGCTAAGTCTACCCTCGGTGAAGTGAAAAGAGAAAAGAGAGTGAAAAGAAGACACGAGATGGCAGAGAGATGAGGTCTCGACGGCGTTAAGCGTCACCACTCACGATCATGGCGTAGCAGTATCGTGACCCTTGGGCGCCATTCGACGCTACTGCTCATGGCTAAAGAGTGAGAAATGAACTAGAGACGATGCTAGGTATTGCTGGTTAGCAACGTAAGAAGACAACATGCCCCCGCGTGGGCGACGATAGTCTCTGATGAAGCGCGCGGCGATGGTCATTCGTGAAGCGCACAGCGGTAATCCTCATGAGGGGCACGGCGATAGGCGTGGGACGCAGGAAGGATAGTGATGAACGCCGAACACACGAAGGAAGCACGTGGACAGCCGTACACGTTGCCGAGGCTTATAATGGGCGGTGATGGGTATCGTCGTCTGCTATAGACGCGCAACAGGGAAGGACCCCTACAAGCGGCAAGGGGTTTTGCCATCTAGGTTCTTCACTAAGACGTCCAAGCTACGTCTGTGGACGGCGATGGGCAACAACATCTACGGGCCCCACTGAACGAAAGAGATAGAAGAAAGGAATGAGAAGGAGGCTCACGCATGGGGCTGCCATCGCCATGCGCGACCTGTGTAACATCAGGGGAGGCATGCACGGCACTACAACTGCCGTGCATGACCCCTGCGAGGAACTCAAATGGAGAAGGAGAGGGGAAGAGAGGAAAGAAGAGAGAGAGAATAAGAAAAAGAAAAGAAGAGAGAAAAGATTTACCTCGATCTTAGGGGTACCAATCAAAAGTTTCTCTCACCTCACTCTCTCTCAAACGTGACCCAACAATGACAAGAAAGATAAATTGTATTAAGTAAAAACTCTCTCTTTTGTGAAAGGTTGAGTCCTTTAGTGCATACAATGCTGGTACGTATATATAGAATTTGCCCCAAACATGGGTGGATGATCAAAAGTAACCCTAATTTCTAGAAATTAAGATTAAATTGAATTAAAAGAAATTAAAAAATAAGGTAAAAAATGAAAGATTTGCCCCTTCCTAACAATTCTTAGAATTTCAAAACAGTCCCTATGTTTCCCTAAAACTTTCGTGATCATGCATGGCTGATCCGGGGTCATTCAGATGCTCGGTTGATCGTAAGATGATTGTTTTCTTATAGGGCTCGACGTGGCGATCGATTTCAGACCAACTTCGAGCCATGGATTACACGATCATGTGACTTGAAATTTGAATGGATCTTGAAACTTCAGATCAATAGTGTACTCATTCCTTGATGTGTTTCAGTGATCTCTTCGCTGAATTGCACTAAGCATGCCATTACGATTGCGGGGCAACAAACGCAACTCGATTTTGTGCTCGAATGAAGATTTTGCAACTTTGAAATTTTGGCCGGAATCTGGAATTCTGGCGACGGAATTTGTAATCGCTTCGTCGGCTTTGTGTGCAGAATCCAACAGTTCATGTGATCTGGTGGCTCGAGCGAGGCACAACGCTATTGAATTTCATGCACTTTCTTTAAGGATTAGCAACTTTCCTCTAGCTTTTTTTCGCTCTCGGGTGTCGTCACGGGGCGTGCCACATATCGAATCGCTCGTCTTGACTAAACAAACATGCTCACCAAATTTTCACGCAATCCGACTTGGGACACGTGAGATATGAGCGTTGAAAGTCACTGGTTGTGACTGTCCTTTCCATGGCGTGGAGTTGCAGGGTGGCCGTACGGGGATAGCGTGCGACCCCTTCTATTTCACTGTTTTGTCAATAACTTCTTCATAGAGTGTCCGTTTAGGCTGAAATTTGGGAGTTTCTGATCATGCCGGATCCAATGGTGGTGGTCCCATAGCGATTTGAGATGCCAAAAATGTAGCTCTAATTATAAGGGTCGTTTTAGGGTGCAAGAGGCCAATTGTGCTGGAACTGTTTCTTAGTTTGCACTGCCTTAGACATGTCAGACTACGATGAAACTTGGTAGGAGTCTTTCGAGAGACCTTATAAAGACTTGGCCGATTTCAGGGCTATTTTGAGACTGCCAAAATGTCCATTATTTGCTAGGCTTTATTGAGCGGGGGCCCCATGTTGATGAAAAATACCTTCCAACAGCGACATACAAAGAAATTAAAAGGCAAATAGGGGCATTTTATTTCTATTACCAAATGTTTGCATACAACGAATGAAGAAGATCCCTCAGTTCTCAAAACTAAGCTGATAATAGTTCTGTTGCGCCCATTTGATTCCATCCTTCATAGTCACTGCCTGGAGAAAGGCAAACTTTCTAACGAAAGGAGGATATTCCCCACATACCAACTGAGGTTAAAATGGGTCTTTTCTACCTCACGAGTAGTAGTAAGCAAGCCTTTCAAATCATTGATGTTACGTTCAAGAATCGTCATGTCATCCTCATTTTCAAAACATACGATTTCTTTAAATATCGAAGGAATCTCTTAAGGCAAAATCTCAAAATCTGGGTGAATGAACTGATGCATGAGCAAGTTGATTTTAAGGTTACCCAAGTATGCCATCGCAAAATCTGTGACAGTCAAAGGCCTAGGGAAGAACTTAAGTGAGGGCCTGATAGAGGGATATTTCTCAATAAAAGCTGATTCTTCTAAATCCAGAACTACCCTAGCATGTTGAGCTATTTCAATCACTTTCATTTGGAATAAGTATGCACAGGGTACATTGAAGTCTAGGAGGTTATCCATCAGCCTCTTCGCCAAAAATGGGAACATGATCAGCTCGAAGAAAGAAGTCTGACTAAAAAGTTGATAAGCGACTCTAAGAAGGTCACGTCCATTGTCTGCAAAACATTATGATGATTGAGCCTGGTTACTTGCGTAGGGAAAGGCATCACGACCTATGATACGACAAAGCCTCGACGAATGCGCCAAATGAGAGGAAGAATAACTTGTCTCAAGAAGGAGGTGACTACAAAAGCTGAACCGATGATAGATTCCCTTCGAGCAGAAATTGCAATGCCCTTTCTCAAAGTTGCAAGAGAAAATGCCCGACTGCCCATTACTATCAAGTCGCACGGACTAGAATCACCACGAGAAGGAAGTGATGCACCACCACTCCTATGAACAAGAGGTTGAGATGAGGGATGCACTTCGTTAGGTTCAATTACCATTAATTCCCCCTTATTTTTGTCCTTAAAAACCCTTTTCGAAGGGACCGGCATTTTGGAAGCTTTCGAGGCCCTAACTGGCTACCGAGAAGACATATGTTAAAGAGGATGTATCCAACCACCATCTACGCACAATCACAAGACACCAACGGCGTTGGGCAGGACCATCATCGTCTCGCGACTAAGAAGTTATCATCGTCTGCCCGCTAAGAAGGTATCGTCGTGCGCAGAAGACAGGGCTCTCGTCGTCTCACGACCAAGGGGCTATTGTCGTTTGTCGAAGTAAACCACTTGATGCCGCATGTGCTCCAGTTGTTCGCACGCGTCGCACGTGTGGCATACCACGTCCCTTGAAATCTAGGCATGCCGCTTGACAATCGCAATGTGGCCTGTCACCGTGTGTGCCGAAGGCGACCGTTCGCCATCTCACAACCCTTCGCCTCCCAACCGTTGCGTCCATGTGACACCTCGGGTTCTCACCGAGGCTTCCTCTTCTCGCCGGGAAGTCACTCATGTTCACCGAAAAACCCTCGCCTTCTACTCACTACTAGAGTTGGTGGAAAACTGTTGGAATCCCCGAAAAGTTCCCTATGATGCTTCGGATTTCCCTTCTCCCTATTTTCACACTCTAGCAGTTCGCCACAAACTCATCGAAATTCCACTGAGTTTTCGGTAAGCCCACTCGGCTCCTCCTTCTTCTTGTCTGATGGCCAAAAGACCGTCAGACTCCCCTGACTTCTCTGCAACCTCCCCTTCATCCTTGGGACTATCGAAAAAGAACCACAACTCCGGCAGAGCACCACTGCAAATCTCGCTAAGGCTCTGAAAAGCCTTGTCCCTTGCTCAGGAGAGCCTTGGCACTCTCCAAAAACACCTGCAAGCATGTCGCGAAAGTCCACGATCTGCTGAAGCTCGTCAGAAAAGCTCCTGAAGGCCTGCCTGCTGCAAATTTGGGCCAGGAAGTTCTAGCAGAAAAACTCTTGACAAAGGCTCCGGCTCTCTGTTGTTAAGTGCCTCGATCTCGCCCTCCGAATCTGGATGATAGGGCGTCATACATTGCAGGTTTCAGCGGAGACCCGGGACTTTTTGAGATCGCTCTCTTGGGAACCTCATTCGAGAACGAGGGCAGGTATTACAAACCAGTGAGAGAGGAATTTAAAGTCATGAGGTGGGACTTACCTCATGTTGGTCCAGGACACGCGCGGGCTGGCTCACGTGGGCACCCTCTTAGATCACGTTGGAAAGTCCCCCTGACCTATGGCCGGTTTGGAATTACCTCACTTGACATGTTTCTTCTTCCCTGCAAACACACAAACACACACATATTAGAAGTACCTGCAAGTGGAGCAAGGTCCCCACCATGTTACAGGATGAAATGAAAATGAGAGAGATGAATTAAAATAAAATAAATTAGACAATGGAATTAGAATTAAAATTGAATGAAGTGAAGTGAAATAAATAAAATGAAGTAAAAGAAAATAAATTAAAATGGATGAGGTGAGAAAAATATGATAAATTAAATAATGTAGATAAAGTAAAGAAGATAGAGATAAATGAAAATAAAATAAGTGGAGTAAATAGAATAAGGTAAATGAATATAAGATAAAAGAGGTAAATGAAATGAAATTAAGTATGAAATTAAGTAAAATAAAATAAATGAGGTAAATAAAATAAAGAAAATAAAGAAAAATCAAAATAAATAACTAAATAATGAAATGAATGAAGTAAATAAAATAAGATAAGGGCATGAAGAAATTAAAGCAAAAATAAAATAAAATAAGTGAAATTATGTAAAATAAAAATAATAATGGAAATAATGGAAAGTTGATAAGAGAGAGAAAACTTTTTGTTGTACTTTATGAGAGAAGGTAAAGTATTAAAATAATATGTATAAAAAAAATGGTACTTTGGTTAAGAGAGAGAGAAAATGTTTCGTTGGATTTCTTTAGTGTGTGAGGGGAAAGAGAGTTGGACGTATGGATAGAGGTGAAGGAAAATAAAAAGGGTATGCTTGTTATGTGGAGAGACGTAATAAAAATAAATAGTATAAAAAAAAAAAGTTGGACTTAAGGGAGAGAGAGAATGTTTGTTTGTTTGAGTTGAGTGGAGTAAAAAAAAAAGGCAACGCTTTTAGCTAATAGAGAGGAAAGGGTTAAGTATTGGTTTTCGAGAGCGAAAAGACACGAAAGTTTCGGTATCGGGTTTGAAGAAGGAAAGAGGCGTGAAAGTTTCGGTGGTAACGAAACGAAAAGGATGAAAAGAAAAAAAAAGGAAACAGATTTTGCTTGTGGGTTTTTTAGAGAGAAAGAAAGAGAGCGAGAGGTTGCAGCAAAAAGCTCGCGAATGGATTAGAAGGAATCGCGATTTGGTCGCAAATGGCGGAATTATCTGTTTGGCCGCTGTCTGGAACAGCAGGCTGAGAGGAAGGAGGCGCAGAAAGGTCACGGAAATGGAGGGTGAACGATGGCACCCACCAGTTGCAGGGGATAGAGAGAGACATCAGAGGGACAGCTGAGATGGGATTGGGCTGCTGCGTGAGGTGGAGAAGAAGGAGTACAGGGAAAGGGGTGATGAAGAGTGCTGATGATGCACAGGGTGGAGAGTGGATCACGAGAGAGTAGAGGGCAGCGAGTGGAGATGATGGCGAGGAAAAGAGGCTGAGAGCAGGGAGGGGGATGTGGTTGGTTATAGTTGATTGCTGCTTTGAAGAAAGGGATAAGTGGAGAATATGGGAGGTGAGTCAGCTGTGGAGGAGAAGGTAAGAGAAGAGAGAAAGATGGAAGGTGGCTGATTGCTGGTCGGAGGTGGAACAGCGGCAAGAGTGCGAAGCTTGCGGGCAGCGGAGGAGGCAAGGGGCAAGTGATGGCTGTGGCTGCTGGTTGCAGCTGTTAAGGAGAGGCGGAGGTGGTTTGCAGGTGATGGTAGTCGAGGCTGAGGTGCATAAGGTGAGAGCATTGAGGTGGAGAAGAAGGAGTACAGGGAAGAGGAGGCAGCAACCTTCTGGTTACAGCTGGGTGAATTGAAACATAGGGAAATTGGGTAAAGATGGGGTGTTATGGGAATCGCAGCTGACTGTTTTTAGAGAGAGAAAAAGGTGGTATCAGAGAGGCTGAGAGGTGAGAGAACAGGGGCATGCCTAGAGTGAGAAAGAGAGAGGGCGTGGAAGAAAGAGAAGGGAGGAGGACATTGAATCGTACACGGGAAGGTGGAAGGGGAGCGCACAGCCGGCGCTAGGAAGAGGGAAGGGGAGTTGCTAGTGGTGGAGCGGCTGTTTGGTTGTTGAATGTGGTGCGGGAGAAATGAAGATAGCAGAGGTGGTTGAGATGGTTGATATCAGGGGCAGCAGTCAGCCGGCCCTAGGAAGAGGGTGAATGAGGGCTGAGTCGGCGCTACGTGGAAAGTTGCCCAGCCGGCGCTACGTGAAAATTGCGCAACTGGTGCTAAGGTTATGAAGATTTGGGGATGGTGGTCGTGCGGGACCACCAAACCTGAGAAAAAGAAAGGAGACTCGAAGGTACACCAAAAAGGGGTAACGTGAACGAAAAAAATAAGGGGAGGTAGGCACGAGGGACGCCATGAGAGACCATGGGGAAAAGGTAAGAGAAGTGATGTGGTCATGCGAGACCACAAAGGCAAGAAAGAAGGAGAAGAGGGGAAAAATAAGTGAAAACCCAATCGATGGAGGAGAGGAGAGAGAAAAGAGCAGGAGAGAGAAAAGAAGAGGAATAAAGAGAAAAAAGAGATCGGGATGAGAGAAAAGAAAAGAGAAATAGATAAAGAGATAAAGATGAGAGAAAAGAAGACAGAGAAAGAGATAACGAGATAGAGATGAGAGAGAAAGGGAGAACGAGATAGAGATGAGAGAGAAGAGAGGAGGAGAGAGAAAATTGTCTTATCGAAAGGTATCGACCATTTTCTTCTCTCTTATCTCTCTCTCCGTACTCACGAGCTTAAGCAAGGGTACAATGAACTCCCCACTTTAACAAAAGTTCGTTACAATGTTTACATAGAACTGGGTAACAACATGGGTGGATACCCAAAAACTAACTAAATTGAAGACAATTATAATTTAATTGAATCAAAGAAAACTAAAAAAATAAGGTGTAAAATGATTGTTTTGCCCCTACTTAATAATGTGTGAAATTTCAGAACAGTCCCTACTGTTGCGCGAAAACTTGTGCGATTTCCCATGACTAATCCGTGGGGGTTGTTCTAATGCCCGTTTGATCGAAAGACGAATATTTTCTTGTAGGGCTCGGCATGGAGATCAATTTGAAACCAATTTCGAGCCATGGATCGTGTTTCAAACCACGATCACGAGACTTGAAATTTGCTTGAATCTTGAAAACTTTGGATCAGTGGTGCACTCATTTATTGATTTTTTCTGTGATTTTTTCATCGTAGTGCACTATGCATGCTGTCATGATCATGTGGCAATAAACGAGACGCGATTTGGAGCCCGAATGAAGATTTTGCGGACTTTGAATTTTGGCCGAAATTTGGAAATCCGACGACTGAAATTTCAGTCACTTTGTCGGCTTCGTGCGTGAAATCTGACCGTTTATCATGTACGGGGCTTGGATCAATGATAGCAATGAACCTTACGCACACAATTAAATTGGTTTCGCGTTGATCCGTTCGCAAGCATCGTGATTTGGTCTATCAAGCGAGGCGTATCGCTGCTGAATTTTCTGCAACTTCTTCACAGATCGTCAACTTCTCTCTAGTTTTTCTCTTGGACATCGTCACGGGGCGTACCACATATCAAAACACTCATCTCGACGAGACGAACACGCTCACAAAATTTGAGAGTGATCCGACTTGGATCAAGTGAGATATGGGCCCCAAAAGTGGCTGCTCATGGCCGTGAAAACAACCCATGGTGTTTTGTGGAGTGAGGCCACATGGAAATAGTGTGCAGCCCCTCCTATTTCAATATTTTGCTCATATCTTTGTCTTGGACTATCTGATTAAGCCGAAACTTGGCCCATTGGGGTTTTCAACTGTACCAGATCCAATGGCAGTGGTTCTACAGTGATTTGAGATACTGAAAATGTAGTTCCAGTTATGGGGTCTGTTTTAGGGTGCTAGAGGCCATTTTTTTCGAAAACTGTTTCTTTGTGTTCACTGTCTTAGATATGTCTGATCGCGATGAAACTTGGCAGGTAGTTCTTTGAAGTGCTGATAAAGATATTGACCAGTTTTGGGGCCACTTTGAGACTGTCAAGAATTTCAACTGTTTTGTAGGCTTTATTGACCTGCTTCCTACTTATTCCTAATCAGGGATCAAGGTGCTGAAAAATGCGTTCAAACAGCTAGCCCCACCAAATGTTGTGCTTCAAGAGAAGCGAGAAGGATAATCAGTTGAAAATTTTCATTCGGCTTTTACTTTGTTTCTTCCTAGTCACAGGACCACTTGAACGCCGAGGAGATTCACGTAATGGTGTAACTAGTCTGCTCAAATGTAGGAATGCATTGTTTGTGGGTCCGTCCGTGGAGACTTCGGGGGAGAAGAGAATTTTTTTGTCAACATTTGTTTGCTGTTACACCATGTTTTCTTTTGACGATCAGAGCCACTATGGGTCTTGTCTACCGAGTCCGATCGGGGGTAGGTTCTATTAGCCGATCCCAAAGGTCTGATCGTGTTGGCTCTGCAAGCTAAAGTCTCTGGTAGGTTCTACCCTAGATTTGTCAGTTTCTGCCTTGAAAGGATGATGACTGGCCTACTTTGTCACCTAGCCTCATGGAGAGAGAGGTCCACAATAGAAGAAGGAGAGGGCATGCACATTTCATGCATGGGGAGAAGGTTTATAAGAGATGGAGAAGGCATGCACATTTCTTGCATGGGGAGAAGCTCCATAAGCGAAGGAGAAGGCATGCACATTTCATGCATGGGGAAAAGGTCCATGAGAGAAGGAGAAGACATGCACATTTCTAGCAAGAGGAGAAGGCCCATAAGAGAAGGAGAAGGCATGCACATTTCAAGCATGTGGAGAAGGTCCTTGAAGAAGGGATAATGATCGGGCTAGGTTGTCACCCAGCCTTGAAGAAGGGATAATGACTGGGTTACGTTGTCACCCAGCCTTGAAGAAGGGATGGTCCTTGAAGAAGGGATAATGACTGGGCCACGTTGTCACCCAGCCTTGAAGAAGGATATCGACTGGGCTACCTGTTCACCCAGGACTGAAGACGGATGTCGACTGGGCTACCTATTCACCCAAGACTGATGAAGGATGTTGACTGGGCTATCTGTTCACCCAAAACTGATGAAGGATGTCGAATGGGCTACTTGTTCACCCAGAACTGAAGAAGGATGTCGACTGGGCTACCTGTTCACCCAAGACTGAAAAAGGATGACGACTGGGCTACTTGTTCACCCAAGACATGAGAATTATTTCAACTGGGCTACCGATTCACTCAGAACGGAAAAAGGAAGTCGAGTGGGCTTACCTGTTTACCCAGGATTGGAGAAGGATGTCTACTGAGCTACCTATTCACCCAAGACTAGAGAAGGATATCAACTGCCCTACCTGTTCACCCAAGACTGAAGAAAGAAGTCGACTGGGCTACCTGTTCACCCAGGACTAAAGAAGGATGTTGACTGAGCTACCTATTCACTCAAGACTGGAGAAGGAAGTCGAGTGGGCTACCTGTTCACTCAGGACTGGAGAAGGATGTCGATTGGGCTACCTTTTCACTCAGGACTGGAGAAGAAAGTCGACTAGGTTACGTGTTCACCCAGGACTAAAGAATGAAGTCAACTGGGCTACCTGTTCACCTGGAACTGAAGAAGGATGTCAGCTAGACTACCTGTTCACCCAAGATTGAAGAAGGATGTTGACTAGGCTACCTGTTCCCCCAGGACTGAAGAAGGATGTCGACTGGGCTACCTATTCACCCAAGACTGGAGAAGGATATCAACTGGGCTACTTGTTCACCATGACTAAAGAAGGAAGTCGACTGCGCTACCTGTTCACCCACGACTGAAGAAGGATGTCGACTGGGCTACCTGTTCACTCAGGATTGGAGAAGGATATCAACTGGGCTACCTGTTCAGCCAGGACCGAAGAAGGAAGTTAACTAGGCTACTTGTTCACCCAAGACTGAAGAAGGAGGTCAATTGGGCTACCTGTTCACCCATGACTGAAGAAGGAAGTCAACTGGGCTACCTGTTCACCCAGGAATAGAGAAGGATGTCGACTGGGCTACCTTTTCAACCAGGACTGGAGAAGGATATTAACTGGGCTACCTGTTTACCCAGGACTGAAGAAGAAAGTCAATTGGGCTACCTGTTCTCCCAGGACCGAAGAAGGATGTCGACTGCGCTACATGTTCACCCAAGACTGAAGAAGGATGTCAACTGGGCTACCTATTCACCCAATGGGCTACCTGTTCACCCAAGAATGAAGAAGGATATCAACTGGGCCACCTATTCACCCAGGACTGAAGAGGGAAGATGAGGGATGATTATAACATCTACACCCTGCTGGACGTCTTGATGATGAAGGGAGTGTTGACTGAAGCTGCCTATGAAGACGAATGTTGCATCAACCTGATTTTATTGATCTGAGCACCTTTTACGATTTTTCACTTGGACTTGAGAAGTGGTGTCGTAGAGACAGTTTTTTACCAACCTCCTTTTATTCGGAGCTCTTTTACCCATGACCTTTTTGTCATGTCCACCTTTATTTTTTATTTTTACTCACAGTGCCCTTTCTAGTTTTCACTGTGCCCTGGTTTTTTTTATTTAGGGAACTCTCTTACTCATGGTTCGTGACCATGTCCATCCGTCATTTTTATTAAAGGCGTTCCCTTGTTTAGATTTATACCATGCCCGTTATTCTTTTCTCTTTTTCTTGTTTTTTTTTTTTGTGGCCTTCCCTTATTCGGAGCCTTTTAACATCATGCGGTCAGGACGTGTGCTATAGTTTTAACATCATGCGGATTGTTCGGAGCCTTTTACTCATGGAGTTCACTTGTTCGGAGCCTTTTACTCATGGTGTTCCCTTGTTCGAAGCCTTTTAACATCATGCAGACAGGACTTGCACTATAGTTTTAAGGTTATATAGCTTCGACCGTGGCTATGCAGTTTAAAGTCATGCAGCTAAGACCATGTTGTTTAGGGTCGTGCAACTAGACCTCTGCTGCTGTTTAAGGTCATATAGTTTGGACCATGCAGTTTAGAGTCGTGCATCTAGACTATTGTGTGGGTCACCATGTAGGTGAAGCTCTAGGGGGAATAGGTCTGTGGATGGCAATCTGACTCCCTGGGGATAAAACGGTTAAGGCCATACACAAACAGAGGGCTCAGACGAAAATGGTGACCCGACAACGGATGGCAAATAGAAGCGAACTTCACTGGCGATTGAGCAGCAAGTGTGGCTCCCTGGGGTGAAAGATGAGACCCTATGGAGAATTGGCTTATGACAGGTAACCCGACTCCCTAGGAATAAGATAGCTTGTGTGAAACAGATCCACTGGAGATTGGAGAGATAAGAATGATCCTAACTCCACTGGGGATAATGGGTTGCAGTATGGGTGTGACTCCTACTGAGGATGAGGGACAGTGGCCTGCTCCTGACTCCATTGGGGGATGATAGGTGCAACAGCCTGGGTGCAACTCCACTAGAGATGACAGGTCATCGCTTAGGTGCAACTCCACTAGGGATAGTGGTAGGAGGTTTTAGCACGTGCGATGCTAGAACATACGTGGCGTTAGAATGGGGAACGTAACACACACGACGGTGGTCTTGAACAGTTGCAGTATTGACGCGTGTGGCGCCAACACAGACGGCGGAAACACACGCGATGGTGACTTTAGAACACAAGCGGTGCTGGGCACAACCTGCACTATCCTTTGAGAACACAGCAGGCGGTGGCCGATTGAGAACAGAGTCGACGATGGGCTTTGGTGAATACAGTCAGTGCTAAGCTTTGAGAACATAGCCGGCGCTAGGCACCGAACACAGCCAGCACAGGGCCTTTGAGAACACAGCCGATGCTGGTCAGAAGTTACACAAATAGCGGTGACCTGTGTTTGGGCCTCTGGCCTGAGCTCGACTCGGTCCTGATCCCTGATGCATGGGGTTTCATGGGCAGCGGTGAAGAAGGAACACACTCGGCGGTATCTGCGTGGCAGCATATACAAGGAAGTGCGTTTGCAAATCTTCAGGGAATGCGTGCGAAGGATGCGCACAAACTGTCACGCGGGCGACAGCTCAAGTCATGCGTGCGAGGGATGTGCGCAAAGGACATGCGGGTGGCAGCTCGGGTCACGCGTGCAAGGGATGCGTAGGAGCAGCGGCTTGTGAGGGACCTCATGGAGACATGTAAGCAATTTATAGTCGTGCGAATAGACTGTATGTCACGTAGTTTAACATCTTGCTACAGGGACGTGAGACATTTTTACTCGTATTGTCCCATAAGGCAAGGTCAGCACCCCCGTCATTTGAGAGTGCCCTGAAGGGGTTTCACCACATCCCTTTTATTTTGACACTCTTGCCCATAGTGCCCTTGCGGGTTTTCACTATGCCCATCTTTTTTTTCTTTCTGACATATTTTGCCCATGGTGGCCTTTGAGAGTGCACACCATGTCCATCATTCATTTTGTTTTTGACATTTTTACCCATGACGCCCTTACGGGTTTTCGTCATGTCTGTGTTCTTCTTCCTTTTTATTTGAAGTGTGTTTTAGGTCATGCCACCGTGACCATCAATTTGGCATGTTTTAAGGTCATTTGTCGAGACTTGAAGGCATGTTTAAGGTCTTACCTACGAGACCGTATGTTGTGCAGTTTAACGTCATGCCACTAGGATGTGTGTTATAGTTTAGGGTCATATAGCTTGGACCATGGCTATGCAGTTTAAGGTCATGCAACTAAGACCATGCAGTTTTAAGGTCGTGCAACTAGACCTCAGCCACATTTTAAGGTCATATAGTTTGGACTTTGGTTATGCAATTTAAAAGCATGCAACTAGGACCATACAGTTTAAGGTCGTGCAACTAGACCTCCACTACAGTTTAAGGTCATATAGTTTGGACCATGCAGTTTAGGGTCATGCATCTAGACCTCCACTATAGTTTAAGGTCATATAGTTTAGACCATACAGTTTAAGGTCGTGCATCTAGACCATCACTATAGTTTAAGGTCATATAATTTGGACCATGCAGTTTAGGGTCGTGCATTTAGACCATCACTATAGTTTAAGGTCATATAGTTTGGACCATGCAGTTTAGGGTCGTGCATTTAGACCATCACTATAGTTGAAGGTCATATAGTTTGGACCATGCAGTTTAGGGTCATGCATCTAGACCATCGTTGTGCAGTTTAAGGTCATGCAGCACGGACCATGGTGTGGAATCATTCTGCTAATTCAATCTCCCCGTTGTTTATAAGATTCTAGATAATGTCTCTAATGGAAAGACACTCTTCAGTCTTGTGACCAAGTAACCTATGGCATTGGCAATAATTGGGCTTGTCATCTCTCCCAACTTCCTTTGGTCTTTTTAGAGCAGGCAGTTCGATCACTCCCTTTAATAAGAGAGTTTCCAGTAACATGAGGATTAAAGAATTTTGAAAGGAATAATCCTCGTGTCGGAAGTAACCGATTTCCTTCTTGGAGACGTCGAGTCTTTGATCTCCTTGTGGTAATAGAGTCTGATCAAGATAAGCTGGGGGAGGTTTCTGGCAGCGATTCGACATTCTTGTCACTGAGGCATCGCATCTTTTTTATGCTCTGGCCACCATGCCTTTTATTAGTCCTCCGTTCTTAATCCGAAGAAAAGATGGGGAAGGGACTTGCAGTGAGGAAGGCGAGGGTGGAAGTAGTTCATCATTCGACAAACTCATTTTAATGGGCAAGAGCGGTGCTTGAGAGACAGTAAATAAGGCTTGATGCCCTGAGGGGGTACACTCAAGCTTATGAGACTTCAGTTCCGCTTGACGCACGGTTTCTATCCTTTTATCTTTCCTCCTCATCTCAGCTTGTAACCGCCTTACCGTGGCCTTAAGATGTGCAATCTCATCTTCATAGGCTTTTAATACTTCACTGATCACCACAGTTTCGACACTAGCCATACTTGAGGGCTCCTTGCCATTAAGAGAGAACCTGAACCTCTCATGGGACAGCAAGCCTCCATCAACATCCTGGAGAGGATACATGAGGCATTCATGACATGAGGAGAGCTAACAATTAGCTTTGCAGGGAGTTGTGGCAATCTTAGGGCATGGAGGGGCCACTTGAACAGGGCCAGCATCAAGCGGAGCTTGTTTCATTCTGTACTAGGGAGCAGCTTTCCTTGGATGAGAGTGACGAGTTCTCATCAGTGCTAAGAATGTCTATGGGAAGCAAGCAAGGGAAGTAGTGTCATTAAGACCAACGAGAGTAGATGATTGTTCATCATGTGTCCAAGATTCAGTGATGAATCCCTGGAAAGACGAAAGGAAAGTAGATAATGGCAGAGTCCCCTTCTTATTCTGAAGGTCGATCTCGACAATGGGTTTCTCAAGCCCTTGTGATGGCTCAACACTATCAGTTTGCTCTTCAAGTTCATCTTGGGGAGCCAGAATGTCAAGGCAGACTTCGAGGGGAGATGATGAATCATTCTCTTGCATTATGGGAAGGGAACCTGTTTCTTCATGGATCAGACTCTCCACCACAAAGGAGTCATGGCCAGTGCCCTTGGTGGGTTCCGCTTCCATTTTACTTGAGGGACCGTGGCTGCCTCGGCACGATGCCTTCGGGCTTAACAGGAGTCAAGGAGAAGTTGATTCAGACCCATAAATTGCCCCGAGCTCAATCTGCTCGAAGATGTCATTGCTCTCGGTGTCCCGACTTGAAAGGGGCTCAACTGGCTTCATCATGCCCCGAGTAACCGTTTTGGTGTTCTCCTCATTCGATGCTTTTTCGGCATCATCCGCATCAACGGGAGTTAGGGGAAGGAAATGGCTCTCGTCTTCGGCAGAGAAGTCTTCCATGGTGTCCTTTTCTTCGCCTTCAGAAGAAGTTTTGGATATGTGCATGTGTGCATGTTGCTCAGGTGTACCCTGGGCGGGCGGGGGGATTGGCGCGTGTGCACCCTCTGCAAAAGGACTTCGGGTGACCTGGTGGTCCTGGGCTCAAGCAGCATGTTCGGCCTTAAGAGGCCCGGTGTCGTAAGCATGTGTGTGACGAAATGGCCTTGTGACCATCCCTCACAAAGTGAACAGGCATGTGCTGGGTAAGAAGACTAGGAGGTTCCCCTTCGTGTGCTCGAGCAGGGGCAGCAACAAAGCTGCGCTGAGCGTTGCAATGTGCATGCAAAAGAGGTGCAGGGTCAAGTCCAAGAAGACCGGATCCTTGATCGTGTATCGGGGTAACCTGAGGGTTGCCCCGAGGTGTAGCTAGAACGGATAGTACACTAGCTTTGGTGGGTGTGTGTGGGGTGGTGCTTCAGAGCCTCCTCCTCCTGATGTCGAGCATCCTGTTACAGGGGCTCGAAGTGATAAAGACTGGGGGTAGCCTCACGGCAACCCACAGGAGCGGCGACAGATGAACTGTCAGTCGCAGGAGAGGGAGGGGCGGCCTCCGGGCTACCCCGAGCAATGGGACCGGCAAGTGACTCGCCAATAGCAGGGTGCATGTTGTGTGTGGTGGCATGTGTGCCACCAATGCAAGGTGCATTGCCGGAGGGTCCGCCAATGCAAGGAGGTAGGGAGTGAGGGAATTTTTGGTCCATCCTCACCTCAATCCAGGTCAGGACCCGAGAGAGTGACATGGGGTCAATGCTCAGGAGAAATGTCAGGAACGATTTTCCTGGAATCTATTCCCGATGAAGACTCACGAGTGCGGGTATCACGAAACCTCTGACTCGGATGAAGGGGTTAAGCAACCCCAAAAACAGGTGTGTGTATAGTGAGCAGGAATAAAAAAAAAGGAAGGTCAAACAAGAACGATTCAACGATGGGGTAGCGTGTCCCCAGTGGAGTCGCCAAGCTGGTTAGGTGCCTCGATCTTGCCCTCCGAATTTGGATGATCGGGCGGCACGCCTCTCGGGTTTCAGGGGAGACGCGGGACGCTTTGAGATCGCTCTCTTGGGAACTTTGTTCGAGAACAATGGCATGTATTACCAACCGGTAATCGTGGAATTTAAGGTCGTGAGGCGGGACTTACCTCATGTGGGTATGTTACACGCTCGGGCTGGCTCGCGTGAGCGCCCTCTTAGATCACGTTGGAAAGCCCCCTAGCTTATGGCCGGTTTAGAATCGCCTCCCTTGACCTATTTCTTCTTTTCTGCAAACACACACATACACACACACACACACATATTAGAAGTACCTATAAGTGGGGCAAGATCCCCACCTTGTTACAGGATGAAATGAAAATGAGAGAGATGAAATAAAATAAAATAAAAATAAAATAAATTAGACAATGGAATTACGATTAAAATGGAATGAATTGAAGTGAAATAAATAAAATGAAGTAAAAGAAAATAAATTAAAATGAATGAGGTGAGAAAAATAAGATAAAATAAATAATGTAAATAAAATAAAGAAGATAAAGATAAATTAAAATAAAATAAGTGGAGTAAATAGAATAAGATAAATGAATATATGATAAAAGAGGTAAATGAAATGAAATAAAATAAAATAAAATAAAATAAATGAGGTAAATAAAATAAAGAAAAATCAAAACAACTAACTAAATAATGAAATGAATGAAGTAAATAAAATAAGATAAGGGCATGAAGTAAATTAAAGCAAAAATAAAATAAAATAAGTGACATTATGTAAAATAAAAATAATAATGGAAATAATAGAAAGTTGATAAGAGAGGGAGGACTTTTTTGTTGTACTTTATGAGAAAAGGTAAAGTATTAAAATAATATATATAAAAAAAACGGTACTTCGGTTAAGAGAGAGAGCAAATGTTTCATTGGATTTCTTTAGTGTGAGGGGGGGAAAGAGAGTTGAACGTATGGATAGAGGTGAAGGAAAATAAAAAGGGTATGCTTGATATGTGGAGAGAAGTAATAAAAATAAATAGTTTAAAAAAAAAAAAAAGTTGGACTTAAGGGAGAGAGAGAATCTTTGTTTGTTTGAGTAAAAATAGGCAGCGCTTTCGCTACTGGAGAGGAAAGGGTTGAGTATCGGTTTTCGAGAGGGAAAAAGACACGAAAGTTTCCGTATCGGGTTTGAAGAAGGAAAGAGGCGTGAAAGTTTCGGTGGTAACGAAACGAAGAGGATGAAAAGAAAATAAAAGGAAACAGATTGTGCTTGTTGGGTTTTTTAGAGAGAGAGAAAGAGAGCGAGAGGTTGCAGCAAGAAGTTGCAGCAAAAAGCTCGCGAATGGATTACAAGGGCTCGCGATTTGGTCGCAAATGGCGGAGATACTGTTTGGCTGCTGCCTGGAACAGCAGGCTGAGAGGAAGGAAGCGGAGAACGGTGACGGAGATGGAGGTGAACGATGGTAGCCACCGGTAGCTGGGAATAGAGAGAGAGATATCAGTGGGACAGCTGAGATGGGACTGGGCTGCTGCGTGTGGTGGAGGAGAAGATGGCGAGCGCGGCAAAGGGGTGATGAACAGTGCTGATGATGCACAACAGGGGGTGGAGATTGGATCGCGAGAGAGTAGAGGGCAGCGAGTGGAGATGATGGCGAGGAAGAGAGGCTGAGAGCAGGGAGGGGAATGTGGTTGGTCACAGTTGATTGCTGCTTGGAAGAAAGGGATAAGTGGAGAAGATGGGAGGTGAGTCAGCTGTGGAGGAGAAGGTAAGAGAAGAGAGAAAGGCGAAGGTGGCTGGTTGCTGGTCGGAGGTGGAACAGCGGCAAGAGTGCGAAGCTTGGGGGCAGCAGAGAAGGAAAGGGGCAAGTGATGGCTGTGGCTGCTGGTTGCAGCTGTTGAGGAGAGGCGGAGGTGGATTGCAGGTGATGGTAGTCGAGACTGAGGTGCATAAGGTGAGAGCATTGAGGTGGAGAAGAAGGAGTACAGGGAAGAGGAGGCAGCAACCTTCTGGTTACAGCTGGGTGAATTGAAACATAGGGAAATTGGGTAAAGATGGGGTGTTATGGGAATCGCAGCTGACTGTTTTTAGAGAGAGAAAAAGGTGGTATCAGAGAGGCTGAGAGGTGAGAGAACAGGGGCTTGCCTAGAGTGAGAAAGAGAGAGGGCGTGGAAGAAAGAGAAGGGAGGAGGACATTGAATCGTACACGGGAAGGTGGAAGGGGAGCGCACAGCCGGCGCTAGGAAGAGGGAAGGGGAGTTGCTAGTGGTGGAGCGGCTGTTTGGTTGTTGACTGTGGTATGGGAGAAATGAAGATAGCAGAGGTCGTTGAGATGGTTAAGGTCACGGGCAGCAGTCCGCCGGCTCTATGAAGAGGTTGAATGAGCGCTAAGCGGGCGCTACGTGGAAAGTTGCGCAACCGGCGCTACGTGAAAATTGCCCGACTGGCGCTAAGGTTATCGAAGACTTGGGGAATGGTGGTCGCGCGAGATCACGGAATGTGAATGAGTGACTCGAGGTACTCTAAAACCGAGTAACGTGCAGAATCACATAAAAAAAGTATAAAGGGAGGTAGAGATGAGAGACCACCAGAAAAAGATAGAATAGGTAGACCCAAGGGTGTACGGGAAGCAAGTGAATATACTGGAGATAAAAGCATAGAAAAAGAGGAGAATTGTGGTCTTGCTAAACCACAAGAAAGGAGAGGAGATAAAAGCATAAGGAAAGAGGAGAATTGTGGTATTGCTAAACCACAAGGAAGGCGAGAAAAAAGTTGTAATTATGAGAGACCACGGGGAAGAGGTAAGAGAATGGTTGTGGTCATGCGAGACCAGGAAGGCAGGAAAGAGGGAGAAGAGGGGAAAAAAAGTGTCAACTCAACCGGTGCTGGGAATGAGAGGAGAGGAGAGGAGAGAGAAAAGAAGAGAAAAAAGAAAAGAGAGAGATCGAGATGAGATAGAAAGAGATAAAGATGAGAGAGAAAGAGAAAATGAGATAGAGATGAGAGAAAAGAAGAGGAGGGAGAAAATTGCGTTACCGAAAAATACCAGCCCTTTTTTTCTCTCTTCTCTCTCTCTCCTTTCAAGACACACTCACGAGCTTAAGCAAAGATCAGAATTTTTATTGAATGAATGTCCCCCCCCTCCTTTAACAAATGTTCTTTACAATGTTTATATAGAATTGGGCTAAAACAATGGGTCGATGCCCAAAAACTAACTAAATTGAAGATAATTACAATTTAATTGAATTAAAAAAAATTAAAAAATAGGGTGCAAAATGATTGTTTTGCCCCTGCCTAACAATATGTAAAATTCCAAAACAGTCCCTGTTGCTGCCCAAAAACTTGTGCGATCTTCCATGACTGATCCGGGGTTGTTCTGATACCCATTTGATCCAAAGATGAATATTTTTTTCTTGTAGTGTTTGGCATGTCGATCGATTTGATACCAATTTCGAGCCATGAATCGTGTTTCAAACCACGATCACGAGACTTGAAATTTGCTTGAATCTTGAAAATTTTGGATCAATGGTGCAATCATTCTTTGATGTTTTTATATGATTTTTTCATCATAGCACACTAAGCATGCCTTCATGATCACATGGCAACAAAGGAGACGCGATTTGGAGCCCGAACGAAGATTTCGCGAATTTTGAATTTTTGTCGGAATTTAGAAATCAGGTGACCGAAATTTTAGTCACTTCGTCAGCTTCATGTGTAAAATCTGACCGTTCATCATATATGGGGTTTGGACCAATAATAGCCCTGAACCTTACGCACGTAATGGAATTGGTTTTGTGTTGATCCGTTGCGCGAGCGTCATGATTTGGTCCATCGAGCGAGGTATGTCGCTGCTGAATTTTCTGCAACTTCTTCACATATCGGTAACTTCTCTCCAGTTTTTCTCCCTGCTCGGACATCGTCACGAGGACTCAGGGATACTTGACTCCCCACAAGAGGAGGGTTGGTTTGGCTCTCTACCTTATCACGGGGGATGGCAACAAGAGAGGTCAACTGGAGTGGAAGCCAAACGTGGTTAACACAGGGTCGAGAATCTGTGATCGATCCGAAGAACCACTGCCAGATACATACTTATTATAAAGTCCAACCGAAGCGGCGTACCACATATCAAAACGCTTATCTCGATGAGACGAACATGCTTAAAAAATTTGAGTGCGATCCGACTTGGATCGAGTGAGATATGAGCCCCGAAAATGGCTGCTTGTACTGTGAAAACAACTACATTTAATGGTGTTTTGTCGAGTGAGGACACACGGGGATAGTGTGCGACCCCTCAAGTTTCAATGTTTTGCTCATATCTTTGTCTTGAAATGTTCGATTAAGCCAAAACTTGGCCAATAGGTAGTGGTCCCATAGTGATTTAAGACACCGAAAATGTAGTTCCAGTTGTAGGGTCCGTTTCAGGGTGTAATAAGCCATTTTTTTCGAAAATTGTTTCTTTGTGTTCACTACCTTAGACATGTTTGATCGCGATAAAACTTCGCAGGTGGTCCTTTGAAGTATTAATAAAGATCTTGACCAGTTCTGGGGTCATACTGAGGCTGTTGGGAATTTCCACTATTATGAGAAATACGCTCAAACACACATTCTCTCTCTTTAAAAATTATCTTCAACTGTTTTACCCTTCGGTAAAATAGTAAAATGGGTTTTTCCCCCTTTTATACTCAGCAGTGCCACGAACTGCCCTTCACAAATCTGAAATGACACTCCAATCCCTAGCTTTTGACGGCAATAAGACCAGGCTATGGCGGGTCAAGCCCGAGACCAGCAAGAGGCTATCGCCGCACGTTTCGTCAAGGAGTTATCGTCATGGCCTTCGTCAAGGGCCATCGTAGCGCGCTTCATCAAGGAGCCATCATTGTGGCCTTTGTCAAGGGCCATTGTCGCGCGCTTAGTCAAGGGCTATCGCCATGCGCTTCGTTAAGGACTTAGCATTGTGCACTTCACCAAGTGGCTAACGTCGCGTGCCCTTCATCAAGAGCCTAACGCCGCATGCGCCATCAAAACTTAGCACCGTGCACATGCCATGGCACTCCCATGTCACACCCCAAGAATTTACAGTACTGTTATTCCTGAGATGTGACAGACAAAACATATATACATCTATTGATATGACAAATTTATAGTGGCGAGGTCTTACATAGTAAATAAAGAAAGCTAGCACAATAACAGTATCTTCCAAGGTTGATCTTGA
>NW_006499207.1:2089937-2104792 GCF_000471905.2 Amborella trichopoda | reverse complement strand
TTTTTCTAATTTACAGCATTCAAAATTTCTAACATAGATAAAATGTCACAATTTTTATTAAAAAGATTATTTTTCAAGATTATGAGGTCACGTGCGCATAAAATTTATCGCACCTAAAATTCATGATAATAAGCAAAAATAATTATTTCATTTCATTTTTAAAAAGAATGGATTATTTTTCGAGACAATGGGGTCACTTACACACAAAACTTATAAAATAAAGATCCTAGACGGAAATATCACTATTTATTAAAAATAGACTATTTTTCAGAAAGGCGATGTCACTTACCCACAAATATTTGAGAGGGAACTTCGATAAAATTCGGCTAGAGAGAGAGATCTCAAAATTTTCTAGGGTAGGAGTGCTCACCTCCCCTATTTAAATTCTTAGAACGTATTATTATAATATTTTATTACGCTCTACCTCATACCTGAGGTGTCGCGTTAAGCGTATGCTTTTAACATACGAAAACCACGTCCGCTAAAGGACGTGGCCAGCTGCAAGCAGCAGGAGGCAAAAGTAGGCAAAAGCAAAAGTAAAGGCAAAGGCAAAGGCAAAAACTTTTGAAAATAGTGATGGTCCCCAAGGACCATCATACTCAAACAGACCATCACCTAGTTAAAAGCATCTTTTCTCCCTTTTTTTTTTTTTTTGAAATTTTATGATTGTTACATCCCATCTGGACCTTCGTCTTGCATCCCCAAGAAGTTCATTCCCTGCACCTCAGTCTCACTCTTCACGATTCAAATCCCCAATTACGACTCTACTCCCCCTAGAGTCACATTCTCCCTACACCATGGTTCATGTTGCATGACCTTAAACTACACAGTCGCGGTCAATGCTGCATGACCTTAAACTGCACAGTCGTGGTCCATGCTGCATGACCGTAACTGCACAGCCGCGGTCTATGCTGCATGACGTTAAACTACACAGTCGTGGTCCGCACTGCATGACTTTAAACTGCACAGCCTTGGTCCGTGCTGCCTGACCCTAAACTACATAGCCACGATCTAGTTGCACGACCTTAATTACATGGTTCAAACTATATAACCCTAAACTGTAGTAGAGGTCTAGTTGCACGACCTTAAACTGCATGGTCCTATCCTCATGACTTTAAATTGCATAGCCATGGTCCGAGCTACAAGACCTTAAAAATGTAACGCACGTCCTTGTAGTAAAATGATAAACAACACGATAAATAGTCCACACTTATGACTTTAAATTATGAAATGGACTCACCCCTTCGCCAGGTGTATTCCATCAACATCCCCAGTGGAGTTAGGTGTATGCAAAAGAAAGAGGGAGTGATGCTTACCCCTTCAATCCCCTGTGGGTCTGTTTCACACCAACACCCTAGTAGGAGTCACATCCTATTGCGACCCACTACCCCTAGGGAGTTAGGGACATTCTTATCCTTTCAACCCCAAGTGGGCTTGCATATGTACTCTGACTTATCATTCTCAACATAGTTACATCATACCATTACTCATCATCCCCAGGCAGTCACACTTACCCTCTTAATCCCTTGTGAAGTCTGCTTCCGCTTGCCACTCCTTGTAGGGCCACCATCTTCATCTAAATCTCTCTTGCGTATAGCCTCAACTATCTTTATCCCCAGGGAGTCAGATTACTATCCACAAATCTATTCCCCATGTAGTTTCACCTAAATGACGACCCACACAATGGTCCATGCTGCATGACCTTAAACTGCACAGCCGTGGTCCGCGTTGCATGAATTTAAACTGTATAGCCATGGTCCAAACTATATGACCTTAAGCTGTAGCAGAGGTCTAGTTTTACAACCTTAAACTGCCTAGTCCTAGCTACATGACTTTAAACTGCATAGCCACGGTCCGAACTATATGACCATAAACCATATTCTACGTCCTAACCGTATGACATTAAAGGCTTAGCATAATGGTCCAAACTATATGACCTTAAACTGTAGCGAAGGTCTAATTGCACGACCTTAAACTGCATGGTCTTAGTTGCATAACTGTAAACTGCATAACCACGGTCCAAGCTATATGACCTTAAACCATAATACACGGCTTGACTGCATGATGTTAAATTGCTTTGCGCAGGTCCCTAGGGCACGACCTTAAAACTGGCCCCACATACGTGCACACCCCCTTTACGTACATTTTCACGTACGCTTTTCCCTAACCGACCCATTTATGTGCGCCCACCACCTTCATTGCTTCCCCAGTGACATTCACTTCACTATCACTATTCATCATTATCCAGTGAGTCTCACCCATAGTCGCCATCAGCTAATGGGTCACCACTTTTCACCTACCATTCATCAGCTTCCATCTTTCTAGGTAGCCTTGTGCCATCTCCCCAAAGTGAGTCAAGACTATCACCATACTCACTCTATGGCCTCCACAGACTGTCATTCTTCACCACTTTGGTCTAGCTGCATGACCCTAAACTATAGTGCGCATCCTAGCCACATGACGTCAAAAGGCTTCGCACAGGTCTCGAACGCCTTTATAAAAAAATAGGCATGGTGTACACCTAGACAAGGGATGCCATAAGTAAAAATAACGGACGGGCATGGTCACGAAACCATGAGTAAAAGAGTTCCGTGAAAACAAAAAATGAGGCACGAAGGAAACCCCAAAAGGGCACCATGAGCAAAAACATATGAAAAGGGTAGACATGGCCGCAACGTCATGGGTAAAAGAGCCCAAAAACAAAAGAAGTTAGTGAAAACCGTCTTTACGGTGCCACTTCCCATGTTCAAGTGAAAACCTGCAAAAGGGTGCTTGGACGAACAAAACAAGTTGACACAGCACCACAGCCTCAGTTGACACACAATTGCCAAACATTCATAATTCTGGCTGGTGAGGTCTACACAAAATCCTCAACTTTCTGTATTTAATCCAATCACAACACAAAATGGCTCACCTGAGAGTGAGAGCCTCATAAGATCTCCCACACTTCACCTCCAAAAACAACAAGAGTCCTTGAGGGTGAGGACGACGACCGAAAGATCCCTCTAAAATGTTAAAAGACCATCACGAAGGTAAGAAACTGACAAAGTCAGGGCCTAACTTGCCAGAGACTTCAAGGTTATTCCTCACCATGAGATCGCCTCACCAAAAACCTTCCTTAGTCGACAGGCCTAGATCTTCGAGATAAATCAGAAGCCCCCAACTGGACCCAGTAGGATGGGGCCCATGAGGTCGCCTCACCAAAATTCCCCCTAGCCGACATGCCCAGATCTTCGGGACAAGTTAGACGCCCCCGACTGGACCCCGCTGGACGGGACCTACAGGGATACCCTGATCATCAAAAGCAAACCTGATGTAGCGAAAAACAATGTTGACCAAAGGTTCATAGCACTTGGCCACCACATAGGCCCGATTATGACCAATGAGGTTCCTAAAAAATCCTCAAGCTGACAGAATCGCAAATAGTCCCTCGAAGGTGAAGACTTCTATAGATCCCTCAAAGACTCTCTTCTCCTCCTAAAGTCTCCACGGATGGACCTGTACATTGCATCCAAATGTCGGAACATCCTTTCCGAATGTTGTCCCTCTCGCCTCTCTCGAAGAACAACATTCGGCGGGGCAAGTTGTTTAAAGACATTTTTCAACACCTTGATCCCCAATCAATAAAGCCTAACAAACAGTGGAAATTTTGACAGTCTCAGAATAGCTCTAGAATAGCTTCTACAAATGACTCTTCACTTTCACTTTTCCTCCCACCGCCCTCTTGTTCGTTTGAACAACCACTCTTTCTTCCCCTTAGGATCAAGGGCTCTCTTGACTCTCAAACGAGAAAGGCCTTTAGGGACGTAGGGGTCATCCGCGTGGCCAAAATCTTCATAAGGACTTTCAAAAGTCTTCTGCTAAGTTTTATCGCATTCCGACATGTTTAAGGCAGCGCAGACTGAAAAACAGTTTCGACAAAATCAACGTCTAGCACCTTGAAACGGACCCTATAACTAGAACTATATTTTCGGTGTCTTAATTTGCTGTGGGACCACAACCATTGGATCTGACATGGTTGAAAACCCTCAGGGGTCAGATTTTAGCTTGAACTGACATCCCAGGAAGAAGTTATAAGAGAAAGAGCAAAACAGGAGGAGCCGCAGGCTATTCTTGTGCGGCCACTCTGCAACTCAACTCCATTAAAGGGGCAGTCATGACCAGTGACTTTAGATGCTCATATCTTACTCATCTCAAGTCGAATCATGCTATTTTATGAGTGTGTTGTCTCGTCAAGACGAGCATTTTGATATGTGGTACGCCCCGCGGTGACACCCGAGCACGAGAAAAGCTAGAGAGAAGTTGCTGATCTGTGAAGAAAGTGCAGGAAAATCAGTAGCATCGTGCCTCGCTCGAGCAGCCAAATCACGCCGCTAGCGAGCCCATCGACGTGAAACCAATTCCATCATGTGCGTAGGGTTTAGGGCTATCTCTAGTCTGAATCCCGTACATGATGAACGGTCGGATTCCGCACACGAAGTCGATGAAGTGGTCGCAAATTTCGTTGCCGAAATTCCAGATTTCGGCCAAAACTCTAAAGTTGCAAAATCTTTGTCCAGGCATAGAATCGAGCTGCGTTTGTTGCCCCGTAATTGTGACAGCATGCTTAGTGTGATCCAACGAAGAAATCACAGAAAAACATCAAGGAATTAGCACACTATCGATCCAAAGTTTCAAGATTCATCTAAGATTTAAATCACATGATCGTGCCCTAAAAGCACGATCCATGGCTCAAAGTTGGTATCAAATCGATCTCCATGCTGAACCCTACAAGAAAACAACCACCTTTCGATCAAACGGGCATCAGAATAACCTTGTATCATCCATGAAAAATCACACAAGTTCTAGGGTAGCATACGGACTATTTCAAAATTTCATAAATTGTTAGGAATGGGCAAATCTATCATTTTGCACCCCATTTTTCTATTTCTTTTAATTCAGATAAATTTTAATTTCCAGCAATTACTTTTAATTTTGATCAATCCACTCATGTTTGCGCACAATTCTATATATACCACGTACCACCATTGTACGCAAAAGACTTGAATTCGCCAAAGAGAATTTTTACTTAATAGAATTCCCTTTCGTTCTCATTGTTGGGTCACGTTTGGAGAGAGAGAATAAGGAAAGATAAACTTTTGCGATGGTACCCCTAGGCTCAAGGTAAATCTTCTTTCTCTTATTTTCTTTCTTCTTCTTCTTCTTCGTCTGAGCCTCCCTCAGAGGCCATGTATGGCAATGGCAGTGTCGTGCATGTCTCTTTCTTTTCTTTTTTCCCCATCATGTAGTTTCATAGGTCGCACATGGTGATGCCAGAGCCACGCGCGAGCTCCTTTCCCCTTTATGTTAGTTCATCTCTATCTCTCAGCGAAGCTTGCATAAGGCACTGCTCATCACCGTCCGCAGATGTATCCACCATGCCTCAATAACGAACACAGACGGTGAAACTTATTACCTCCCGCACGAGTTTCCCCCCTGTTGTGCGCCTATCGCAGACGGCGATACCTATCGCCGCCCACAAGAGGTGGTGGCAATACCTATCGCCATCCGCAAGCTTCCTTCGAGAGCTCGTTGCCTAATCGTCGTCCGCCAGCTTCCTTTGTGCCCTCGGTGCCTATCGTCGTTCGCGTGCTCAGTGTCTATCGCCATTTGCAAGCCTTCTTCGTGCGATTGGTGCCTATCGCCGTCCGCAAGCTTTCTTTGTGCGCTCGATGCCGATCGTTGTGCGCAGGCTCTTCTTGCGTCCCATGCCTATCCGTCGTGTGCCTTGGCAAGAACTGTTGCCACCTCACAAATGGCTATCGCTGCGCGCTTCACAAGAGGTTATCGCAGCCCGTGCAAGGGTGTGCTGCCTTCTTGTATGGTCTCAACGACGATGCCTAGCGCCGCCCGTAGTTCACTGCTCGCCCTCTAGCCTTGAGCAGTAGTGTCTAGCGTCGTCCAAGGGCCGTGACACTGCTACTCCACGGTTATGGGTGGTGACGCTTAGTGTCGTTGGGACCCCATCTCTTTGTCGTATCGTGCATTTTCTTCATTCTCTTCTCACTTGATCGAGGGTGGACTCAGTCTAGTGTTGTCATAGTGGTCTAGCTGTCAAGCAGTATTGCCTCGTGTTGGTCCCGAGCACCATGCCCGTCTTGCTGCCACACCAGATTAGGATAGTCATGTCGACCTTGGTTTCGAGTAGTATTGTCGTCGTGCCGGTCTAAAGTACCGTGCCCGTCTTGCTACCACTCCGAGTCGGTCATTGCATTGGTCGAGCTATCATGCTAGCCCCGTCCCCTTGTCAAGTACCCTCTTCTTTTCTCCTCTCATTCAAACCTTTCACTTCATCACCTTAACTTCTCACATTCTTAGCCATATGAATGTGTGTTGCCCTAAGATAAGGGTGGGCCTTTTGATCCACTTGCCTTGTAAATTAACTACAGTAGTGTTGTACAAAAAACAAGGAGATTTCAGGTCAAGGGAGGCGATTCCGAACCAGTTGAAGTAGCTGGGGGCTTTCCGTCATGATCTAAGAGGGCACCCGAGCGAGTCAGTAGTTGGATACCTTGTTCTTGAACAAGGTTCTCGAGAGAACGATCTCAGGTCCCGGGTCTTCCAAACTCGAGACACGTATAACCCAATCACCTAGATCCGGGGAGGCGAGATCGAGGCACCTAACCAACCAGTATCGCGAAGATGCCTAACTGTCGATCGATAAACATTCCACGGGTCAGGCAAGTTAGCATCACGAAGACCTCTAACAGTCAACATATAAGCAAAATATGGGGAACCAGGTAGGTTAGTATCACAAAGATGCTTAGCCGCCAATTGATGAGCATTCATGGGTCGGACAAGTTTGCATCACGAAGGCCTCTAACCGCCTACATATGAGCAGCACATGGGGAACCATGCAGGCTAGTATCGCGAAGATGCCTAACCACCGGTCGATGAGTAGGTGTTGGTATGCGAGGAATCTTTATGATCAAGGGTGAATGTCTTTCTTTATGTTGTGCGGGCCTTCAACTTCCCTCGGCAGGATCCTTGCATTTCACACTCACCGCTGGGGCAACTCTTGCTTAAAGAATGACAGCTCGAACTAGGATAAGTGCAAACTATTCACAGTGGCCTAGAACCCGAGATGAGGTCGACCTCAGGGTGACAGTCGGACCCCGCCTTAGCCTTTGTTGTCCACAATTTCCACTTTTGTGATGTATCCTTTCTCCTTCCCGCACTTTGTCCAGCCATCGCCTTGACACAATAACATTGGGCTATAGGCTCGAGAAGTGCAAAGGGATTTCCAATGCTCCCACCAGAAAGGATGTCGTACAACAAGCCACTGCTAATGCTACCTTTTGACGACCTGTGATTAATGCAAGGGTTCGCTCATCAAGATAAATAAAGAAGACACGAGAGTGAATGTGACAGAGACTGTGATATAGGATATATCCTTGAGAGAGAGAAGTCTCACTTCCTATACCCAACCAAAGATGATAGGTGAACTGTTCCCCAGTGGAGTCGCCAGATATTTGGATGCTTCGAAAATGTGATGCTTAAATTGATTAAAAAGTTTAAATAAACATTAGACTATATAGTTTCAAAATAAGAAATATATAGTTTGACACATTTCTAATATATTGACGTTAATAGAATATTTGGAATGTAATAAAACTGTATATAAGGATACAATGGAAAGGAAAAAGAAAAAAAAAAGGATTTCATGGGAAAAAAAGAAAAGAAAAGAATTTCATCATAGTTAAGAAACAATATTGAAGTTTGGAATGAATGTGATAAGTTAATTAGTATAGCTTAAAATTAAATGTAGGGTAAAAGTACAAAAAATTGCAAGTGAATTTCTATTGATTCACAACTTCTCGGCAATCCAAACAGTGGACATGCATATTCTATTTTTCTTATCAGGTGCTATCCAAACATCGTACACCCCTATCCTAGGGACAAGTCAATTATAGGAGAACCTAATCCCTAGAACATGCTTCTTTAAGAGATCGCTCACATGGCATATAGGACCCTCCTTATAGGGCAAGCCTAGGCTTGGCTTGGCTTGGGCCATGCCAAAGAGGTCTCGACTGAGGCCCCATCAAGGCCTTGCCGTGCTTAATTAAAAGTATAACAAATAAAAGAAAAAATAAATGAAAAGAAGGCTGGGGCGAAATGAACTTGGCTGGCCATGACCGAAGCCCTCTTAGGCCCTACCCTTGGGCCATAGTTGCCTAGCTATAGAGCTAGCCCAGCTCTCATACTATATTGTATAGCCTAAGCCTAGTTTTTAAGGCCGGGCCACCCTGGCCGATTATCACAGTCGGCCCCGTCATTCTCTCTGAAGGTTGCACCGGAATGGAACTTGAGACGTTGGGCTAAACCGCGGTCATGTTTCTATCTTGCCCTTAGCTTTAAACCCTCATTTGTGTACAGGTGATTATTCCGTCTCCTCTGATATTCTCGGGTAAGTGGAAGATGTTTCCTTTTCCACTGGATCTCATAAGCTTTCTTTTCAGGAAAATTTCTCCAGATTTTCCCCTGAATATTGTGATATATCAATGATGATGCTGAATTATCATGATTTTTCTGAGGAGTTAATGTGCTTTGACCAGTGGCATGCCATACCCCCTTCTTTTTCTCTGAACTCCCATTCAGGGAAGCCTGTTTGAGGCTTCTCCTGATATAATTCGCACAAAAATGAAAAATGCCTGCGTTACAATGTTTCTTTAGAATTGATTCCCTCAATCGAGAAATTTTCCCCTATAATACTCGTTAGGTTTCTCCTCAACTCCATTAAAGCTCATAGTTTGTCGTGTAAATCTGTTACTTGTGATGGTTTTTGATGATATTGGGGGGGTTTGGTGTTTCCTTTGCTGTTTTAGAACCTTTTTGCTTTCTTTTTAAGTCTGGCATATTTTAACCAAAACTGTCATGTAAAAGGAGTTACATAATGATTATGTTTCGGTATTGGATAAGTTGAGATCGGTATTGGATAAGCTGAGATAGCCAACGATGATTGATGAACGATTTTGTTTTTTTGTATTTTTTGAGCTGGTTTCGACAAACTAATATCTTTCACTTGTTTTTTCTACATTATGGTTTTGATCTATAGTTATGATTGATTACAGTTGTCTCCCTATCCTGCTTGTTGTGATGTAAGAAGAAGTTAATTGGATCATAGCCTGCAAGCATTGCTGATCTTTGTATTCAACATTCATAAAGTGGGCAACTAGTTTGTCATGTTTCTGTTTTCAGGTTATGCTAATCAAGAATGGGTTTGTGTGACAATTGTTCCTTGTTTTCATGAGGGCTGTTTGAGCTTCTGGATTGCGAGGCACAAATGAAAACCTGCAATATGCGGCTTTCCTTTCTGTAGTCTCATAGGATACCCAACTTGTCTAAATGAATACAATGCCACATTTGGATGGAAGGAATTCCCTGGTCATGCTAATTATTTACAGATCAAAAGGACATGTGTGTATATGCACATTGCCTTGAGAATTGTTCGTGAAATTTGCATTTCATGGATATGGGCAGAAATTATTTTGCCCTTGCTGCTGCCTACACGGCGATAAGCCTTATTGGGCTATCTTGGAGGGTGAATTTGGCCTTAGATAAGGTCATGCTGGATGGCTCAATTACAGATGAAGGGGTTCAATCCATTCAAGGTGCTCGTATACTAGAGCTACTGTTGGATTCATGCATCACAATGGTACTACTGGTCAATCTTGCTCTCAACATATTTGTTCTCATTACTCTTTGTATAAAGGTATGTTGCTTTCATGTATGCCTTAATTTTGTTGAAGAATTTCATGGATGTTCTATTTTGTTAATTATTTTTGTATAAAAAACATGAACCTTCTATGAGGGTTTCACTAAAGTGGGCAGCCCCAAAGATGAAGACAGTGAAACCTCTCCAAATCTGTCCAGAATCTGAGCAAAGTTTTTCATCTGATTTCTAGTTGCCCCAACATGCTATTTTTTGATGAATTTAGTGTTAAATATTGATTTTCACTGCAGGCGAGAATGGTTTGTTTTAAATATATGTTTTGCTTTTTGTTGTCTTACTTGTGGAATACACCCCTATGTATAAGAGTATCCCTATGCAGCTGTAGTCGTTTAGCATAGAACCGGAATGGCTGGCCAAAATAATGGTACAACTTCCTTGCGACCTCTCCTGCATTGCTTTCATTACGCTGAAGTTGAAAAGTTAAAGTACATAAGATTGCGCTCCATGATGTAATGTGAAGAATTGATGGGCCGCAATTGGTCTCCACGAGGATGGTCTCATATACTCATGGAAAATGAAATTTATCATGGCCTTTTTATTGGTGCACCACTTATACTTGCTATTGATGCTGATATGATTGGGTTATGGGCTTGCCAATAGGAAGGTGAATTTAATCACATGTGAGTTACTACAATTCAGAAATGTCTAGTTCTATTGATGCAGTGAGGTGTGGGTTTTCTTATTGAAGTATTAACAACTTTTTCCCCAGACACAAATATAGAGGGTATGGTTAGATTAATTCAAATAAGTAAAATAACAAATGAATGGATTTCTTTGGAGTCTGAACTGGTCTATCTGGGTGGCATTGAGAAAAATGCCTGAGGAGAAACTCTACCGTAAGCACCTAGAATATGTTTTGGACTTTTGAGGTTTACTTTTTTATTTATCTATTTTTATATTTTTCAATTGGAAGACTCTTAAAGAGTCCAGATATGACAAGAGAGCATGATTTAGGTGTTTGGATTGCTATCCCTGTATGAGGTCACTGCAACTAGATTTGATCTCCAGAAAATGGGATGACTTTGACTTGAATGAGCTAACTAATCTGTTTATAAGATGATTAAGATTCAACTTATAATTTTGCTCTTCTTCAACCTATGCATGGCTTCTCGACAACTATAATAAGTGAAAATCACTCAACTGATAGAAAATTTCTATGATTCCTTTCTGCTCCATATATAAGAAATACCATAGAAATTGGAAAGTTTCCATATCATGTTTATCTGGATAGCTCTGAATTATTAAGATTATTTTGCTTACCTGTACTTGTTAGTCTTGTGATTTTAATGTTATTTTCTTGTTGGCAGACTCTCTTTTTTGGACGATTATCTTCTCTTGAGACTCGAAAGCTAGTGGAGCGCCTGATCAACTATATTGTTTACAAGGTTACTTGTCTGGACTTGTTTTGGCAGAATCATTTTTCATTTGACTTTTATATAATCATAAGTTTAATCACTACATTGAATCATGGGGTCTGCTTGCAAATTCATCTTGTCAAAAGAGTCAATGCTATTTTTATTTGTTGAGAATAATTTATTTGTGGGGAATAGGAACCTTGCATCATGGGCAGGGTTGACATTTTGAACTTGCTGATATTAATTTTACTTGTTAAGTGAGAAGTATTTTTAAATTTGTAAATTGAATAGAATTATCATCCATTTCCCTGAAATGTTGTGCCATTGATGAAATAAAAAACAAATTCCAACTATGACTTGCAGAACCATTATCATTTTCTTCCTTTTATGTTTTGTTTTTAGCTTGTGTCTAGAATTGACTGATCAAGGAGAAAAAAACCAGGTTTCTGAAAACTGCTATGTTGGTGCATTTCATAAATGAGGCTTCTATGCATCATTGTTTGCAAAATCGCCTGATCTAGCCGCTAACCGCCCGGTTAGATTGGAACCGGCCACTAGCCGGTTCCGGTTTTGAGCGATTAGGGTGATCAACCAGTATTTTAAAAAAAAAATTCAAAAAAATGTTTATAAGTTCTCAAAAAAAGGAATTCGATTTGTAATGCATTTTTAAATATTCTTTTCATTATGGTAAATATTAAAAATTGTTTTGGTCTTTAATACTTGCTTTCATATTTTTCCATCTTTTTTAGAAAATTTTAAAAATAGCCCTTGGAAAATATAAAATGGGTTAAAATCTATTTTTTTCCTTAATTTTCAATTTCATTTGAATTGTGTTTTGTTTTAATCATTCTTCATATGCTTTTCATATTTTAGTAGATTTTTTTTTGTATTTTTTTATTTTTTTTAACATTTTTTTGACCACCTAGGACTTGCCCAGTTAGAGCAGTTGAATCGGCCGGTTTACCCTAGTTAGGCCGGTTAAACCGCTTCCCATGCCCATGTCCGGTTAACCGTTCCAGTTCGATTTTGCGAACACGGATATGCATTTGAAATAATATGAGTCGAAAATGGTTTTCATTTATAGCAAAATTGTAAATTGTTGAAGTATACTTCAGTATCTGTTATAATTTTGTGGAATCATGAGTAAGAAATTGGATATTATTGATAGCTGTACCTGAGTTGAATTTGGCTAGTGCTAATGTGTGCAATGCTTAGCCATTTTTCTTCACCTCTTACTCATTCTAAGCTGCATTTTCAGATCATCTGCCGCTTCTCATGTCTTTGGATATGAGATGCTTGTTTGTGGTTAAGATTCTTCTAAATCCTGAAAATAATATTGTTCTTTCCTTTAAATGTGTTTTATAAATTATTCCTCAAAATGTTCAATGCTCAAAACATCTCTTATCTGATTAGAATGAGCGAATATCTTTTATTTGGATTCAAAATTCCACATTATCTACCAGGATTGTGGGTCTTAGGGTTCTTGCTTTAGGCTTAAAAAAGTATATTTATGCAAATTGGGGGCGGGCATTTGATGAGTTGTAGTTTCTCCAGGAAAATTCAAGGTGTTGGGTTTCCTGTAAACTGGGAGTAGTAGCTTTGAAGTTGGGAGCCCTTGTTTGGTAAACTGTCTGGATTCCTTATTGCTGACAGTTTTCCTCATTTGGTGGTTAGGAGAGCTAGAAACTGCATGTTTTAACTGGTTTTCATGTAGTTCATTGACAAGAGTTCGAAGTTTTCCATTTTAGAAAGAGATAGGCTCTGGGAGATAGAGAAATATAGAGAGAGAAAGCTCAAGAAGAGAGAGAAAATAAGCTCTAGGCAGTGTTTCAAAAAGCAGACCGCCCAGCGCTTGGGCGGTTGCCTGGGCGGTCCAGAAGGCCTGGGAGCATCGCCCAGGCCTAGATGGCCAAATTAGGCGGGTATCCTCGGGCCCTCTTAGGTGCCTGCGCCGTGCCCAGGGGCCGAAATGCCGCTCGTTGAGGCCATTTTTGGGTCATTTTTTTTAATACTAAATGTGCAAAATTGTGGGTTTTAGGTTTCAAATTAACCTAAAACCCATTAGAGGCTATTTTAGAGAGATAAAAACCTCAAATTTTTTTTATTTTTTTAACTGGGCCGCCCAGGTTTTAGGTGCCCACTTGGGCGCTCGCCTAGGCACTGGGCGGCCTGGACCCTCCCGACTGCCTAGGTGCTGCCTAGCGCTTTTTGAAACACTGGCTCTAGAGATAAGCTCTTAGAGGGAGAGAGAGAAGCAGGCTTGCGAGAGAGAGAGAGAGAGAGAGAGAGAGAGAGAGAGAAGGGGGTGGTCTAGGGAAGATAGAGAGGGGATAGACTCTTGCTGAGATAGAGTAAGCGTTGTGAGACAGAGAGGTCGTAAAGATAGAGGAAAGGGTGTATAAAAGGGAGAGGGAAGCTCTCTTCTCTAGGGTTTAGCCACTAGGTTCTACCCAAAGTGGGTGGGCTGCTATAGTGTTTGCCTTACCCCTTTGGTCTTAGGGGGATTTGTTTGGGCCGCTATTTTCCAGGCACTCTCTTGTACCCGATGAACAAGATCATGCAAATTAAGTTCGGAAAAACCATAGAAAATGGTTGTTTTGAAAAGACAAATGGACAACTTGTGTTCATTGAATTCAGAAGAACCATTTTCTAAGGGCCTTTTTCAAAATTTTTGTCATTGTCTTCCTTGCTGTGTCCAGTAGACTCTGTGCAATATTTGGGGCCAAATAAATGCTCCTAAGACCCCTCCAAAATGGCGAAGGTGAATACTGTTAGTAGTTCCCTTGGGACTGACTAAATCTCTTTCCACTCTCTCTTTCTCTCTCTTGATGTGTCCGTGTCCGTGTGTGTGTTTTTGTTGTGTGTGTGTGTGTGTGTGTGTTGGTAGTCCCCTTGGGATTGACTAAATCTCTTTCCTCTCTCGCTTGATCTCGTGTCTATGCGTGCATGCTTAGGGAGGCTTGCGCTGGAGCATCTGCCACTTTAAGTTAGTGGTGTTTGTTGGACCCCACGTTTTACACACATCCTCAACTTATCCTAGCATTCAAAATGAATACAGTTGGAAAATGAAGAAGATATTTGTTCTCACAAAGATGTTAAGTTTCAGCTAAAAGGATATCGCTCTACCTATGTGCTATGGCCAACAGGCTTATGCTATAGCAGAAGTTCTTGGGCTTATGATATCTTCTTCCATACACATACACACACGCGCATATGAGAAAAGTTTAAATAAGGTGCCAACGTTATACTATACAACTAAGGGATGCCTCAAAAACCCATAAGAAAATGTTGTTCCGGCACTATAAAGTCCTCTTAATTGATAATCTTGACCTCGAGATGTGTGCTTATGAAAAAAAAGGATTTGAAGTCCTAAAATATTGCATGTTATAACGCACTATGTGGCTGTCCATTTTCAAGATTTTCAAGTGGGTATAGATCTGCACCACTTTTAGAGCTTTTAAATTACATAATCTAAGGTAGAAATGTATTTTCAGGTCATTATAGGGGTTTCTGGCATGCGAATTGCATCTTCATGTGGGGTTTGGAGGTGCCTTACTTTGATTTTCTAAGGTTGACGGCTTGGATAAACAATACCCTATGTACATAATACACACACACGCAGAGAGCGAGAGCGAGAGCGAGAGAGAGAAAGAGAGAGAGAGAGAGAGAGAGAGAGAGAGAGAGAGAGAACGTACGGGTACAAACTACTCCTACCCTAACATAGTATT
>NW_006499207.1:2035042-2089052 GCF_000471905.2 Amborella trichopoda | reverse complement strand
GAGAGAGAGAGAGAACTACGGGGTCAAACTAATCTCCCTAACATAGATGTTTTGGCTGTGAGGCCAAATATACCAATGGAACTCTAAAATTTGACTGGTGTTCTGCACACTCCTTGCTATTTGTATCTCACTTCTTGCAAGATCTATCAAATGTAGTAAAGTCGAGTCCGGTAGTATTCACTGAGGATCTCTCCATCCTCTTGAAATTGTTATGGGAAACAGGTTGTTCTTTACTCACACAAAAAGGAACAGATCTACCTTGAGTAGGCACAACATTATTGGAAATGACGGGATTGTATGTGCTGCATAAAATGATAATTAATTATAATGAAACTTCTGATATGCAGTGTATTGCAGTTTTCTATAGTAAAATAACTTGTGTAAGTGTGATGAAGCAATTTTGTATAAACTTTTGATTTTTAATTATGGCGGTTACAGACGTTCATAATTCATTGTAACAATTTGGCCAGTTTAAACCGTTACATTTGTGTTGCAATTCTTTGCGATGAGTTTTTATATTAACAATGAGAATGTATTGAAAGGTGTGCCTTCATCCTTGAAGTTTCCAGACAAGAACATGAGTTGAATCAGATTTGAATATTTAAATGAGTGTTTGATGTTGAACTTTGAACATCAAGGCATTGTACGACATCACACAAGTTGAAGATATGTTCAACAAATTTGTGGTTGTCATCAAGAAGTCTTGATATGACGATGTAACAATACTTGTGCATTGTATGGCGTATGAAGGTTAAGCATGTTCCATGCCTTGATGCTATGTGAAGTATGAGACGACAATGTTCCTGTCACTAATAGCAGTCACCCTACAACAAGATGGAAATAACAGAATAAAATTCTGGCAAAAATTGTATTTTGTACGCTAATGAAATTCAATTGCCCTGACAGAAAATTCATCAAAACCCTGGCTTAATTTTTCCTATCACTAACTTGCTCTCTTTTCTTTCTGATTTTTTCTTTGAATCATGCTCTTTTCTTTCTAGTTTGATCTTTTAATCTTTTTTTATCAGGAGCAATGAATATTTTACTTCAGGGTATCCCCAATACCACAGTATTGCCAAACTTGCTGGCCTTATTTTCATTAGAAATAGGAGTTGCAAAATGTCAATGGTTTTTGGATATTATATTATTACTACATATTGTGTACTACTAATCCAAATACGTGAACTGGAAATATTGATCCTATGCTTGCTGTGCCTCCATAATATTGAGAGTATCTTCTAGGTTGAGACTCTTTTTAAGGTTTAATCCAATATTTGATTATGTGATTGCTTTCTTTAGTTGTTTTGAATGCATATCTCACTGAGCTTGTGTGAACAGGCAACTTTTCTTCCTTTGATAGTGCAGCCAGACATTTTTGAAGCAGCCTTATGGTCAACTTGGTTTGCAGTACTTTGTTCCTTGAAGGTAAGTACAGTTAGCACAAAGATAGCACATGCTTTTGGTGCCTTCGGTGCAGGCAGTGTAAAATATTGATGTTTCCTCATGGGTATCTGATTGATTCTTTTATCCCAATCAATTAGATGTTTCAAGGACTGGCTAGAGACAGACTTGAGCGATTGAATGCCTCTCCCTCAACAACTACCTCAGCATATTTCCGAGTGTTTTCTGTGCTGCTCTTGGTTCTCGTCACCGACTCTTTTTGGTATGACTTTCCAGCCTAATATTTTCATATTTGATGTTCTTTTTTACTATAGCCATAGTTATCAACTTTTCTTGGCACTAATTTTGGATGGAAATGTCCATGTGTCTAGTGTTTACCTCCATACATTCGGTTATCGCTTTCAGGTATAGTATTGGTGATCATGATGATTGTCACTTTCAAAAAGTTATGATGATTAAGTCACCTCCAACTGTTTCAATTAATATGTACCAGGCATTTTTGTGCAAATTTTGAAGATATGGCTTCACTAAATTAAAGAACATATTGGCTTGCCAGTATGACTTACTGAGTAATTCATCTTATCTTCAGCAGCCGCAACTCAAGAATGAATGGGACTTTCGAGCGATTGAGTGAATATCGAAAAATATGCAGCATGGAACTGGTGAACCATAGGACTGATAGAGCTTCTAAATCAAATGGATCGTTTTCATGCTTATCATCAGTGTTAGCTGAAACTTCTTCATTTTCCTTTATTACTTGTTTACTGTAGACACATTTAGCACCTTGGTCAGAAACCCATTTGCACACTCCTTTTGACTGGTGCCCCCACTGGGGACTGGTAAACCCTTTTGACTGGGGACTGGTAAACCCTTTTGACTGAAGATATTTATGACTGTTTTAAGTGTTTGGAGATTAAACAAGCTGGCGATATAATCTTTGGGTAAGCTTTCTTTATCATATTTTTGGTAGAAACTGATCTTGTTACGGTAGATCAAAGGAATTCATCCTCGGAGGGTCCAATGGTCATGCGAATTGCCAGAGTCTAGTGCAAATAACAACAGCTATTTTGCATGGGTTAAGTCGACCCCAATGATACTTAACAGAAAATACGTGATTGAACACAGATTAAAAATCTAGTTGCCCTCATCCTGCTATCCCTAACTATGAAGAGTCGATGGCATCAGATTCACTTATTATGACATGGATTCTTGGTTCTATAGATGAAACCATTAGAGATGGATTACTTTTCCTTGATTCGGCCCAAGAAATCTAGGATGCCTCAAAATAGGAGTTCTTTCAGAAAGACAATAAGTGTACCAGTTTTATGGAGACATAGCCTTACATTCTTAAGGAGGGCAGCTCTGCTAGATTATTATGAGCACTGCATGTGGGAGGAACTTAAACTTTATGTGCTCTCACAATGAAAGTTTTCTGAGTGCCTTTTGAAATTGCAAAAGCAATTTGAGAAGAGGTATATTTTTGATCGCGTAGCTAGCCTTAATGATGATTATGAGATCGTTCATACTCATGTATTATCTGCTGAAAAAATTACCATCAGTTAATGTTGTCTATGCTCTTCTTCAAAGAGAAGAAAAGTGTAGGGAAGTAATGAAAGTTGTTTCAAAGGTCCCTAATCTGGCCTTTGTTGCTGATTTTCAAGTAGCAAGCTAGAAAGGATGTGAATGTGATCGTGGTACAGCTGCTAGACCTAAATGTGAACGTGGCAATCTATTCGGCCAGACAAATGATATGCGCTGGGCTTTGCACGAAAGACTGGCAGCATCACCTACTAGTTTAGTCAAGGTCACAACCCACCAAGTGACACACTTCACAGACAACTTCTTAGATGGAATGATCTGTCAACTCATTGCGCTCCTTGAGAGAAAGGAACCATTAAACTCTCTACAAGTGCAATTATGTCTCAGGAGACAAGTTATCATCACTCCCTTCTTGCTGCATCCTCCAATTGTTTTATGGATTCCTGAGCAACAAATCCTATGATGGTAAACTTCATCTACTTACCCACACTTACCATCATAGGATTTGTTACCATCAGTTGGGTCCGAGCCTTTTTCATTGGGTATCTCCTGTCGATCTTACTTAGATATTCTAGTTGCTATACAAAAACTAAAAGGTCTTTCTTCCTATTTAACATTTTGTTTTCTAATACTACCCTTTCTTCATCATATCAGTCTTTAATTTTCTTTTGTTAGTTCTGTCTCAGAACCTAGTACGACTGTCCATGGTCTTATTCTTGCTGAACAGCCCTTCAATGATGACCGATTGCTTCAGGAGCTCCTTGAAATTCATGGGTTCTGGCTGTCAAGTTTAACGCAGTCTTGACATTCATACAGCTTAAGCAAGTCTGGACGGCATTGGCTTCTGATACTGTGGGCCTCATGCTAATGCAGAGATCCCTCCAATTGGTAATGAGCATTGTGGGGGGTTTATCGCCCTTCCGTTCAATGGTTCTTAGTACTATAGCTTGCATATTGGTCTGGTGCTATAGAATCATTGGTAAAAACATTCCTCTATTTGCTCCCAAGTAGTAACTAAGTTGGGAGTAAACCTCGAATGTTAAGAAAATGTTGCAACGGTGAGTGACCAAACAAATTGCCTGAGCGGTAATCGGCCATCCGATGCTGTACTAGCACAATCGGCAATAAAATGAGTGATGTGCTCTTGTGGGGAGCTGGTTCCATCAAATTTTTCGAACGTGGGAAGCTGGTACACTATTGGAAATGGACCTCATCGATGTATGCTGGATAAGGCCTTTAGGACGTCTCGATAGGTCAAGTAGGTGTGGCAATGGACCCAGACCCAACGTTCGGACCCGATATGGGTTTGGGTATGGGTCTAAGAATTGAACTTGGCCGGGTTGAGGTCCAAATGTTGGACTTGAACACTATTGGGATTGGGGTCCGGGTTCGGGTCCATGTGGATCCGGACTCGGACCCGACCCGAATAGTGTTATTATAAAAATAATTTGTAATATATAATAATTTAATAATATTTAATTAATGTTTAAATAAATAACTTTTTAGTAATAATATTTAGGGAAAATTACAGATACCCCCCAAAATTGTACTTTCTAGACAACCTCCCCTCAACTACTTTTTAGATCTGTCAATAAACCCGAACATTATTTTTTATACCGTTTAGCCCCCCAATCAAAAAGTAAACTCAAATAAAGACCAAAATACCCTCTCTTTAGTAATTACCACGGCCCTCATTGTGCCTTCTGGATTCACTCACGGATTGACACTTTTTCCATGCCGTCCGACACATATTCTTTGCGGTCCTGCACATTTTCTTTGCGGTCCTGCACATTTTTTTTGTAGTTTGGCAATGCGTCTTCTGGATGCACTCACCGGTCCAAGACTTTTTCCAAGCGGTTCGACACATTTTCGTTGTTGTCCAGCACATGTTCTTAGCGGTGCAGAAGCCCGTCTTCTGGATGCACTCAATGGTCCGACACTTTTCTATGCAGTCTGGCAAGTCTTCAAAGCAGTCTGACGCTTTCTCAACGCAGTCTGGCAGTGTGTATTTGGGATGCACTTCCCAATCCGGGAATGTGATGCATTTGCGTATGAACAAGGGAATTTTCGTCCTTATAACGATGACTTTTTAACTTGGGGACGGGTTTTTGTTATAAAAGTTAGTTTTGGATTAAAGTTGTGATAGAAAAAGTGGTTGGGGGGAGAATGTATAGTAAGTTGAGTCAAGGGGGGTTTTAGTAATTTTCCCTAATATTTAAACAATACATGTATGTGTTTAGCATAACATTAAAGTATATTAAATATATATATTTTATTTCCGGGTCCGAATCCATTTGGTCTGGATCCGGGTTCGATAACCTTGTGTCCGGGTTCTGTAATTTTTTTCGAGTATGGGTCCAGCTGGACTTGACTTGTACCTGACCTGTTGCCACCAAGTGCCCGGTAATTGTTACTTCTTATGTTTGTACAATATCGTGGACGGTATGTTTGTCTGGGAACATGCAATTAGATTAGCGAGTGGTATTGCTGCTGTCAAAGAAGATACAGACTAAACTCCTGTAGTTGGAAGGCTTGGGGTGTTGAATGGTACCCCACTACTGAAGGCTGAGCGACCAAAGTGTTAACTTTAGCCATTAGGGCTGCTATTCAGCCTCTTGTTTGGAAAGCATTGCTTGAGTCTGGGCCTTCTTTTTAGCCAAAATCTTGTGGAAGTCTTTGGCTTGTCTTGAGAGGTTGATTCTCCTACTACAACAACTAAAGTGCTATCGGTCGAGCGATGTCCAAACAAAGATGAAACCAAACTCTCTCTCGGGCCCTCTATGAGGTCCTTCCCATTTGAAGTAGGGGGGCAAGGAGATCTAGATGAAGGGTGCTCCAGGGAGTGTGGGCACGTTTCTAGCTTGTATAATGGGTTGTTAGTGTCCGGAGAGGGCAATTCAACTGCAGATTCCTCATCATTACGAGGGGAACGTGTCTTGGTCTCCTTGCCCTCTTGTTCTTGCAGTATCAGGGGAGAAGAGGGCTCGCATATTATGAGGGTGCCTCAACCTCTTGGTCCATGATCACGAGGTTTCCTTTCCCCTTTCTTAGGAGCTTTACTACAGGCATATTACATGCAGCGATATCTGTCATGACTTATCTAGAGTGTTCAGCCTCTTGAGGATAGAAGCTATTATTCCATAGCAAAAGTCTAGCGTCCTGGAATGCCATTGAGTTTGCGAAAGAAGGTGCTAATACTTTTGAACTACAATCTCCTTGCAGCCCTGTGACCCTGTTCGTCTTTAATGTGCCAAGCCTTCAATCTGGCCAACGATGAACCTATCTGATCTAATGGTCATTAGTGGCCCCCTACTGGCTTCTCATTTCTCAAGTAAGCAATTCTTATAGGCCGAACAAGTCGTTATCTTAGGGCTTTGGGGATGACCTATAGTTGCTCGAATTGCCTATCAAGGTTGCGATTTTGATCGGAATCGCTATTCCACGGTTCCCAAGATGAAGCACGAATCTGAAAGATAGGTATCACGTTTTGCAGTTTCGTAGCATGCATTCTGGATTATTATCTGAATCTCGATTTTTGAAAGGTTGGAATCTATATTCCATATCATAGAATCTGCAATTCATAGTTGCACAGCAATATGTTGCAACATGTGCGAGATGTTGATTCAAATTTTTTAGGAATCGCGAATCCCTGTTGTTTGGAAGTGAGTTCCACATCATCAAAAGGTGTAGTTCTTAGATGCATCGAACAATGTTTTGATCAACATGGAATCAAGTTGTAATGACACGGATCAAATATGTTCACAAGCTGTATGTTGCGGGAGGAGCTCTAGGAACTGATTCTATTTTACTGGAGGAGTTCGAGGAACCCTTTCGTATCATGTTACAATTTTGTACAAGGCTAGATACCCATGATTTGGGTTTCACGACCTTGACATTGTGAGAGCCAAAAATCCTTAATAAACTTTCGAGATGAATCCATGTACAATAATGTTTGCCAAGTTATCCAACATATTTATCAATCTATAAATCATGAAGTGGGTGGCAGTCCCACATCAAGGTAAGACGTTTGGGTCGCAGTCCCACCCTCAAGGTAAGGTGTTTGTATAAGATTCTTGCAATAACCAAATGTTTATCATTGATCATTACTATACCAATTAAAGGAGTATATAAGGCATGTTTGGTGAGTGATCATTAAAATACTTATTAATGATCATCTATGTAAGTACAATACTTATCATTTGTTGTCTCATTGTATATTTGGTGGGGTATGGACTTAAGCCTCTAAGAGAAACAAGAAAAGAAAAAGAAAACGAAATGGGTTAACAGTGATCGAAATTTATGGCCACCTGCGGCCTTTGGATTTTGAGGAAAATGCAACATCTTGGTCTTTCAAAGTAATACCAAGCTATGGTATCATCTGTGGTATCAGGTTGGTTTTACATAGATAATTTGGGTCAAGGTATGGTATCATCTATGTCTATCCTCAATCGTCTATGTAAAACTTCAAATCTTTTTTGCAAAATAGGTCTCTCTTATAATGGAGGGGGTGGGTGCACAATTCCTGAATTGTGGGAATCTCTATCCCCAACCGATGGGAATAATGATTCCAGTAATATGATTCCTATTTCGTCGGATCGCAATTTCAGAAGTCATTGAACTGTGTGGGGTCATGTGCGATTCTTTGAAGGTAGGAGACTCGATTCCAACATTGATGGGATACTGATTCCTACAAATATGAATCACAATTCCTATTCTATTGGATGACGATTCCAATTATTGGGAATCACGCCTTCGATGGTTTTCATTGTACGGATGACGATTCAGAGATTAGGAATCATCTGGCACATCCGATTCCGTGATTCTGATTCTTGAAACGAATTGGAACTATATGATGACCCTTACCCCATTCTTTCCTATGTTAAGCGTGGGTTTTGGAAGGACTTCCAACCGTATATGTCTCATATAGTGGGACCTACATTGGCTAGACCCAGCTTAGTATAAGTATAATTATCAGCCCCGCTAGTCTCTCGCTGAACGCTTGAACTATGGTCCATAGCCCCTTTATGTTTACGTAGAGCTTGGAACTTGTATTTGTCCCTCCCCTAAGTTGTTTTTGAAGGTAAATATAATGGAGGACCTGCATTAGCCTCAGCCCTCTTAGAATAGATATAATTATTGGCTCAGTTGTTTGCTTGCTGAAGGATTGAACTATGGATCATACCCCCTTTATGCTTGTTTAGAGCTTGTAACTTGTATTCGTCCTGCACTCTGGTAGTTTCATGCATGACGCGGGTAGTTGGGATGACCACGACGGGACTCGTAAACTTTGCTCCAGAGGAATTTGTTGTCGAACAACGCACAATATTTGCTTTGTAACTGTTTGAATACTCAGATCTGTGGCATCAATGAACAAGAATAGATCATTGGAAGCATGCTTCTTTCGGGGTTTTGATGTTGGGCAACTTTTGGAAGCTCGTGGGCAAACATGAATTGACGACAAACATGTTTGGCGATATCCCAACGAAACGAACTGCTTTGGTCTTGGGCCTTGTCTTGCCTGCCACAAAGGGATGAAAGCTTTTATATCTTCTCACTTTCTCTGACCACGACATTGAGGAGTAGTTGGGTTGTGGTCTTGTTGCCCCTACCAATGTCACAATCGGGGCAACCAGGATGTGTGCGTTCTTCTCTTGAGTAGGCTTCTCATCAAGGGGGTAAGGGATGGGTTGGTATGGAAACATGCTGCAATATCGTTAATGCTGGGGATGGCTGACTATCCAGTCCGACGGGAACACTAGGGTTCCCACCATGAAAGAGGAGATGGGAGCGTCAGGGATCCCTTTCTTTAGAGGTGGAGTTGAGGCCACTGGCCATCGATTTGATCGAGAGGTAACCGAAAAGAAAAGAGGCAGATTGATCCCCAGTGGAATCGCAGATATTTGGGGGGTTCTTGAGTTATTTGTGGGAATACAAGTAACAACTCAAGAACGACACAAATAACACCTTGCCAAGTGGATGATCTTGATCAGGGCTTTATTTTCAGTTTTGGGTAAATCAGTCCCAAGGTACCTGTAGATACCTGTTTAATTACATTCGCCACCAATGACGATGCTTACATGTAAAGATACGAAAAAGGATATTTATGATATTTATCCCTTTGGTTAAGATGGCGTAGTGGTGGGTAGAGGATATTTTCACTCTACCCTTCCTGTTAATCACATTTCGTAGTGGCATGTCACTTTGGCTTCATTTGCCAGGTGATTCGTGTCTTTGTAATGTTTATTCATCCGAAGCATGCAATATTAGTTCTAGTCCCCATGATGTACCATGAGAAAGTGCTAGAATTAGGCGTATCATAAAATATTTGGTGAAAGTACATGCTTTATGCACTGGGCTTACTAGGGTGGAGTTGTAAAGCGAGGCTCACCAGAGTGTGCCATAAGTATATATAAAATTTTTTTACCAACAATAAAGGCTATTGGGAAAATTCTACGCAGCCCTCATAACCCAGGCACAATGATGCAATTATCATTGAGCTAATAGCCCGTCGTGCAGGCCAGGCCTCCCCATTGGGGAGGCCTTCTATGCCAAAAGCGAGAGAAAGCCCATCCCTCTCTTTCCTTTTTGTACCCGATGTTGCCACCCCGGCATGGATATGAGGACCCTAGACTACAGGAATGTCTTAGCATTGAGCTCAACACTTGGTCTATAACTCGCACAAGTGTGCCTAGTTTTACCTTAAGAAGGCGGGGTTTGTCTTTCTTAAGAATAACTAGGGCATAGTTTGGTTAGTGTCAAAACAATATCAAAACTCATTTTAGGTCTTTCCAATCTTAAATCCAAAAAGCAATCAGAGGGAGGAGGGAAGGAAGTCAGGTTGGCTGGATTCAGGATGTGATCGACTAATGAATATGGTTGTGATGGGTAGGTTAAAACAATTCTTCTTGGTCATTGCTAGCTACTGCCTTGCCTTATAGTAGTGATTCATAGTGGGCATAAGGGTGTTTGCTCTCATTCCCCTCATTGCGCAAGGGGTAGGCCCAAAAGGACAGTTGGAAGTAGTGAGAAAAGATATGGGGACTTATGGCCTCACTGAGGGTATGGCCCTTGATAGAGCAGAATGTCGGCTCGTGATTTCTTCAGCGATCCCAATTAGTTGGGAAAAGGCTTTGATGATGATGATGGGTTTTGGGATTATATCACTGATTTTGGTTGCTCTTATGGAAACTAATGGTTAAGTGGGTGCAAATTAATTAATTTAAGGAATTGGGTTGTGATTTCTGTTGATTATTTCAGAAAGATGGCTTCTTTTATTCTTTAAATGTGATTTTAAAATGATCGTTGATGATAAAAAGGACCAATCTTGATGGTACTAAATGTGCAAGGGACCCTCACAAATTAGGGTTAGTCACATGTTTTCATTGGATGGGAGATTAATTAGAAGAAAATTAAGAAATTTGGCTAAACCAAAAATGATTATAAGTAATTTGAAGATTAGTGCAATATATGGTTTCATATTACGCAACAAAGAATTTGTGTGAAAAAGTATAAATACCGTGTATATTTTCCTTCATGGATGTATTTGAAGTTATAGGGATATTGTTGTTTGAAATAAATGAACTATAGTGCAAAAAATGAAAAACAAAAATTGTCTATTCCGAAACAAATAGACTATGCTAAGGTAATAATAGATGCTTGGCCCCCCCTGCACACGGAGGTGTTTCTGGGCGCCTAGGCTTGGGCTCCTGTCTCTGCCTTTTTGAACATTGGATAGGAGTCCTTTACCAGGACTACCTTCTATGTATCTCAATATGGGAAAAAAAGGTGGTAGCTAAAATCATATCTACTCCATATCCTAGGATTGAAAATCAACTAAGGAATTTTTTACTAAGCTAGTGGGTCAGGACTGCCTCATACCATTATAAGAAAGTCAGACATGCATGACATTCATGGATTAACTTGGGGGGAGTGTAGGGGGTATTTATTTTTCCTTTGCATATGTAGTGATAAAGGCATATGTAGGATTCTATAATTTTCGAGTACATATTTGTCAGTTTTAGGATTGATTGGTTATTTTGTAGTTTTTGTTTGATAAATTTGTTTTTTCTTAGTTATTGTGTATAAATATGTAAGAGACGAACCCTAGGCCTACCATTTGGCCTCCAATGTGCCTCCTTTGGCTTTCCTTTCATGCTCTCTTTCTCTTCCCTTCCTCTCACTCCCAACATGTTTTATCTCCATCTCTCTCTCTCTCTTGCTTTCCCTTCTTGAGGACCCAAGCCTACAAACTTTTTCACATATGCATGGTATGCATAGACAGCATAAAATGCTATGTTAAGAATTTATGCGTTGGAAAGTGATGAATAGGCTAATTTTTCCACAAGATTCTGGATGTTACAAGTAACTCTCCAAATTACTTTATTTTGTTTGCATGCATCAATTTGTTCCGAGTATTATGGATGCCAGGCAATAGATTGTCACATGGACACTTTTTCCTTTTTTTTTAGTAGCCTGGAATGGTCAATATTTAAAGAATCGGCATGACAGAAAGCAGGCAGTTATTTCAATTTATCAGATCTATTGGATTCTCCCTATACATTAATCATGGTTATTCCTGAATGTTTCTTCAAAAAAGAAAAGAATACAATTGAAGGTTGAGAATATCTCCAAAGTGATATATTAATTCTCTCTTATTTCTTTGGCTTGCCAATTAATAGATAAAATACAGTAGGATGCCCTAGAGACTTTACAGAATTTTCTTTAGAATAGGTTAACCTGAAATCCAGAAGTTGAAGCCTATCATGAAGGGACCCCTTTCAGTTTCTAACTTTTTTTCTTTTCTTTTGAATGATTTTCAGGATAAGGCTATGTATGATGATTTATAAAGCTTCGGCTTCCAACACATATTTGTTGTTACTTTTCGAACCGCTTAGCATTGCATTTGAGACATTGCAGGTGCACGCAACTTGACACATTGAGGGGCTTAGTTTCTCATACTCGGCAATTTTTCATGCTAAAGCGGAACTATTGTTTTCAAAATGATTGTGTAGGCCATCATGGTTCACGGATTTCAGCTCATTGATACATGGGATCGCCATTCTGCAGACAACAATGCTGATTGCCAAGGATCTCTTCCTTTTGACAGAGCAACAGCAGGTAATGCTAATTATAATGTTCCATTTATCAGTAACTATGATGTATTTTGGTTCTTGCTTTTCATTGACAAAATGACAATGGTTACTACGAGGACGAAAAAGAGCCTGTGCTGTATATCATGCTGATTTTCAACATCCCAATTCCCTAGATGCTAGTAGTTGCGGGATTTCTATGTAACTCAGTGGTGGCTTTGTTTGATGCTTATTTGTCCTTAGAGGCATTGGATGTTAGTTTCTATCTCTAAAATTCTGAAAGAAATTCTTGGAAATATTTTTTCGAATATTAAAAAGGAGAAAGCTTAAAAGAAATACTTTAAATCCAGCAGACAGTAAGGACTAAGAATGACTACCGTACTTGGATCACAGTGTTTGGTTTTTGTATTATTATTTTAATCTAATCTTGACTCGAGGATTTTGTTAGGGACCCGTATTGGATTCACCCACTCAACAAAAATTGGATCTTGCCAAAAGTTAGATTCTGTGAAGGACTATGGCTGGCTTCATTCGCGCCTGTTCACAATTAGGGTTGTCAACTAGCTGAGCTATCTCATGAGTCGGCTTGACTTGGCTCATAAAATTAGCTGAGCTTGCACAATAATTTTTTCGACTTAACAAACCAAGCCCAGCCGAGCCTACATGCTTAAAAAGACAAGCTCAAGCTTAGACCAGCTCAACTTGAGCTGGTTTAAGTACATTTTTATTAAGAAACCAATAGAAACTGAATATAGGTTGTATTATATTGAACTCATTGTGGCTAGGAAACTCAAGTCAATCCAAGCTCAAGCTGATGGTTCAAGCTCGAAGCAAGCTCAAGCTAGTCCTCTTCTTGTGCAAGCCAAGCTTGCACATGCCGAAACTCGGCTTGGCTCTTGGACTTAGGTCAGGACTCACTAGGGTCAGCTGGCTCGGCTCGGCCGAGTCTATTGAAGTTTAATGAATTCGGGCCAAGTTAAGGTGAGGCCTGGATGCGTCTTGAGGTCTTGCCTTGAGAATCGCTTGGTTCTCGACTCAAGCTGACTTGAGTGAGTCCTTAGTTGGCTCGACAAGTTTTGAAACACTAGTTAACACCTCTATTTTCAATGCCGAAATTGCTGCTTTTACCTATCAAGCACCAAGAGTAAACAAGGTCATCGTATTACTCAGTATTTTCTTTAGATCATGAATTCCCTTGCTTTAATCCTTAGTGACCTATAGAGAGATCATGGGAGTTATAATATTGAAATGTTGCTAATGGAACATTTTAGAAAAGTTCACGCATGTGTTTGTGCGCATGGTTATGCACTCTCAAAATATATTATGTTGTTTGTCGTAAGTTGTGGATTTGTTTATGAGAACAAATGATTAAATGTTTTGATATGAGATAGTGTGATATATATATAATTCTATTCAGAAAACATTTGGACCGTTTGTTTCAATTGTATTTAGATGGACCACCTATTTGCATCCTTCTTTAAGATGGTTGCTTTATACCTCGGGGATTGCAAATGTAGAAATGCGGTCCTCGCCACATCTACATTGCGGCCCCTGCCGCATGAAACTCATCATCATCATCATCATAGACTTTTTCCAATTAATTGGGATAGGATACACGAATCTTGGTTCGTCATTCTGCTCTATTTAATGCCATATCCTCAATTAGGCCACAAGTCCCTATATCATATTGGACTACTTCCAACGACGTCCTTTTGGGCATACCCCTTGCTCTTTTCAATCCTTCTACTTGAACTAACTCGTACCTCCTAACAAGTGTTGTAATGGGTCGACTCCACACATGGCCAGCCCACCTAAGTCTACTCTTTCTCATCTTATTGCCTATTGGTACTACACCAATAGCTATATATGTATTTTAACCTGCAGACTCACCACCATCCTATTTTTTTTGGACGACGAGGGAAAATCGACCGCCATGGACATAGAAGGTCAATTGCGGTCTATTTTTCAAAGTAAATTGCACCGGACCTATTATGTCCATCGCGGGCGAAAACATTGTTCACTTCGCCTATAGGTGTGGGAAAGTGTTTTCCATATATATATATATGTATGTATTTTTCGAAACCCAAACGTTCTCCATTCAAAAAAGTGAGTCGCTAATGTAGTGGGTGTCAGTCATTAATGAGAGAGAGAGAGAAAGGGAGAGAGAGAGAGGGAGAACCAGGGAGGAGAGAGAGAAGGATAAACATTTCCCCAAAAACCATATGGAGTGAGTGTTAGTCATTGATATATTGGTGTCAAGGGAATGGGTTTAAAAAACACTTTTTTGAATGGGGAACGTTTCCCCAAAAACCAGAGTGAGATTTTCATCGAGATAAACTTGAGAGGAGGATAAACGTTTCCCAAAAATTATATGGAGTGGGTGTCAGTCTTTAATGTATCGGTCTCTGGGGAATAGGTTTAAAAAACACTCTTTTGAATGGGGAATGGGTTTGGGAAAATGCATTCTGGCCATGCATTCTACTACCTACTATCAATGTTGTTGGGTCCACAACAAGGGTACGCGAATGGGTGTAGCCTGTCCTTTTCTCTCTCTCTCTCTCTCTCTCCACAATAATCGAAGAGGAGCATGATCAAGATGCGGCGACCGCAAATACTCTCGTTCTTTCTTAGGAATGAAGGACATCACAGTGGTTTGAGTTTCTATTGGAGTTGGTTTTGCTGCCTCTTGATGGTACAAACCTCCCTATCACCAAGTCCTGAAAAGACATAATTAGACGAGAAAAAGGTTACACAACAATTAAAAGTTTTGATAAGAGCACTAATAGACAGAAGATTATTAGGCAGCTTGGGAACATGCAAAGTGGACAACAATCTGTAGAGGAAGTTACTGGAGCAGTCCCTTTTCCTTTAATTGGTACAAGGAGTCCGTCGGCAATCTTGATTCATTCTTCATTGGAACAAGTAGCATAAAGTAGAAAAGAGATTGGATGTACCACTCATACGTTTAGTGGCTCCTGAATCAATGATCTAAGGAGCTTGAGGAGTCATGAAATATGGTGTGTATATGCAGATATACCTGATTGGGCGAGATTTGACTTAGAAGAAGTAGATGGCTTCATCATGTGTGAAAGAACACTGCTTAAGATTAAGAATTCATCTTTAGGTGTAGAAGATGTGTATAGTCCCAAACTAGATGACTGGTAGCACGTTGTTGGACTCAGTATGACTGGTCTCCTCAAAGTCGGAGCTGCATATGCCTGAGTTGTATTGAACTTAGGACATCCAATGACATCCCAACATGTTTCTTTAGTGTGTTAAACAACTGAAACATGTCGGAAAAGCGATAGGAAGCATTTCTAAAGTCCTTTTGGATACTCCACATTTCCATTTCACTGATTATTATATTGATTGGGATGTTCATGAAAGAAAGTCTTTATTAGTTTTAGCACCCTTTCAATTAAATGACTTTCTTTTTTTTGGTTCATTCTCTTATAGATTGTCCACTCCCCTCTTCCCATTGATCGTCGATCAGTCCCAACTCCTCTTGTTTCCTTGTTCAATTACGGACATATGGATTTTTTGATAGACTGAACACCAACCCAATCTCAAATGGATAGAATGAAAAACTACAAGCAACTACATCAAGAAGCCCTATTCCTGAAGTTCACTCTAGTCGCTCTCGCTCCGCTCATATACTCATTTATATATATTGATTTTTCACAATTGATACATTTTGGCTTATCCTTTTCATGAGGTGTGGGGTTCGTACTACTACTAATATGCCCCCCAACCTTGTCCACCACCACGACCACCACCATGATTATTTAAAGAATTGAAAAATAGGGCAGATCTTTCAGATTGACCAATGGACATGCATTGCTTTTCGGTGAGTTTCTTCATATTGGACAAGAGAAGATATTATTCCAAGTAGTGTTTCAAAAAGCTCTAAGTGAGCGCCCAAAACCTGGGCGGCCCAGTTGAATCCAAAAAGGATTCTGCAGTTATATATTGTATAAAATACAAGAATTAAGTTTTAAGGGCACATCAGAATTCGAATTATACTACACACACTCCATAAGCATAACCATAAGTCGGTCCATATCCAATTAAAAATTAAAATTTACCAACCAACCAAATTACCAAACCAAAGTTACCAAATAGTACGAAACCAGTGGAACTACAAATTCACTATCCACAATACACAACCAATCTCATCATCATCATAATTCTCCAAAAAAAAAAAAATCTCATCATCATCATAATTGATCCGAACCCTAAACCTAATCTCTGCTATGAAGGTAAATCTCTATTCTTTTTTCATTTTTACCATAATAAAAAAATTGGTTATTTCCTCTTTAACAACATCAAGAGTCTTTTTACATGGGGCTACATTCCCCCTGATACCGGCGAGCTGTTTCTTGAACCGGTTTATGCCCCCTTTTGTATCCTTTTCACAAAACTTGCATCTCATGCAATTTTTATCATTAGGATCTGGGTTGTAGCCATATTTCCAACATGCATCACTATTCCTATTAGGTCCCGAAGAAGACATCTCAAAATAATGCAACTTATACAAGCAATAAAAAAAAATCACTTACTTTGAGTTTGATTGCTCAATTTCCAAACTTCCACCTCAAAGATGCTTCTAAGGACTCAAAATCTTCTAAAAAACCCTCCAATAGATTTATAAAACATCAAAAATTAAATCTAATATCAATGGGTGATGTTTTGATCAATTTCTCATAACTTTGAGAAACCCTTCGATCTTAAAGAAATCACCAAAAACTAGTTTCTTAGGGCCTTTCTCTCTCTAAAATGGGCTCTAAAGAGTTTTAGGTTTCAAATGAAGCTAAAACCCCAATTTTTGGCCCCTTAGTATAAAAAAATGGACAAAAATGCCCCTACCGAAAGCTTTTCCTGCCTCTGGGTGGGGCGCTGAACTTGTGCGGCTGCCCAGGTCTGGGCGTTGGGCGGTCGCCTAGGCGGCTTCTTGGGCGCCTGGGGCGCCCAGGAACCTCCGCTTTTTTTGACGCCTAGGCCTGGGCGCCCAGGCCCTCAGATCCGCCTAAACTTTGGGCTGTCCGCTTTTTGAAACATTGATTCCAAGTGATGGTAGAGTTTTGCCACCCTAAACACTATATCTGATCGTCTCATATTCAGGATTAAGACCCCTTAAAAGATCAATTATCTTCTTTTTTTCCACCCTTGCTCTATGTTCTTTTACACAATGAAAGTAGTTTATGGGTTGGTACTGATTTAGTTCATCCCAAAACCCCATAGAGTACCTACTGATAAATCTTTTTGAAGTTGTTGATTTGCTGCTCCAACTCAAAGATTTTTATGATATTTTTATTTTTATGACTAGGCTTCAGCCAATGTGTCCCGTAACTCTTTTTTAGTATTCATCGTCATCATCTTTATCCGAGCCTTATAGCAATTATTTGGAGTAGGCTTCATGAATCCTGTTTCGCCATTTTTCTATCAAGGGCCTTACCCTCAGTGAGACTGTAAGTGACCATATGTTTTCTTACTACTTACATCCATATCCTTTTGGGCCTTCTCTTTTCCCTTCTAGAACCTTGCACTTGATCCACATCTCACCTCCTAATGTTGTTGTATTACGTCTATGTTGCACATTGCCTGCCCACCTAAGTCTACTTTCCCTTATCGCATATTGGGGCCACACCTAAGTTTCCTCGAATGTATTGATTATGAATTCTATCATTTCTTGGTTTGTTACTCATCCATCACATCCTTATCCTAGCTATACTCATCCTATGGATATTTCTTAACTGCTCAAGATTCCGTCTCATGAAGTGTTGCTGGTCTTACAGCTATCCTATTGAACTTTCCTTTCAGTTTTGTTGGTATGCTGCTATCACATAAAACTCGGGATGTACATCTCCATTTCGCTCACCTACCTTTAATTTTATGCACAAAATCTTCCTCAATCTCTCCATTGTCCTGTATTATCGACCCAATGTATCTAAAATAATCGCTTTTAGATCAATCATACCTATTTCCTTGTTTCTACTCTAATTATTATTAAACAAACATTCCATTATCTCCTCTGAATCTTCTGGTTTTGTGCTGTATGGGGTCCTACAATTTGTCTTTCAAATGCTGTTCATTTTTGCTTTTGGGACAATTTCCTCACTAATACATGCATTTTCCATTGACATGTGGGAGCTTTTTGTAAGATGCTAGTTTTCCTTCTATCACTGCAAGATGCAATCTCTCTCTCTCTCTCTCTCTGTCTCTATTTTTCTGGTGTACATGTGTGTGTGCTCGTGCCTGTGCGCTTGCGTGTGTGTTTGTCCGCGTGTGTGTAGTTGGCCCTGACTTTTGGTAGGATCATAGATGTGTGTCCCACTGAGTCTTCTGCTGCCATGCGACAATGTAAATTAGGGGTTGTAGGTTTGTAACCGCTCCAATAGAATTTTTTTAACTATTTTCTCTAGAGCCACTAGATTTTGATTTGGTGGTATATTCATGCAAAAATATGATTTGTCCCATGGATGTCTTTAATCCATCCATGCTGAGCTATTTGCAAAACTGCATCTTATAGTGGTTTATGCTTTGTGCACTTTTCAAATGTGCTTCCTGCAAGGCTATTGCATACATGAAATGAATGATTTGGATTGATTAGTGTTGTCAGATCTGCTTAGCTTCAACATAAGTGGCTGAAGTCTTCAGATTTAGCCCTTAAACTGAAGTGAAGCGAATCATTCCCTAGTATTTTAAATGTATCAACATTATTTCCCAAAATACCACTGATATATTATACATATAGAAAAATGACCCTCTGATATTCAAAAGTTCAGACCACATATCTTTTTAAAATTTTGAATTTATTTTAAAAAATACACGCTAAAGCTTCCCCCGGATCGGTTGAAGTGCCAAAATACTTCTCTTTCCTGAACAAATCAAAGAGCCTTTGAAGTGAATCTAATAACATCCGATTGACTTCAACTCTAGGCTATCCATGTATGGAACTCAAGACTGTGTCCATCATTTAAACCCTCTTTTGGGAAAGTCTTGAACGAAAGTATATGGCAATTCCATTGTCATGGAACCATACTTCCAAAAGTGCCAAATGTCTGCCAATTTAACATAGTATTCTGTATTGGAAGGATGGCATTTTTGTCAAATAGAGACCTTTTCTAAAACAAAAAATGAACCTTTTCTACGTATGAGAATAATGTAAACCCGGACGGTATTACAACTTTTGACATGCAAAACAAAGTTAGCTAAAAAAGTCGTGCTGTTTTTTGAGTTGGTTGTCAAGAACCAAGGCAATCATTGTTGAGCTTGACCTTATTGGCACAGTATCCCCTCACTTTTTTTAATAGAGAATATGGGAGGGTTATGGTAATATTGCCCAGCATGCAACTTTGATATCCATACAAATCATGTTTGCTGTTATTGATCTTATAATATGGATAGCGTTTTGGAATTCTTTCTTTTTCTCTTGCATTTGTGTTGCTAAGCATGGGATTCAAACCCTAATCCTAGGCTGCAAGACTAAGAACTCCACACCGGTTGGCTAGAATTAGTGCTTTAAAGGCTTATTTCTAACTATAATTGTTCAATGCAGACTTGCTATGTGCAATAGTTTTTCAGTGTTGTTTGTTCCTATTGAATGAGGTGAGATTACAGGTTCTCTATGGGAGTGGAAATGGATAGCGGCGCGAAATTTTGGCTTCTTAATGGATTTGTTGGCATCATCGATGGCACTTGGTCATTATGTACAAATTTGGTGGCTTCATGGCCTGGCATTTCATCTCGTGGATGCAGTGCTTTTCCTGAATATACATGTAACAGTCTCATCCAAAGCTTTGTTGTTAATGGTTTTTTCTTTTCTTCAGTTCAGTATATGCTAGAAGAAGAAGTTGATACTGTCTTCATGGTTTGAACTCCATTCCTGAATCAATATTAGCATTTGATAGGCTCTAGCAAGTGAAATTCTCAAGAAAATCAACGTCTTTGTCAAGTTGCGCTCTGCACTAAATACTCTTCAAGGGGCTCTTCCAGATGCTACTGTAGAGGAGTTGGATGTGTATGCTGATGAATGTGCCATTTGCCGGGTAAGATGGCCTTCCATTTTTGAGTTTTGTAGTATTTTCCCGTGGACTGGTTTGTTGCTATTGGACTGATTTGTTGCTATACTTGTTGAGTAATTTGATTGACAGGAGCCGATGGCTAGAGCTAAGAAACTATCTTGCAATCACCTTTTTCATCTCTCATGCTTGAGATCTTGGTATGTACCTAACCAATATGTTTTTTGTGGTCTTTTATTTCCGTAGGGTAGAGAGTTCAATTCCTAGTCTGTGATGTTATTTTTACACAGTATTTTACTGCATTAGTTGTTTAATTATATTTACATGAAGTACTGCTATGAGCTGCCTACTGAATAATAATTTCCTCTCATTTCCTTCAAGTAGAAGTTCAGTGTTCATGAAAATACATGTTTCTTACATTAAAAAGTACCGATGTAGCAATGGTTTGGACTGATGGTGACCTTTTTCTGTGGGAACTAAAATTATGATTTTGGATTTGACAATTTCGAGTTGGATGCCTTCTCAGCATTGGTGATAAACTTCTTTCTAGTTTCTGGTTTGGAAGAAGGACAATATGTTCTAGCACAATATGTATACTTTGACAATTTTTCACTCTTTCTTTTGCGATACTGGCTAGATCACTTACATATGTCCAAAAATACAACATTAATTTACAGAAATAAAACCTAATATAACCTAGGATCTTCTCTTGCATACCATTGCAATACTATACAATCAAACAAAATACAATGCATGAGGAATCAAGAAACATAGAGCTATTAGAATTACCAAATATGTTTTACTAATTTTAAAACTAATAAAATGATTTTTAGAAAACAATAAGTATTTTTAATTTTTCATTGAATAATTAAATACCTGAAAATGCACTTTAATCCTATTTAAAAATTTGTCTTGAGATAATAAAATATCCAGAGACTTTAAAAATTTTGTTTTAATAATATAGAAATCATTTCTAATCAAATTAATTATTTTTAAATTAATTTGATGGGAATCGGATCCAACTTCGTAAAGGAATATGTGAAATTACTGAGGCCCTCCATCTCTACTAGTGACTATGTTCCACACTCACTTTCTTAAACTGACCTAGTAGTTCCCATGACATACAATCTATCATAAGGGTTCATGATTGGGCTACCAAAGCCAGCCAATAGGTGATAGGAAAACAATCCTAGTCTATGAACAACAGGTTCCCCCTAGGGACAAGTCGAGGTCACATAGACTTATGTGCACACATCGCAATTGGTGCATGGGGGCAATCGCACTTGTACATGTAACTATCATATATACATTGCATGTGATGGTCATGATGAGGATTTAACCCTTGTCCCTTCAAGCCTACCAATTACATACAAAGGTCACATAATCACTTGGCTAACTACCCTAGGCATCTCTCCGACCTCATCAAGGGATAACCCTACTAACCCTTCTCGGTTGTGTTTTGTGTCCAGGTATCTTAGAGTTTTAGAACTCAATTGGCCTAGCTCGTCAAGCCTAATTTTATTCTCGACCTCAATGCTGCCAATTTCGGTTCCAGTGGACAATAATCTTTTGGTCCCTCTGGACTTATCATATCACTATAGTCATAGTTTTATGTGCTCTCATAAGTGATGCAGAGAGAGAATAAAACCAAAAAATTAACAATAAAAAGAAGGAAGGTTGAGAGAAATACCCTCTCTTAAAGGTCTGTAAGGGAATCCACCCCCAAAACAATCTCTTACACGAGGCCAATTTTTATTCAATTCATTCACTACTTTACAATGAAGGGAGGTCTCCCTTTAAATAGACTAAAAAAATAAAAAAAAGAAGATAAGCAAAGAAACCCTTTTCTACACGCACTCTCCTATTTTCTCTTCTCCCTATTTTTTCTCAAAACTTCACGTGCCAAGGATTGGGTTCTAGATAACCACGTTTTACCCAAAAAAAACCTCCCAACGTTGGTTATTGTTGATAAAGATAAACTCTCTAAATTTAACCTTCTCCTATTTATATCCCTCAAACTAACACAATTGATACAAGATAAACACAATATAAACTCATGCCGACTTAATTACCCCTAATTATCCCTGCGCACTTCCTAAACAAAATAATAATTAAAATAACCCTAATAATTCCCCCTTATTACATCATTGCCATTTCTTTCCCTCTTGGGTTCTACGACCCTTCCTGGCCCTGTCAGGAACTATCGACTGGGGCTGGGGCATGGCTGCATCATTCCCCCAGTTGAAAAGAACTCGACTCCCGCGAGTTGTCTTCAATATAGATGAAGAATAAGTCTGGATCCACTCTTTTGAATTCTTGCTCAGAAATCCACGTGGTATCAGTGTAGTGGCCTACTCTTCCATTTGACTAGAAATTGGCGATAGGAACCCTTTCGAGTTTGGAAGCTTTCAGTCTTCAAAACTTGCTCAATTTCCTCCTCTTTCTTTCTCGGTAATTACTTCATCATATCAACTACTTCTTCGACTTCTAGAGGGTCTCTATGAAATTCAAATAAGTTAGCAACATTAAATATCGGGGAAATATCCAATATCTTTGGTAATTCCACCTTATATGCATTGTTCCCATATTGCTTCAAAATGCGGCAAGGGCCCACCTTCTTGGACTTGAGTTTATTATAGGTTTCCAATGGAAACCTCTCCTTTCGCAAATACACAATTACTAAGTCACCCTCCTGGAAAACTTTCTCTCTTCTATGTTCATTTGAGGCTTTTCGATACTTTGCATTGCTTTCCTCAATTTTCTTCTTGATTTGAGCTTGCAAATCTTGAATATGCTCTGCAAAAGCATTGTCATCATCACTTATCTTACCTGGCATGGGTAATGGCACTACGTCCAGTACATGGTTTTAAAATGCGGCCGCATCATGTGGGATGCGCTTGCATCCGCATAAAAAATAGGCGCATATGCGCTTTTGACAGATGCGGCCGCATATGCGCTGCATCAGGCCGCATCGTAGTCGCATCCTGCATAGGCCGCATCGCACCGCATCCCATTGCTAAAGTGTCTGTCGAAATTTTTTTTTGTTTTGCCCCTCGAGGAGGGGCAAAATGGTCTTTTTGACCATCCAAATGTTAGGGAAACTGTTTGGGGGGTATTAGGGGCCCTAAACGAAGACTTTCAGCCACTTTTGTGGCTTTTTTGCATCAAATTGAGGGAAAAAAATTTAGGTAGAATTTTTTTTTTCATGGAAATCTTAGATTTGGCGGTTGTTTGATACGTGGATGTTCATTGGATGCCTTTGATTGTTGATTTGTAGATGTTAGGGTGAATTTGTGATAAGAAATCAGGGGTTTCAGAGGCCGTGAAGAAATCGACCAGTGCTTCACAGACTCAGTAATTTTTTTTTTCCTTCTTGTACAATATTTATTATAAATATTTTTGAGGCAATGTCTTCTTCCCAGTCTTCTAGTAATAAGGATCCGGCTTGGAAATATACTAAACTAAAAAATCCTAAAGATAGAAATTGTGTGATATGCTTGCTCTGTGGAAATACTTATATGGGTGGTATTTTTTGACAAAAAGAGCATTTAGCTGGAATTTTTGGGAATGTAAGAGCATGCGCACAAGTTACAGATGATATAAAAAAGGAAATTAGAGAATATTTGGATAGATTGAAAAAAGATAAAGAGAAAAAAAAATGAAAGGAAAAGAATTACTTGATGATATGCAATTATTTGATGACGATGATGATGATGATGATGATGATATGTCTAAAGTTGCTATGAGGCAAAGGGATACTCATACTCGATCCTCAAGAGAGAGGGTTATGAATATTGGTGGTAGTGTTGAGAGAACACCTCTCTCTAAGGGGCCAATGGATGCTTTTTTTACCCCTAGCCCCGAAATTGTTGTTCAGGAGAGAAATAGAACAACAAAACAAGCTACAATTGAAAATAGATATAAGAAAGAACAAAGGAAGTCGGTATGTAAGTGGATTGCAAAGTGGATTTACATGGCCGACATTCCTTTTAATACTATAACTCTGGATAGTTTTGCATGTATGGTTCAGGCAATTGGGCAATATTACTTAGGACTTGTTCCTCCTTTACTACATGAGGTTAGGGAGTCCTTGTTGAAGGATGCTGTATTTGATGTGAATAAAATTTTGATCTCTTAGAGAGAAGGGTGGGAGAAATATGGGGCCACTATTATGTGTGATGGTTGGTCCGATGGAAAATCAAGGGCATTCATTAATTTTTTGGTTAACTGCGCAACGTGTACTTTTTTTGTTAAGTTTGTTGATGCATCAGACAAGTCACATGATTCTGCATACTTATGTGCTTTTATAGATGAGATTGTCGAGTTTGTTGGAGAGAAAAATGTGGTACAAATTGTCACGGACAATGGTGCCAATTACGCTGCAGCTGGGCATTTATTGACTTTGAAAGGGACGCATATGTTTTGGACTCCTTGCGCAGCTCACTGTGCTAATCTTATGTTTAAGGAAATGGATACATCTTTATTTAGTGGGGTGATGTCAAGAGCTATGTTTGTTGGATTTATTTAGAATCATACCATAGGCTTAAGCATGATGAGGTCTTTTACAAAGAACAGAGAATTAGTGAGACAGGGTATCACTAGATTTGCCATGCCATTTCTCACTCTTCGAAGCCTAGCCAAGTAAAAAAGTGCCTTGAGAACCATGTTTGCTTCAGAGCAATGGAGTCAAAGCAAATGCTTAAAGCATAAGGATGCGAGAAAGGCTGGAAAAATTATTCTGAATACATCTTTTTGGAGTCAAATAATTATTGCATTGGAGGTGTCTCGCCCTTTAGTGAGAGTGCTTTGACTGATTGATGGTGATGCCAAGTCCGCCATGGGCTACATACATGAGGCAATGACTAGGGCAAGAGCTGAAATAAAGGATGTTTTAAAGGATGATGAAACTATTCACGAGGCTGTACTTGAAATTATTGATAGGCGATGGGATACCCAGCTTCACAGGCACTTCCATTCAGCCGGTTACTTTCTAAACCCATCTCTTCACTACAAGCATCCATCCATTGAGTCAGATCGTGTAATAAATGGTGGGTTCTTAGATGTGCTTGAGAGGTTGGTGCTGACAGAGATGTCCAGGATGAGATCCAAAGCCATGAATTGATTAAATTCAAGTTAGCGTTGAGAAACTTTGGGAGAGATATTGCTACTCGAAATAGGGACACTACAGATCCAGGTAAAGGCCAAAAGTAACCTTACTTGTCTCTGATTTTATGTATAGTTCCATTGTTTATTTGTTTATCTATAATCTAAATTATAAAATATTATACAGCTGCATAGTGGGCATTATATGGAAGCGAGACACCAAATCTACAACGTCTCGCTATTCGAGTGTTGAATCTCACATGTAGCTCATCTGGTTGTGAACGCAATTGGAGGGCATTTGAGCATGTAAGTCGTTTACTCCTTATTCCTTAATCCTTATTTCTTGAATTTCAATTTTCTAATCTAAATTTCTAAAATCTAATTTATCTAATTCCAATTTTCTACCACAGCTCCATACAAAAAAAAGAAATAGGTTGAAGCAGAAAAAGTTGAATGATTTGGTTTATGTGCGGTATAATGAGCGGCTTAGGGAGAGGTATGAAAATAGCATGAAGCTCAACCCTATTCAATTGTATGAAGCTGCTGGTGATTCCACAAGTGAGTGGACCATGGATCCAAGACAAGAGCATGTGTTTGAGGATGAAGATCTTACATGGCTTGATGTCGAGCTAGCAACAAGGGCTAATTAAGAAGATCAACCTAACACTAGAGCACAAAGAAGTAGAGGAGCTGCTGGGTCTAGTTGTACTCGCACATTAGCTTCAGAGGTCGAGGAGGAAGCTGACTCAGAGGAAACCGAGGAAGAAGAATATATGGAGGCCGTCGAGGATGATATTGATGATGCACATGACGACTCTCAAGATGACTTCTCTAATTGATATTTGAAAAGTTGACTCCAAATTTCAAAATGGACTCTCAAAATGGATGATTGTATTAAATTATTAACTATTAACTCTTCTTGAGCTTGACTTTTGGTTTGTAATAGCACTATTTTGTGCTTATGGTTGTGCTTATGGTTGTTGATGGTTGTGCTTTTGTGCTTATGGTGCAAATTTGTGCTTATGGTTGTTCATTGTTAAATGTTTTATGAAGCTAGTTTCAAGTTTCTAGTTTCTATCAAGGGATAGTGGATAACTAGATACAGAATCTCCGACAGCTAATAATTTTGAAGTTAATCATTAAACTAAAATACCTACGATCACATATATCACCTTCATATTTTCTTTTCTATGCATTAACCTTTTTTTTAGATTTTTTAATTTTTTTTTTACATTTATTGACCGCATCGTCGTGATGCACCCACATCGGGGCCGCATCGAGCCGCATCGGCCCCCCCACCGCTTTTGGCCGCATCCTGCATTTTAAAACACTAGTCCATCACACGATTAAGAGTCTGCCCATTAACAATCTCAAATGGTGATTTTCTTGTAGATCGATTTACTGAACTGTTGTAAGCAAACTCAGCCTGGGGTAAAACGAGGTTCCCCTGAGATATGTTATCACCAACAATACTCCTCAAGAGGTTACCAAGGCTCATATTTACTAGTTTGGTCTGCCCTTCTGTTTGAGGATGATAAGCGCTAGAAAATTGAAGCTTAGTTCCCATGCGCTTCCACAAAGTGCGCCAAAAATGACTTAAGAAGTTTGTATCCTGATCAGAAGTAATAGACTTAGGAACACCATGTAGCCTTACAATATCTTTGAAAAAGAGATTGGCAATATGTGTAGCATCTATAGTTCTCCTACAAGGAATAAAATGTGCCATTTTGGAAAATCGATCAACAACAACAACAAAAATAGAGTTCATACCTCGTGTGGAAGTCCAAGTACAAAGTCCATAGAGATATCAACCCATGGGGCATCTGGAACAGGAAGAGGGTATAAAGACCTGTATTTTGTGTGTGACCTTTAGATACTTGGCAAGTTCGACATTGGGTCACAAATCGATCAACATCTCTTCGCATATGTGGCCAAAAATATATTTCTCCAACCATAGCTATAGTTTTGTCCTTCCCAAAGTGTCCACCTAATCCTTCACCATGAAGCTCCATGATTATCTTCTCCCTTAGAGAACAATCAGGTATGCAGAACCGCACATCTTTAAATAAACAACCATCTTGCATGAGATACTCACCCATAGGGTCTCGCCCATCAACACACCTTTTAAGGACCTTGCTGAAAATTGGATCAACTTTATATTGATATTTTATCACGTCAAAGCCCAACACTTTCGTAGACAAAGTTCTAAGCAACAATACCCTTCTACTTAAAGCATCAGTTGCCTTATTTTGGGTTCTAGCCTTGTGCTTTAATAGGAAGGTGTATTCTTGAAGGAAGGCTATCCACTTTGCATGTCGCGCATTCAACTTCTTCTGGGAACTCAAATATCGGAGTGCTTCATGATCTGAGTATAGAACAAACTCCCTATGAATCAGATAGTGCCTCCAGTAGTGCAAGGCTTGCATCACCGCATAAAACTCGAGGTCATAGACCGTTCTTACGTGCCTCATTCAATTTCTCACTAAAGAAGGCCACTGGTCGCCCCTCTTGACTTAGAACTGCCCCTTTGCCAACATTTGATGCATCAGTTTCAACCTCTAACACCTTAGAAAAATCTGGTAAGGCAAGTACTAGTGCTTGCATCATCTTTTGTTTAATTAGAGGGAAGCTCTTTTCAATAGTGGGACTCCATGAAAACTTTCTAGCCCTCATACAATCAGTCACTGGTGCTATTAGAGTGCTGAAAATTCTGATAAATCGGCGATAAAAGGTCGCTAGGCAATGAAAAGAATGCACCTCAGTGAGTGACTTTGGCACCGGCCACTCAACTATGGCCTTCATCTTTTCTTGATCCACCTTAATTCCTTGAGATGAAACAACATAGCCCAGAAAGACGACATTGTTCGCCATAAATGAGCATTTTTTTAAATTCACAATAAGTGATTCCTTCTTTAGCACATTAAAAACTTACCAGAAAAATAGATTGATTTAGAATTTGATCATTCTTTATGATAATGATAGAAAGACAGAATAATCAGGAGCAGTAAAAAGAGTTAACGCTTAGCTTAGCACTTATTTCGTTTCGTTGATTCCATGATTCAGTTCACATAAAGAAATTTTGATATTTTCTTACTTTCTATTTCGACCCATTTGAATACTGCATAGGAAGAGTTATATCTATTAGATTAAATATCTAAGTAAATGCAATGCATATATAGCCATCTAGCTACACATATTCCATCCAGAATAGACCTAAGAAGACATGATCCCAGGCGGATACTTGACATGTTCCCCCTCTTCCGGGTCCGTCACAAGCGAAACAAAAACCCAGATTTGCTTTATCAGGTATCAAACGGGAGCTATGAGCAAATAGAACGCCTTTCAGTAGTATCAATACGGTCACATGGATCGTAAATGCATGAATGTGGTGTACCAAAAAATTTGCGATGTGAAATCCTCGGTTTTTTCTTATTCCTCAATCCCTATCCCATAGGTACAGCATTTGAATCAATAGATAACCTTTTCTTCTGTATGAATCGATATTATTACATTCCAATTCCTTCCCGATATCTCTCAAGGAAAATCCCGAATTGAATCCCAAATTGACGGGTTAGTGTGAGCTTATCCATGCTCATACAGTAACTGTCCTAGTTCTACCCTATCTTTTGTTTCATTTCTTCTGGAACAATCACAAACACTTTTTTTATTATAGATCTACTACCAGAAATTCAATGCGTAATCTCAGCATTCAATGTGTATTCCTGAATAATCTCATTTTTCAATTATTCAAGCATTTCAATTTACCAAGTTCAACGTTAGCCAGATTAGTTAACATTTATATGTTTCGATGCAACAACAAGATGTTATTTGTAACAAGTAGTTTTGTTGGTTGGTTAATCGGTCACATTTTATTCATGAAATGGGTTGGATTGGTATTAAATCATGTAATTAACCTCTTCTGGTTATTTGGTTAATTTCGAAAAATGGGATGGATTTACGATAAATCTCATTCAGTTAGATACAATAGATTAAGACGGAATGCCAAAAGAGTTGACTGCTGAGCCGTATGAGGTAGGAAACTCTCAAGTACGGTTCTAAGGGAAGGAATTGATCCACCTATCCCGACCAGGGAGAACAGGCCATTCGACAGGGAGATTCTAAAATCGCAAAGACTTGGTCCGATCAAGCAGCTGAGTATTGTTCCAAGTGGTTAAGATGATCATGTGGGTTAGCACTAAAAACCAATATATCATCAAATAAACCACAACAAATTTGCCAATAAAAGGACAATGTACCTCAGTCATTAGGTGCATGAATGTGCTTGGTGCATTAGAAAGTCCGAATGGCATCACAAGCCACTCACATAGTCCATCTCGAGTTTTGAATGCGGTCTTCTATTCATCCCCAGGACGAATCCGAATTTCACGGTAATCACTCCTTAAATCAATCTGTGAGAAAACATTGACTCCATTAAGCATATCTAACATATCATCGAGCCTGGGTATGGGAATCGGTAGTTGATTGTAATTTTGTTGATTGCTCGACTGTCCACGCACATCCTCCATGACCCATCTTTCTTTGGAGTAAGTAATGCACGGATGGCACATGGTGACATGCTTTCTCGAATCAATCCCTTCTTTAGCAAATCAACAACTTGTCTGTGCAACTCTTCATGTTCCATGGGGCTTATTTGATAATGGGCCAAATTTGGTAGGCTAGAACCAGGCACTAAGTCATTGTGATGCTGAATATTTCTCATTGGAGGAAGACCATTAGGTAATTCTTCAGGCACCAAATCTTTATATTTCTCAAGTAGAGGTTCAAGAGACCTAAGAATTGTAGTCGGTGCAGAATTTTCTGTTGCGAGCAACACATAAATCACATCCATATTCTTGCTGCCCTTTTTTAATTTTTGCACATTATGCAACTTTGAACCCTCCTCTTTAGTGGATTTGGGTGTAGGAAGTTGCTTCATAGGGTGGAGTATGATATTAATACCATCCTTAAGAAGAGAATAAGTGTTTGGTCTAGTTTTATGCACCATATCATGATCATAAAGCCATGGTCTACCAAGTAATATGTGACATGCATTCATAGGTCCTACATCGCACCATACTTCGTCTTTATAATTAGCACCAATGGAAAAAGAAACTAACCATTGAGTAAGAACTGGTACCTCACCTCCTTTCTTGAACCACTGGATGTGATATGGGCGTGGGTGCTTATGTTCCTTCAATTGAAGCTTATTCACCATCTCTTTAGACACAATGTTTTCACTGCTCCCACCATCAATTAGTATTGTGCATATCTTGCCGCTTGAAGTGCAAGTTGTTCGCAAAATATTGTGCCGCTGCAACTTTTCTTCCTCGCTAGATCTTGGGGTTGATAGCATGGTTCACTAGACAACTAAGGTTTCACCCCCTTCATCTCCATACAACTCCTCAATCTCACCTTTGACAGGCTCAGTCCCTTCATAAGACTGGCTCGTCCCAATATCACCGTGGCTTTTATATGATGCAGCCATGCCTCAGCGCCAGTCGATAGTTCTTGACAGGGCCAGGAAGGGCCGTAGAACCCAAGAGGGAAAGAAATGGCAATGATGTAATAAGGGGGAATTATTAGGGTTATTTTAATTATTATTTTGTTTAGGAAGTGCGCAGGGATAATTAAGTCGGCATGAGTTTATATTGTGTTTATCTTGTATCAATTGGGTTAGTTTGAGGGATATAAATAGGAGAAGGTTAAATTTAGAGAGTTTATTTTTATCAACAATAACCAACGTTGGGAGGCTTTTTTTGGGTAAAACGTGGATAAAAAAAATGTGGCTATCTAGAACCCAATCCTTGGCACGTAAAGTTATAAGAGAAAATAGGGAGGAGAGATAAAATAGGAGAGTGCATGTAGAGTGGGGCTTTTTTTTGCTTATCTTCTTTTTTATTTTTATTTTTTTAGTCTATTTAAAGGGAGACCTCCCTTCATTGTAAAGTAGTGAATGAATTGAATAAAAATTGGTCTCGTGTAAGAGATTATTTTGGGGGTGGATTCCCTTGCAGACCTTTGAGAGAGGGTATTTTCTCTCAACCTTCCTTCTTTTTATTGTTAATTTTCTGGTTTTATTCTCTCCTTGCATCAATAAGGTCTTTAAATGGCTACATAACCCCAACATGGTTCTCCTTAATTTCAATCGGAAAATGTATCTACTTGCCTTTTTTTTTGTTTTAAGTAAAATTCAATTTGTTGGTATTCACTAATCATTGATGTGAAGATTCTTTCAATGGAACAGATACTGTGGAAGTTTTTGTGAGTTGGTCATAACTCTCTAAGTTCAGATTTCTATACAGCTGTTCATACTCATCACTGGGTTGGTAATACAATTTCCAATTAATGCTTAAACAAGTTCAGAAATAGAATAGCTATGCATGGTGGTTAGAAAGACAACTTGATATTCTAATTAAAGTTCAAACATGTTGAGAAATAGAATAGCTATGCATGGTGGCCTGTGTACCACATAGGAGTCGTCTTTCACTTGATTTTCTAGATATTTCAATGGGTCCCTCATGAAGTCTACTCTAATGCATATGGGAGACAAGGGTCATGCTCCAATGATTATGCAGCTGTGTCCTCCTGGTTTGTGGTTACCAAGAGGGGGTGAGGGATGCAATCATGTAGAATGCAGTTACCCACTAGAGGTCCAGCCTAAATCTTACATGATACTGTTTCTCGTTGCGAATTGAATTCTTGAAGGGAAATTATAGCCGGCTATGAACGATCCCTGCACACCTGAGGACCGCTGTTAGACCTCCCCCTTGGTATCCACCCAGATCCTTCGATGCCTTTTGCGAATGACTAACTCTCACAACTGGTCCTCCTGTGTAGCAAACACCTCCTCCATTTCCCTAGTAGTACAATTATGGAATACTTTTGAGGTATTGTATGAGAGTTTCATAAACAGAAGAACCCTTAACTTTCCGGAGGGAGATGGGACCCAAATGAGCTTATTGTCACTTTCCCTGGAGAGATGGATCGCTTACAACACCGAATAGAAGCCTTCAAAGTTGAGGAGTTCTGAGTCTTGTATGCTCTTTTGAAACAAGGGTTTCACACCCTTGAACTCCTTGTGATTCAAACGAGTATGCAACTGTGTCCTCCTTGTTTGTGGTTACCAAGAGGGAGTGAGGGAAGCAATCATGTAGAATGCAGTTACCCACTCGAGGTCCAGCCTGAATCTTACATGATGCTGCATCTAAGTGCTAATTGAATTCTTGAAGGGAATTGATTATAGCTGGCTATGAGCGATCCCTGTACACAGTGATTCAAAAAGCGGACCACCAAGCGCTTAGGCGGTCCAGAAGGCCTGGCTGCATCGCTCACGCCTAGGCGGCCAATTTGAGCGGCAGTCCCTGGGCCCCAGGGCCTGTGCCCAGCCCAAAGGCGGAATTTTTCCTTTTTTTTTTGTATGATTTTTTTTTTAAATATAAAGGGTTAGAAGGATGGTTTTAAGTTCATTTGAAACCTAAAACTTATTGGATCCCATTTTAGAGATAGAAAGCTTCCAAAAAACTAGTTTTTGGTGATTTCTTTAGAATCGAAGGGTTTCTCAAAGTTGACAAAAAATGATCAAAACATCACCCATTGATATTAGATTTAATTTTTGATGTTTTATAAATCCATTGGAGGGTTGTTTAGAAGATTTTGAATCCTTAGAAGCATCTTTGAGGTGGAAGTTTAAAGATTGAGCAATCAAACTCAAAGTAAGTGCCCTAAATTACAAATTTTTATTTTTTATACTATATATCCTTTTTTTTATTCAAATGGGCATCCTTTTTGGATTTGACTGGGCTGCCCAGGTTTTGGGTGCTTGCTTGAGCGTCCACCTAGGTGCTGGGCGGCCTGGGCCCCCAAGGCCGCCTAAGCCCCGCCTAGCGCTTTTTGAAACGCTGCCTGCACACCCGAGGGCCACTGTTAGACCTCCTCCTTGATATCCACCCAGATCCTTCGATGCCTATTGCGAATGACTAACTCTCACAACTGGTCCTCATGTGTAGTGAACATCACCTCCATTTCCCAAGTAGTACAACTATGGAATAGTTTTGTTGTTTGGATTTTTTAGAGCCAGAACGTGATTGTTTTGTATAGTGTAAAGTTGTATAAAGAAGGCATTCCAGATATTTGGCCTTCAAGATATTTCTGAACCATCAGATAATTATGTGTGGGTTCCTTTTATGAATGGATAAGCTTTATTGACTCCGAGTGCTTGATGATATAGCCATTTCACCATTAAGAAGATATATATGGGAGTTCTATGTTAAACACAGACTTTGTAATATCATAAACATTAATTTCTCAAGAACACAAACTCTAGAAATACATGTAAATCGAATTTCTCGTCACTATATCTTATTTCAGTGAGGTCTGGAGAATAAATAACATCTTAGATTTTAAGAAATATATTTTCCAAGCCTACTGATAAATATGTCCAATGCTGTATTGGAATTTCAATGTCCCTTGGCTTATCTTATACTTATTCTTGTGTAAGTAATTGTACAGTCCTGGTTCTTCTCTGCGCCAGGTTGGACCAAGGACATGGTGAAGTATATTCATGCCCGACATGTCGGAGACCTCTCTTTTCATGTGGCTCCCAAGAGAACACAAATTTGCAGGCGGGACAAGTTTCAGAAGATGTGCATCTTGCTAGACAAATGGCTTCTGGTATGGATCCTCAAAGATTATCTGGACATCCAGATACCGTTTTTCTGAACCAGCAACAGAATCCCTCTGGAAGCAGTGCATGGAGGTTAGGGTTAGTTTATATCTTACTGTTCTCTTCTTACTTATCTTTTGAGATAGATTGATTTGATCCTTTATATATTCAATATCATTGCATGGTCTTGTTTTGGCTTGTCACTTTTCATTCCACAATTGAGAACACAAGGGATTCAAAGGTTTATTATAGTATATATGCAATATTGCATAACTAGAAATGCTATCAAAGTGACAGCATTCCAATGCGTCCTCTGTACATGTGAGTGGGGAGTTTATGCATGCATGAATGAATGCGTGCGTGTTGCTCTCATCAGCATGCTAGAGCTGCTGGCATGTTGAATATGGTTTATATGCTAGCAATGATGCCTTTCAGATAATCAATTTTTAGTTTTCCAAGATAATTTATTTTTGTAAATGAAATTTTATTAAAGAAAGGGAGTCTTACAGAGTGTATCAAATGTCACTTTATGTGACAAGAAATCCCCATGCTCTATACTCCCTTTTATCGTTACCAACTCTCAGCTTTGCTGACCATTCTCCCACTCGGACTTCCTGAAGATATGCACAATATCTTGAATGACGTAAGAAAAAAGGCATGGAATTTTAGCATAAGTTCCTTCCAGCTTTTAGAGGATTGAAGACATGTCTTTTGGCCCAATGTCATTTTGCAAGTTTCTTTCAGTGAGGACTGGTCCCACAGTCCCTTTTATGATCTGCCATCATATTCTAGGATTGCATATGATTCGGCCTACATGTATCTATTCGCCCCAATAACTGCATGGAATTTTAGAAGAATTTCTTTCTTGTTTCAAATTGCAAACCGCCAAAGTCCTCCACTCCTTGATTTCATTTTTTCCTCGATGTCAAATTGATGCTAGTAACAACCTGGGGTGGTCACTTGTGTGTTTATGATGTTAATGTCTACGCTTTCTAGGTTTATCTCACCCCTCTTCAACACAGTTTCCTTATTCCTCTACTCTGTGGTGGTGACCCTGCTACATTTTCTCTTCTCTATGCCAGACACTTCCTCTGGTTCACCATCTCTTCTTCCTGATATTTTCTTCCTGAAGAACAGAAAAATTTCACAAATTATCAGGTGGTTTGTTATCAACCAAATCCTCCATGTGATCTCAGTGCTTGCCCCTATCTGGCAATGTTTTCGTTCATGATCTTATTTGACCCCCCTTATTGTTCATAGTGATCATCCATGCCCTTTAAGCCATTCCTAAGAAATAGAAGGAAAACAAAATTGTATCCTCTCAATGTCAATGTTCTTCAGTGATACGCCTCTTGAAATTGGATGAGGCAAATTTAGCAGACAATAATACATTTCTCCAACTATTGTCTGCTCGCGGTTGGTTCTTCTATCAATGGGTATAATGAAGTGATATGCACATTACTTGCCTGCAACTTCACATGTGCTTCAGGAGTTATAAAAAGTTTACTAAGTGAATCATGACATGTGGTCTTCCTATCATGGTTCTATTGACCTTTTCTTTGATTTTGGCTTCAGGGAGTAAACTGGTACCTTGGATATTGGCACAACAGTCTTTACTCCTGAGCATTGACCAAGAGGCAGAACCCAGGTTTTTTTAACTTCACAGAGAAAACAGAGATAGCGTTCCCTACGGAAGCAGTCACATTCATAACTTTTAATCGTTGCCTGTCGGCTAAACCAAAATTAATCACATTTTGCATGAATTTCAATTCTTTAGTTGTTTGTAAGTTATGAAATATGAGATGTTGCTACTATATATTATCATCACTGTCAATACTATTATTTTGTGACTACAAGTAAAAAAAAAAAGAGCCATTATTGGAAAAGGCTTCACCCAACTACTTAACCAAGGCTTTCAACTTACGACTACAACTGTTAGTGAAAATGAGCCATTACATTTAGTTGCTTCATCCTGTCACTTACCTTATCTTTTAGGTCAATTGGTTGATAGGGAATCGGCAATGGTGGTCATGAAGGTAGTCTTCTTGTGGTTTGTGGGCTTTAAAGCCCATGAGAGCATGTAAAAAAAGTAAATATAATAAATTGTACACTTCAATGGGAGTGTATGTGGGTTGATTGACCTAGGGATGGGCAGGCTATGGCCTAGGTCAAGTCCAAAACCCTTTCCCCTAGGCATAGGTACGACTGTTGAGGGTTTCTTGGAGGGTCATCCCTTGTTGAGGTTGGAGAGATGCTTAGGGACGGTGGATGTGGGCGAGAAAAGCTTCATGGTCTCTTGTGTACGGCTGTAGGTTGTGAGAGCAAGCGCTGAAATCCTCAACAAACTTGCCCACAACATGTATATATGAAAATTGCATTATGGAAAGCTACTCTATAGAGGGATACATGTACATTTGCATAGAGAGTCCCCCTTACTAGTGACATCGGCATGTGACTTGCTCTGATGTTGCTACTATATATTATCGTCATTGTCAATACTATTACTTTGTGACTGCAAGTAAAAAAAAAAAGGAGCCATTATTGGAAAAGGCTTCACCCAACTACTTAACCAAGGATTTCAGGTGTACGACTACAACTGTTAGTGCAAATGAGCCATTACATTTAGTTGCTTCATCCTGTCACTTACCTTATCTTTTAGGTCAATTGGTTGATAGGGAATCGGCAATGGTGGTCATGAAGGTAGTCTTCTTGTGGTTTGTGGGCTTTAAAGCCCATGTGAGCATGTAAAAAAAGTAAATGTAATAAATTATACACTTCAGTGGGAGTGTATGTGGGTTGATTGACCTACGGGTGGGCAGGCTATGGCCTTGGTCAAGTCCAAAACCCTTTCCCCTAGGCATATGCACTACTGTTGAGGGTTTCTTGGAGGGTCATCCCTTGTTGAGGTTGGAGAGATGCCTAGGGACGGTGGATGTAGGCTAGAAAAGCTTCATGGTCTCTTGTGTACGGCTGTAGGTTTTGAGAGCAAGGGCCGAAATCCTCAACAAACTTACCCACAACATGTATATATGACAATTGCATTATGGGAAGCAACTCTATAGAGGGATACATGTACATTTGCATAGAGAGTCCCCCTTACTAGTGATATGGGCATGTGACTTGCTCTTATGGGAGAACCTGTGATACACATACTATGATCGTGGTTTCACTATTTATTGGCTAGCTTTGACAGAGAAATCATGAGCTCCTGCATATGGGTCCCTTTGGGTTGGTTTTAGAAGATAGTTGTGGATCGGATTTTCTAGCATGGGTGGAGTGCCCTGACAATCACTTTTCTTGACCCATTGGTACCAATCCACTCTAGAGGTATTTTTGAGTGTTTTAGAAATTTTTTAGAATTTTAGAAATATTTTTTTCGACTTTTTTTAATTCTTTTGTGATTTTTAAATATTGTTCATAATTTTTATAAAGTATTTTATGGCTTAAAACCCTAAAAATAGCAATCTTGATATTTTGGAGTTTTCTTGAGCATTGTGGCACCCACATGGGGGGGGGGCTAAGTTCGCAGCCGCACATGGGAGGGGACCTAGATGCAGTGCGACGTGGGGCTCACATGGGCCACACACCTACATAGGTCGGATGCCCCACTTCTTTCCAGATTTTTATGGACATTTGGGGGGAAAGATTGGGGGGAAAGATTTCCCACTTGTTTGGAAAATCTTCCCCAAGGCATTTTGTAAGATCTTGATAAATTTAGTTGGTTTTGAAAAATATATTCCTATGACTTTGAAAATTGGCCAAGACTCTTCGACTTTGAACTTCGTCAAAGTCTTTGTGAGAGAAGAAATTCTAGTTAAAATAGAGGATGAAATTTAAGTGGTCTTATCCTAGATTAACTAGAAGTAGATATTGGTCAAAGCTTCAAGGGATAAGGTTCCTAGATTTCTTCCTAAAGAGTGATAGCTGATTTTAGGAGTGGATAGCTCTGATTTGTTTCACTCTCACCCCATGGATTACCTAGGATTCCTAAGGTAAAATTGAATACTGATTCAAGTGGGAAGACCCAAGGGCCATTAAAGCCTATATAAGGATGAGTCTTCCCTTCATTCTCTTCACCTTGAATTCAGACCTCTCTCTCCTCCATGCTTCTCTCTCTCTCTCTCTCTCTCTCTCTCTCTCTACTCTCTTTCTCTCTCTCTCTCTCTCTCTCTCGCACTCTTTCCTCTAGGGTGGCGCCCCCCACCCATATAGACCTAGCAGTGGCATACACCACCTAGGGCACAGAGAGTGGGCACGCCCAGTCTATCTTGGTTAAAAGGGAGGTGCCACATAGTGGCATGCCCCAAAAGTTTATAAGGTGTAAAGGTATCGTAGTTCTAGTCGTTCATATTCTTAGGCCCATAGATTAGTTAGAGGGTATTCTAGATGTGTTTCCCAGTTTTATAAATTCAGCAAGACCTAAGGACCAAGTGCATCAGTTTTGTAATAGAATGTGAGATGTGTTAGAAGTTGTAAGGGGGTAACCCTACCCAAAGGTTCAATAAGTCTTCTCAAATCTTGTTTGTCAGTTTTATTTTAGTCTTGATTTATATTTGTTTTAGAAGTCCTAATTGTATTCGGAGTCCTATTTGTGTTAGAATTCCTACTTTGGCTAGGACTCCTACTTAGATTAGAATTCCTAATTATATTAGAATTCATATTGTAAGTTTGAATTTGGTTTTGAATAAAAGTTTTATTTGGCAGTGAAAATTAAAAATCTTAAACTCAGCCATGGCCAATCCCAAGCCGGTCATGCCACTCCTAAGCCGTAATAAAGCAGGGGGGTTGTATTAGGTAGGCAGACAACATAAAACTTTGCCGCATCTTTTTACTCATGCTTGATGTTCCTTGAAAGCGAAGCACTGTACTTGGACCCAGGTTCAATGAGAAAGAGCAAGGGTTAGCGAAGGCATTCTGTCACACCCCAAGATTTCTAACATTCCCGAGGTACGACCGACTATTCTTATACTAGGAAAACATTCAAATTCCTATTAATATATATTGTAACAAAACAAATTTTTCTATTAATTAAAATTGGTACAAAGTTTGCTCACAACTGGTATTAACATGAAGTCTAGGTATACAACTGTTGATAGAAAAAAAACTTACAGTGGTGAAGTTAAAAAAAAGTTACAAAGGAGAATTTAGTTATGACATGACTACATCTTCTTCACAAGTTGGTCCTGATGTGCATTTAATTATGAGACTGCAATTACGTTGAAAAATATTTACCATAGTTTGGTGAGTTTGGCTACTCAGTAAGTGATCATCATGGTCCTAAACATAATCATGGTTGGAAGATATAAACATGTTCTGAAGATTGTATGTTAAAAAAAAAACAACCTGAGGAAGAATTTCGAGCAAAAGCATTTATAGATAACAATTGCACTTTCACAAATCCACAGTTAAACATAATCCAAATGATGAAAATGCATATAAACATTTTAACAGTAATGCATAATTCAAAGGATGTCACAAAATACCCTATTGGCGTCCCAAGTAAGTCACCTATATACCCCACCAGCGTCCTGATGGGTCCAAACAATCCCTGCATGTCCAAACATACCTCATCGACATATCGGATGAGTCCAAATAGCCCCTACCGAATAGGTCTAAACAATCCCTGCAGGTCCAAACGTACCTCACCGGTGTCCCGGATGAGTCCAAATAGTTCCTACCGGCATAACCGGATAGGTCCTAACAATCCCTGCAGGTCCGATCATACCTCTCCGGCGTCTCGGATGTCGGATGAGTCCAAATAGTCCCTATCGACATAACGGATAGGTCCTAACGATCATTGCAGGTTCACTTATACTCAAATTATCTCTGAAACTCTTTAAACATCAGAAAGCAACAATATCATATATGCGAAGTATCATTGAAAACATTAACATGAATTCATTTGAAGCAATTTAATGACAATCACTTCCATTGAAATATCTCTAAGTAGCCGTTTAAACATTTTGTGCAATAATTTCTGAAAGGAAACAGTTCTGAAGGATATTCTTGAAATCTAACATGATAACCGTCTAGTATTAATAGACGAACTTTTATGAGAATCCAAAATTAAATACTCCATTATCACAATTTATGGAGTTGCCAATTCGTAAATAATCATTTCATAGGCAATACTACAATCAAACTACAATCAAGTGCAGAAATATCAGTTTTTCAAATAATGCGGCTGTCATTTGCATATGAATTTTACACTGTCTAAATATTCAAAACAGTAGGAGGAAATCTGACAATTTTACTAAAAGCGGAAATATGACATTTATTTCTAATAATTTATGGTATAAAAAATTCTGAACAATAGACAGGAAAAAATAAATTGATTTCTAAGAATTTACAGCATTTAAAATTCCTAATATTAGATAAAATATCATAATTTTACTAAAAAGATTAATTTTCAAGAAATGAAGTCCCTTACGCATAAAATTTACCATGTCTAAAATTCATGATAATAGACAGAAATAATCATTTAATTTTATTTATAAAAAAAAAAAAGCGGATTATTCTTCAAGACAATGAAGTCACTTACACAAAATGGTGCAATAGAACTGGATAACTATAAACAGTTATAGCAAGGGAGGGAGAAATCGCTCTGTAGAAAGCTCGAGGTTCCGTGTTCCTCAGTAAGAAAGTGAGAGAGAACACCCTTAATTTATTTTTATTGAGAGAGAGAGAGACTTCACCGCTTTATTTAGTTAGCAGGAATCTCATGGGCATTGAACCATAGAGAAATGTTTATGAGAGAGAGAACGTTCTTGTACGGAGAGAGAAAGAGTGTGTGAGAGCGTTTTGTTTTTGCAAGGAGAGAGAGTGCAATCCCTTTTTAAAACCCTACCTCAGACCTTTTTTTTTTCTACATGATGTGTAAAAAGGACATTCAAAAGCCAACAACAAAGCCCATGTTAACTAAACGTGGCACATAATGGAAAGGTGAAGTGATAAAAGGAGTAAAAGTAGTGATGGTCTCTAAGAACCATAATGCTTATATGGACCATTACATTATAAAGAATTGTTTAAATTTTATTTATTTATTTAGGATTGTTACACATTCCCTAGAAGCGATGTACCGCAATGATGCCTGGTTGCGGTGATGAGTACGCCCCCTTGTCATTGGACAAATGCAAGTAGTCTGAGAAATAGGATTCATCTAGTCACATAGAATGTAAGAATTCTAATATGTAAGAGTATGGAGTTAGTGGATACAATGAGATGAAAGAGAGTTAACATAATTTGCCTATAAGATATTAAGTGCAGAGAGACAAAAGCTAAGGGAATTAATAGATATAAGTTTTAGTATATAAGAAAGGATAATAATAGAAATGACGTAGGAATAATAGTAGACAAACATTTAAAAAATAAAGTAGTTGATGTCAAGAGTAGGTGATAAGCTCATAGTAATTAAACCTGCGTTAGAAGAGATAATTAATGTAATTAGTGCTTGTGCCACAAGTAGGACTAGAGGATACAATTAAGAGACAATTATGGGAGGACATGCATGGACTAGTTCAAAGAATACTAAATAGAGAGAGGACCCTTTTATGAGGGGATTTGAATGGCCATGTAGAAAAAGATAATAGAGGATATGAAAGGGTGCATGGAGGATATGGTTTTGGGGAAAGAAAGTAGATGGGCAATTCTATTATGGATTTTGCCATGACTTATGACCAAACAATAGTAAATACCTATTTTAAAAAGTGACGAACACTTAGTAACTTATAAAATTGGATCATATAAAAGCAAGATGGACTTCTTTCTACTTAAAAAAGTGATCGACCATCATATAGAGACTGTAAGGTTATCTAAGGAGAGAGTTTGACCACGTAATATAAGCTCATATTTATGGATGTTAAGAAATAAAAGAGAATGAGCGAAAGTAACTTTTGTCCAAGAACTAGGTGTTCAAATCTAAAAAAGGAGAAAATAGACTTATTTAGGATAAACTGGTAAAAGAAAGAAAGTGGAATTTCGAACACGAAGTTAATGTTATGTAGAATGAGATAGCGGATTGTATTAAGTAGTAAAAAACGTTTTAGGAGAATCTAGAGGGAAAATAATTTCATAGTGGGAAACTTGGTGGTGGAATGATGAGCTTCAAAAGGCTATTACAGAAAAACGATCATGTTATAAATCTTAGCAATGTAATATAAATGATCAAAACATAGAAGAAAATAAAAATGCTAAGAAAAACACTTGAAAATAGCAAGTAAGGCTAAATTCAAGGCATATGATGATCTATATAATAAACTGAGGACAAGAGAAGGTGAAAAGGATGTCTTCAAACTAGCAAAAATGAGGGAGAGGATGTATGGGGATCTAGATCCAATTAAATGTATTAAGAGCGAGTATTATAGGATGATGAGGTCAATAAAAGGTAGAGCATTTATTTTCAAAAATTGTTAAATTATGAATAGTATGGGAGCTCAGCATTAGGAGGAACCTTTGACACAAATGGGGTCAAAGGTCATAGATACATTCACAAGATGAGGATAAATGAAGCGAAAAGATGAAGATAAGAAAGGCTTTAGAATCAAATGGTGTCTCAATAGAGGTTTGAAAGTGTATAGTAAAGATTGGTATATTCTAGCTAACCAAGTTGTTCAATAAGATGTTAAGAACAAAGAAAATACTAGACGAATGGGGAAAATATATTGTGGTACTTGTCTACAAGAACAAAGGAGACATATATATGAAAGGTGGACTATGTGACCGGGCAAGTCAATATCAATTAAAATTTTTCTACTCCTTTTATATGTATTACCGCCCGAATCACTTACAAGTGTCTAAAAAGGAATTTTCTCAATGAAATAAGGAAGACCCCTTATTTGCATGCCATTTAAGAGAAAATTACATCCATCATGTAGAACTGAAAATTACATAGGAAAAGCAATAGAAGCAACGCGTACCTTGCTTTAGGCTACCCCCAAGGACTTCGTACACCCCAAACTGGGTCTGCTCCACCGATGGCGCACGTGATCTTGGTTCAAGAACACACCTCACAATTAGGGAAGCCTAGCCAAATCTCTTAGAGAGCATCACATGGGATTTCCTTAACCAAGGCTCAACACATGAGCACGAGGCAAGGACCTAGGGCTAGGGCTTGTGTGGCTTGGGCGTGCCTCCCCTTAGGGTTAACTTTTTCTAAACCCTAATTTTTTGATGACAGAAAGAAGAGCGAGAAGGCTAGAGTGGGGCGGTTGCTTAGAGAGAGAGAGATCGAGTGATCAAAAATAGAACCCCATAGCTAGTATATATAGACAAGAGGTTAGGGTTTCTAGGGTTAGGGTTTTGCCATCATCATGAGGTTTAATCTTGACTTTTGATCTTAAAGACCTATGGGGTAAAGAGATTTCAACTATTCATTCTTTAAATCAGCCATCATGATTAAAAAAATGATGTGGAACCTTATCCCTCAGTTTCCATAACTCCATTCCCATCAAATATTTTGTGTAGAGAGTATTTAATACATACTATTTGATATCTTGTACTTCTTATCTAGTTCCAATTCAAATCTCTACATTTTAAGTTTTCAAAATTTCAAATCAACACATGCCTTAGAAGACACATGAAACAATAAGGAAAGTTTGCATGGGGTGGGGCGCACCACCCATGTGGTGTCCATGTGGGCCCTATGCCCCACACATTTGTGGGCCCATTGAATCCCATTGGGTCTCCAATATATTAGTATTAATTTTAAGATATTAAAATAAAATTTATAAAACCTCCAAATATTTTATTTTTCTCTTTGATTAAAATAAAACCAGAAAGTTGATTTTTCCTTACATAAAATGATTTTTCGAATAAAATACCCAGAGAGGTCTAAAAATTAATTTTAATTATCTATAAAATAATTAAGACTTATTTAAACATATTAAAAAAGATATGATGTGAATTGGATCTATAGAGTTAGGATAATTACAAAAATAGTAAGGACACTATCCTTTTTAAAGACCGCTTCTCACTGTGTTTGAACGTATTTTTGATGCACTAACACCCTGGATCGAATAACAGAGGAGGCGGTTACGACCTAGGCCCATGGGTACTAGTCACACCTTTGGACTACAGCAGCCCGCTCCAATAAGCTTGACTGTTGAGTAATTTTCAAAAGATGTCCCCTTGGCCCCAAAGAGTTTCATTTGGTGTTTTAAGAGTGCCCGCCAAGTTTCGTCCCAATCCGATCAAGATAAAGCAAATCATGATGAAATTTATATTTCACAGCACCACTCGATCATGCCGAAAGCTACCTCATAACTAGAGCTATATCCCCAAGGTCTCAGACGAGCATCAAACCATCGCCATTGGATTCGAAAGGCCCAAAAACCCTCGAATATCAAATTTCAGCTCATTTGGACACTTCTGGACTGTTTTAGGGCCAGCTTACCCAAAATGGGTGGGTTTCACACCATTCCTATACTGTTACAATGGACCAGTTTCCATTTTTGAAAACTGTTATTTGATTTTAGGATTGCCTCTCTCATCTTTAGGCCAATCAAGCCCAAATTTCAGTATGTGGTAGATCTCATCAAGCCGCACATTTTGATATAAGGTACAACCCGAGACGATACCCGGAATGAGAGAAATCTTAGAGAGAAGTAGGACCCGAAAACTCATGTGTTATAGAATTTTTAAAGAAGAACATCAATCCATTCGAATGGTTATATCTCAAAGCCCCGACATCGGATAGCCTCAAATATGGGTCCAATGCAACCGTGACACGACGGGCTTCGATTTGAGGTAAGATTTGCATGAGATGAAGGCCGGGAAGACACCTGATTCGAGCTTGCAAGAAGGTACATTTTCCAGTCTCCGGAATCCCATTTTTTGGTGACCTCAAAAATTACAGAAGTGATCAAATGAGCACCAAATAAAGGGGTTTAGTTGCAAAACGATCACAATGACCTCCCCTTCATTTGTGAGGAAGAAAATGACAAAAAACAAGGCAAAACAAGCTAAGATCGAAAGAAGAAAAATTCAAGAACATGGGTTTGACCGGATTTTGGGATCAACCTCAAAAGTTCCATTCAACCTCACTAATGGATATGAAACGATCATCAAGACGCAGCCATCATTTTTACGCTATTGGATCGTCCGAAAGGTCGCCAAAAGGTGCCCAAAAGTGCCCCAAACCATAAGGGAGGCAAGAGGCCTCTTTTGAGGGATGGTTTTGTCATTTCCATGAAAGTTGGGAGGGGCAAAATGGTCATTTCACTCCATAAGTGAAATTCACTTTTAAATTAGAAGAAATGTATTTTTTTTATCAATTTGGGATTGTTTTGATCATCCACCCATATTTTGGGGAGATCTTATATAAGTAAGTTCTTTTTAGTATTTGTAACCTAAGTTGGAGATAATTTGAAAGCTAAGGTGTAATAGCTTGAATTTTCTTGTGTTGAGGTTTCATTCTTCACTTCAAGAGAGAGGAGAGGGAATATTTTAGCATGGAGTGCAATACCCCTTGGATCCCTACTCCCATACTCCCTACCCTATCTCACACCATACAACCTAGCCTACCCATCCTAACCCACTCAACCCTACACCACACCATACTCTACTCCCATGCTCCCTACACCCTACTATACCATACTCCCTACCCTACACCACACCATACCCACTACCCCATACCCTACACCTTAGCCTACCCATACTTAACCCATCAACTATACTCCCTACCCCACCTAAGCTAACCCTCACCCTAGCCCACCTAAGCTAACCCTCACCCTAGCCCACCTGAGCTAGCCCCCACCTTAGCCATAAGTCATAAAACTAACCCCTCTCAAAAGCACTCAAAGCACCAAAGGAGTACACATAGCCAGCGGGTTCTAGCCCTCATCGCACCCACCTAGTACTCAGTCTATCTCTTTCCTCCATCTTCTTTGTCTCTCTCTTCCCTTTCTCTCTTCTTCTTCCTCTTTCTCTCTCTCTCTCTTTCTCTGTTCACACCTCAAAGGGGGCAGCTGGGCCGCTCCCTTTTCTTCTCTCTCGGTGTACTAACGAGAGCGATTTTACACAGCGGGAGAGGTTTTGAGGCCTACCTCATGGTGGATTGGGTTCAGGGACACGCCCGGGCCCTTGTGAGCCCTCTTAGATCAGTCGCACAAAAGCCGCCCGACTTTCTCGGCCCGGTTTGGAAATTGCTCCATTTTCGATTCACTGCTGGTCGTGGATGTTTCGCACTCTTTATGAAGCCTAGAGTTGAATGTCCTTCAAGTCGTCCCGGGGTAGTTTAGATTATGGGTTAGAAAGGGGGAATGGTTTAGAAGAGGTTTAGCCCCTAGTGAGTGGTGATAAAGGAGTGTGGACTGAAAGAAGTGAGAGAAAAGTGCAAAGAGGGAGAAGATGAGCAAGAGGGATCAACAACCAATCGGACAGCCACTATGATTGATTTCCTGTAGGACATCTTCGGGCCTACCCGATAGGTCCTAGCCTGGAGGGGCCTCGACACCCGAGGAATCAAGAGAATGAGAGTGCGAGTTAGACTATGTCATATCCTGTCAAAAGGCCTCACTTCTGAAGAGTCCCAGCGATGAGCGATTAGAGAGAAGGTAGAGGAGATAAAGAGAGTGAGATGAGAGAAGGTGAAAGGGAGAAGAAAATAAGAGAGAAATTAGAAATTTTGAGAGATACTTTAGAATCTAAAGGTTTTAAAATTAGCCCGACTAAGGCAGAATTCATGGAATGCAATTTAATAATAATAGGAGTAGAAATGATGAAGTAGTTAAGATTGATGGTCAATAAATACGTAAAAGAGATTATTTCTGATATCTTGGATTGATAATCGGAGAATGGAGATATTGAGGAAGATGTCACACATAGAATTAAAGTTGGGTGGGCGAAGTGGAGATGTGAATGCAGAGTTTTATGTGATTGCCTCATACCAATGAAACTGGAGGGGAAATTTTGTAAGACAACTGCAAGACCAGGCATAGTTTATGGGAGGAATGTTGGACGGTCATGAGACAACGTATTTATAGGATGAGTGCAGCTGAGATGTGGATATTGAGATGGATGAGTGGCAAGACAAGAAATGATATAATTTGGAATTCTACATAGCCATGCCTTTCAAACTTTTGCTCATAAGAACATGCACGAGTGTCATTTTACTGTGTTGTTTCTGTTTAGTTTCCCTCTTACCCTGTTGCTGTATGTGTCCAATGGCACAAGTTTTCCAATGGGGATAATTAGATTCATTATCTCAATTTCGTAACACTTTTAGATTTTTCAATGCTGATCTTCCTACACCACTTATTATCGCTCACTATGGTGTTTTCATTGATGTAGATACAAAATTAAGTGCAGCTAGTTCCAATTATGAACAATGGATCCTCAAGGATAAATGATGATGATGATTGTTTCAATTGATGAAACAACTTTTTTCACTATTCTGTCACTAAAATGGTTAAATTTGTGTGCTTCTGTTTGATTTTTCTTCAGAGGAGTGGGGCTGGATGGTGGTTGGGTGCATACCTGGCCAAGGTCTGGACTGGATGGTGCAGGGCCCTCATCAAGCAACATGAGACCAGTTGGGATCGGGAAGGTCCAGATGATGATGAGACACCTTGCAGCAGTGAGTGGAACTTATGCCCATACTGCTCTTGAAGATGCAGCTTGGAGTCTTTGGCCACCCATGCCTGCCACCAATCAGGGTGGTGGGTCCCCTTCACCTGCCTCATCTTCACTTCGATACCAAACAAACAATAGTGGTGGTATACACTTCAGGAGTGTTTCCACTTCTAGTTCAAGCACAGGTGGTAATGATATCTTTGCTATGGCAGAGCGAGTGAGAGAAGTGTTGCCCAACATTCCTAGCGACATAATTTTTGAGGTCTCTTCTCGAGCTTGCTTTGATATTGTGCTATTTAGTTGTCTATTTCCTAGTCGACTTGTCTCTTTCCTAGTAAGTTTTTGCTTTTCTTTTTACAGTTTCATGGCATGATTGACATCATAGGTAAGACCAGTTTACAGTAGCATTAGTATCACCCTAAACTGAGCTTTCCCATGCAATCAAAATATGGTAAATTTAATGCAAGAGATGGCATTTCTGTTATTAGGATCCATGCATGCATTTATGTTGTTTGTAATAAGCATGTATTTGAAGAACTTTAACAGCTTTATTCTTTGGTGCCAAGGATCTATGGTATAAGGCCCTATCTGCGTAACATTTTCATGTGAACAAAACCAGTCTGTTCTTCCGTATTTCTTCTTTCCTGATGACATTGTTATTAGAATCCTTGCCAGCAGTATCCTTGTTGGAATATGCAGTCCATGGAATTGTGGCCTAACAGTTTTTTTTTTTTAATTGTTCAGGATTTACAGAGAACCAACTCTGTTGCCGTCACTGTGAATAATCTTCTACAAATGTGAGAATTGGGTGTATCCCACGTTTTCAAAAATCTTAGGGAGTATCTTGTATATTCTTAACCTGTTTAACCATAAATGATATGCATATCACAGGCTCATGAAATACCTAGGAAATCTGCTTTGTGTCAACCGATTCTCATGTATATAAGGAAGGCTACATAATTATTTTGGGACCAGGGGTTCTTGTAAGAGATCCAAAAGGTATGCCACAAAAACATGCTTTGAATAATTGTTCCGTGAAGAGTGGAACAAATTAGTATATATACATGCACGCTCTTGTTTTTCCTTCTTTCTTTTTTTATAATTTGATGATTGAGAGATATCTTTGGCTGAAATATCTTGGTTCTGCTGGTTGCCCCATTTTATTATGGTCATCTTTCAGGCCCTCGCTATGTATCTGTATTTTAAAGGAGTTGCGATTTGTATTTTGGAAGTACACACCCATTTCAATCCCCCCATTTTTGTGGCATGCTTAAACCCCTGCATTTATGCATGACCCCATATGCCTGGTCGTGTATGCACTTACACATCAGTGGATTCTTGCAACCTTGAAATGATGCATGATGCCACATGCACATAAAGCATCCCATGCATATTTATGCGTGACTCCACGTGCAAATGCTCGTGTAGTGGCTGGCTAGTATGGAATGCTCGTGCAATGGCTGGCTAGTATGGAATGCTCGTGCAATGGCTAGCTAGTATGGAATGCACGTGCAGTGGCCTGTGCTTGAAGGAAGGATGGATTTTGGTGCATCTATCCACACGACCTGATCAAGTATAATCTCCTTCCAAGATCTATTTTGTGTGTATAATGATCTTACCAAAAACAAGAAAGAAATTTTTAAAAGATATGTCGGACTTTTTTTTAACTGCTTGTCCTAATTCGTTTGAAATAATGCCTTTTAATGTTTAAAATTCAATCTTTTTAATTCATAATGTTGTTGGATGATATTTTTGCCATGTGAAATTTTAGTTCCAGAATCTATTTCTAATATTCATTTTTGGGAAAGGTTGCACATGAATATTGACAAACTAAAACTTTTTCTGTACTTAAAAACGGTTTCTTGAAACCTCTTATGGACTCCATTGGCCTTTTTGGATGTCTCGATAGTCATCTCTATGGCCCAACTTTAGTTGTTTTTATGGACAATCCTAGGAAAAAGTTTATGTAAGGTTGGAACGTTAAAATGTAGAATTAAGGTACATCTTAAAAATCCAACATAAATGGTTATTTGATGTTGAGATGTATGAATATGAAAAGAAAAATAAATTTTGAGTCTCAAAATAATGTATCTTGCAACACATTATCTGAACCGTTCATTTTCAAGATTTTCATGTGTTTATAGATTTACTTGATATGAACCTTCTTTGGAGATTAAAATTTTATAATTAAAGATGAAAATTGATTATCGAACTATCCTAAGATTTTTTTGACACCAAAATTACATATATAATAAAATTCAAAGGTGCGTCGTAATTTGATTGTTTAAGATGCGTCGTAATTTGATCTTCCCCTACAAAATAGAAGATCTATGTTTTCCCTACTATCCAACCGTTCAATTTTGATCAAGAGACACTCACCGATTGATTTTAGATGCGACGTTTAAAATTTTATTATTTTTAGTTTTTTTATACAAATTGTATGAATATGAAATTTGGTAGGTGTCATCTTCTCATTGAGGTGCACCTATAAAAAATATTAAAAATAATTTTTGGATAAAATAGTCACCAAAATACCTCTTGAAACCTTAAGTGGTATTTTGGTCATTTTATATTATTGGAAATTTTTTTTGTTATATTTTCGTTAGTGTGAGTTTAGTAGAGGATTGGATGTAGAAAATTTGGTGTTATAATAGTTTATAGAAAAAATAAAATAAAATAAAATAGTGTACTAGCGAATGGAGGGTTAATATGAAATGTTTATATAAATATATGGGGTTATCTTAGCTCTCCATTTAGAATGGACGGTTGGATAAGGGAAAATATATAAATTTTATGTTGTAGGGGAAGCTGTGGAAGAGGAGAGTGGAAAACCGGGGTTTCTGTTTTATAGAAGGCTTTTCTGCTGGATTTTGCCAGTAAGTTGGGTTTCAAAAGTTAAAGTTGCAGTCCATGGCATGCAAAGTCAGCATATGCGGATATCCCACTTGCATTTTTAGACGCACCTGGGGCTAGGTACTAAGCTTTGGCTCGAGGCAAGCTTATCAGGTGGGTCGGGTCTAAGTGAATTTCCCTGGAAGATTAAGAAAAATAAAAATTTTAAAATAGAATAAGAAGTAGTAAAGATTAAACAAAACAAAAAACAATCTAAAAGTCCAAGTTTTAAAAAATATTAAAAAATTGATTTGTAGTGGGGTGTAAAAAAATTGATTTATAAGGTATATGGGCAAAAAAACTCAATTTTTGCCGAAAATCCAAATCACATAAAAAAAAAATTCTACACATCAATACCAATTTTTTAGATACTTTTAGAAGTTCTATCTATTTTTCTTATATGATACCTCGGCTCGGGCCCGAGTCTGAGTAACTCAGACGCGTTTGAGTAATTCGGCTGAGTTTGAGAACACTCGACCAAGTCTCTAGCATTTGCCTGGAAAATGGATGTTAGCTATGGAGACATGTTTATCATGTACTACATTGTTACCATGCGGGTTAGATGACAAATTTGATCCCCAAGACACGTTTTGAATTTATTCTAATAGATAAATTGAAAAAAGGGTTTTTATTAGGATCTGACATTCCGTAGCTCCGCTCTAGTGAACTTTTGGTTCTCAATCAAAGCTTGCTTGTGCCTTTATATTTCCTTTTATTTCTCAATTTCTTTCTCATATTTTTTATTTTGAGCCTTTTGACGGTATATTTTATCTGACTGAAAGTTGAATGCTATACACTTCTCAAGTAAAATAATGTCATGTTATGACTACTACAAAAAATAGGCAAGTTTCGGTGAGATTAAGAATCCCTCCTTAGTCACATCATCAGCTTCCATGTTGCGCTTTTTCTCTCTCTGTGTGACACTCTTGGTGAGATTGTCTTTAAGAATCCCTCCTCGGTCACATCATCAGCTTCCACGCCTCTCTCTCTCAACTTGGTGGTCAACAAAGGCTTGATGTTTTTAGTTAGCATTTGGGAATAATGGACTAATGATATCTCACCTCCAATGTGCAGTGATATCATTAATTTTTTGTAATTCAGTGGAGGATGAAGTAAAAAACGTACGAATTTTTCTTGTGTATGAACACGGTTATTGGTCTTAAGGTAATCCAGGGAAAGCAAATCTTAATGGTATTGGCTATCCAAAAGAAAGATTGGCTGAATTGGCCAGGATATTGGGTTGTGGCATGGACAAGTTGCCTCGTAAATATTTGAAAAGATCATTGGTAGCGGTACATCCTCCTAGATCCGAGACTCATCATTGAGAGATTTAATAGAAAATTGGATATTTGGAAATCAAAGTTTCTATCTTTGGGTGGAAGAGTTACCTTGATCGAATCTACTTTTATCTAATTCACAAGTGTATTGCATATCATTGTTTTGTATGTCTAAGCAGGTCATGAAGCGGTTAGAAGATATTACGAGGGCATTCCTATGGCTTAGTTATGGTGAGACTATGAAACTTAAGCTTCTTAAAGAGGATAAATTTTGTGTTCCTATAAAGGAGGGAGGTTTGGGCATTAGGAAGTTGAAACTGATGAATACAAGAAGGAATATGTGATCTTGCCACATATATATGGTTAAAAATTTTCTTTTCTTTCTTTTAATAATACTGACTAAAACACTTACAGGTATTTGAAAATACAACTTTATTCATAAAATATACCTTAAGACAACCTATGATCTTCTCTTGCATGCCATAAGACTTCTTTTAAATAATATTAAAATGCAATGCATGAAGAATCAAGAAACATGGGGCAATTAAAATTACCAAATAACTTGTCTCATGTTACCTCTAAGGACATCATGCACCCCACATCAGGTCTCTTCCACCAATAGCGTACAAAATCTCAATCTAGCATCGTCTCATCACGCGAGAAGCCTAGGCAAAACCTCTTGAGAGCATGACATGAGATAAGCTTTGATCAAGGGCCAACACATAATGAAATTTCAATGCACACAGGCTAGGAGCGTGCCACCCTTGTGGCTTGGGTGTGCCCTATCTTAGGGGTTCTAGGTTCTATTAGTCGGGACATTAACTAATGAGAGAGAAATAGAGAGCGAGAGAAAGCAGGGTGTGGTTGCCTTTGTGTGTGTGTGTGTGTGTGTGAGAGAGAGAGAGAGAGAGAGAGAGAGAGAGAGAGAGAGAGAGAGAGAGAGAGAGTTCAAGGTGTGTAGAGAATAGGCCTCATAGAGAGTATATATAGAATAAAGAAATAAAGGCTAAGGATTTGGGGTCTAGGGTTTTGTCATGATTATGAGACTAAACTTTGATCTTCGATCACGAAGACCTGTAGGGTGAAGAGATCTCAACCATTCATTCTTTAGATCAGTCATTATGATTGAAATGAATGAAGTGGAACTACTATCCATCTTTTTCTATAACTCTATTCCCATCAAATATTCTATAGCGTAAATTAAATTTAATTGATCTCTACTCTTTCTTATTTGAAATCAATCAAATTATCTATATAACACTTTCCTTTATTGTTTCAATCAAGAAGTGGCTTAGCACACAAACTACACAAAAAGGAAAGAAGAAGGGAGTGGGGTGCCCCACACATGGAGAGCCATGAGGGCCCCATGTCCCCACAAAATGGGCTTGCATGTGGTGGGCCCAAAGTCCCAATGGGCCTCACACTATAAATAAAGTTTCAAATTTTAAAATGATTTTTATAAAGCTTTTAAATATTTTGTTTTCCTCTCTGATTAAAATAAATCCAGATAATTGATTTTTCTCTATTTAAAAAACTCTTTTCAATACAATAAAATATCCAAAGAGGTCTAAAAATTTATTTTAATTATTTAAAATATAAGTAAAATATAATTAAATATATATTTTAAAAGATTTAATAGGAATTAGATCCAAAGAGTTAACAATATAATAAATATATTGAAAACTCTATCCTTTCAAGAAACCGTATCTCACTACACCTTCTCAAAATGACCTAATAGTTCTTTTGACCCACAACATTTCGCAGGGGTTCATGATTGGACAATCAAAGTTAGTAAACAAATGAAGGAGACATGATCCTAATCCATATATTACAGTTCTCGCCCTGAGAATAAGTCTAGGGCCCATTTCAACACTATGCATATGGGTCCTTCCAACACAGTCTAGTGTTGTAAGGAATCATCTTTTCGACACATGTACACAACACACACCCTCGTCAAGAGGGAGACTTCCCATACGACTATCTAGTATACATGCCGTGTGACGATAATGATGATAATTTTGACCCGTGTCCTCTCCGGCCAACTATCACATAGAGGTCACATCTAGGCGCCTGGTCAATTGCTCTAGGTACAACTCAAATCTCATCAAGGGATAACCCCACATCGAAATCCTTATCAGTTGTGCACAAATACCCAGGCTTATAGGTTTTAAGGTATCAACTTGAGCCATAGCCCATCAAAATTCAAGTGCGTCACGACATCAATGATGCCTCACAATCCACCCTAGGCTATGACACAGTGTCTATACGGACCATGCTCCCATTGGCACTATATCACACCCCAAGTTTTAAAACACTAAATTCCTGAGATGTGACAGTCTAATCTTAAAGAACCAAAACAAATTCCAAATTTTTGCTATATATTGCTCCAAAACAATTTTTCCATTCACAAACTTTCAGACTTGTACAAAGTCTATTTCACAGGTTATAATAACATGT
>NW_006499207.1:2012043-2024888 GCF_000471905.2 Amborella trichopoda | reverse complement strand
GAGAGAGAGAAGAAGAAGAAGAGGAAGAAGAAGAAGAAGAGGAAGAAGAAGAAGAAGAAGAAGAAGACGATGAAGAAGAAGAAGGTAGGTGAGGGACTTTTAAGGTTGTTCCCCTCATCGGATCGATTTGGGTGGTTGAGGAACCTTGTTCTTTGAACGAGCAGCCCTTGGGGCCCGTCTCCTTTTAGTCACCTTTGGAGGTGCTTGGTCCATCTTGCTAGGTTTGTGACCAACCCTAGCTTGACGAATGGCTTCTTGCTTTAAAGACTTGAGTTTGCTCTGCCCGTGATAGACTCTCCATGGTTGAGAAGTCAAGGGTTCAGTAGGATCAGAGGCATCCTTTTGTGAATCGTGCATTGAAACACCCTCCTAGATGGGAGTACTGACTTGCGGATGTTCGGAGTAAGCAATGTGACCTCTCCAGACTTTTTCTACAACCACGGCTTCGAACCCATAGCATTCGCTCAGCTCATGGCCCCATATCTGATGGTATGGGCACTAATGATTCTCAATTGTGTTTGGGTTGCCTCGTCGGCTCTGGTGTAACAAGTCCTTGTTGGAGCATCATACTGAAAAGAGCATGAAGAAGATCCAATGGCAGCTCATCATAAGGGTGTTGGCCTTTGTCTTCCTCCTGTATTGTCACCGCGTGGGAAGCTTTAGTTGCCCCGAATGCTTTCTTAAGTTCTTCAAGCTTTACTTGAGTTTCTGGATCAGAGTGTTGATGATGTCTTTAAGTGTGTAGCAATCCTTTGGAGAGTGGTTAATCCTCTAATGATAAGCACAACATTTTGCATGCGTATTGCGACCAGCTTGATCAGGAAACTTGCTCTCAGGCAGCTCAATCATATTCTGCTCTAGCAATAGTCGGAGTAGTGCAAGAACCCATTCCTTTTCGAAAGGATAGACCTTAGTTTGATGCTTAGCCCAATAGTCATCTCGATTAAGGTTTGCAGGAGGGGTACCCGATTGTATGACTGTTGCTTCTTGCCTCCCTGAGGTGCTATCTACATCTTTGTTGTGCCTACCCCTTTGGAGAGGTCCAAAGTTTGAGAGGTAACCTTCTTTGGATCACTTACGGTGATGGCCTATCACGATCCCGCTCCCAACCCTACCGTACATGGCGAAGGGTGACCGAATGTGAGTTCGTGTGCCCGATGTAGCGTTTGTCAATTAGGTCGGGGGAACTCAACACCATTATTTCGTGATCAAAGAAAACCATGGAAAGATAAATACATCAATAATATTAAAATGCAGAGGCAACTAATTGATTAAAGCCCCACACAATAACAAAAGGGCTTCACAAAGTATTGCATTGGAGACTAGGGCAACAAGGCCCAAATTTTACAGATTCATACAGTAAACCAAAATCCTAGGTTAGACCTCCCAACCACATATAAGATCTAGATCCCGGCTCCCAAAAAGTCTGGCTCCAACCTCCTTCAAGAATCCACACGGTTTGAACTTTTGATCTACTGTTATCAATCTACAATTATACTCACTCCTTAGCTCTCCTACTCCAGCAATAGAAGCCCTATCCATCAGGCTAAGTCAATCCCATTGCTTAGGACCTCTACCATCTCACAGGAGAGAGGGTAATGACAAGTGGGGAAATCCACTTCATAATACCCTCATACTCATGCACACAGTCCCTAGAGTGCAATGGGGGTTTATAGGCACGTACCTTACAAGGCGTCAGTCACTAGTCTCCTCTCATGAATCTCGGGGGGTGCGACCCTCCCATTTCACATTCCCTAACTGCATCCTATCATTCAATTAGTTAGGGGATAGTCGGCATCACTCTTCTCAGTATAACAATCCTCACTACTGATGGGTGCTCTATCACATAGCAAATAGTCCCAGTATAATAGTATCCACTACCGATGGGTGCCCCATTGCGTAGTGGCCAGTATCACGGTATCATATCATGCTCAATCATTTAACTCATTCATGCTAAATCAGTATCTTATGACAGATAATTTACATTTTCATCATGCAAGATTTGAGCCTTTTTCAGAATATACAGCGATCATGTACACTATGCCACTAAGCATGAAACACCCATCATAAGAGGGCTATCACAAGGCACGTGCGCTTACTATTTAGTATTTGTGACACTTTATCACATTAGCACTACGACACTCAACATGTGGCACTCATTATATGAAAACTATCACATGACTGAAATTCCAGGTGACGAGTGACATATATCATACTGTAAGGACTACAATTCAATTGCACCAGACCACTTGGGGCAGTAGAGAGAGAGAAGGGAGTCGAGAAAGATGGAAGCGCACAACCGGCACTAAGAACAAAAGTTAGCGTCGTTTGAGTGTTTGGACCTAGCATTGAAGTTATCGCCGCGAGTATGGGTGAAGAATGGTAACGCCGCGTGCGATCGAGGACTATCGCCGTGTGCGAAAGGTGTAAGAAGCATCACCACGGTAAAGGATTTTAATGCCGCGTGTAAAACAAGGTATTGTTGACTGGAGCGTTGCCGCGAGCTTATCGACGCATGGATTAAGGACACGGTAGGGAGAAGAGGGAGAGAGGCAGGCTATTGCTGCATGGAAGGTGGACGGTTATCATCGCGCAGAAGGTAGAGTATCGTCATGAGCGTAAGAGGAGGCTATTGCCGCACGCATTAAGCGTTGGATTATGGCCGACAGGGTCAATGCCATGCCGCTTTTGTCAGAAACGCGTCGCGCGACTGACGCTCGCTACAGTTTTCTTCCCCACCTACCGCGACGCCATCCACAACAAGCTTCACCAACTCCCACCAACCCTCACCTACCCCCGTGGCTTAAATAGCACCTTCTACCCATTGTCGTGCTTGTGCCTAAACCATAGCCATGGGAGTGCTATCGCTGTGAGGAGGCCTCTGGGATGAACGCGATTGCATGAAGGGAGTGGGGAGAATCATAAGCAAGTAAGTGGGTTTAGTAATTTTTTTTTTCAGATTAGTTAAATTTAATGGAACATCGTCAATGGAATGAATGAATGGAGAATGAACAAAATAACGTAGAATAAATGGTTGAGAATGAATTGTAAATTTTAAGGAAATTAAAGAACCCTTTTTCTTGCCAAACTTGCAAGCTTATTCATTGAGATTTAAGTTGATTCATAAGTAAGTAACACGGTGATGACACAGAGAATTTCCAGCAAATGTTAGGGCTGTTGTTCAGTGTTTTTCACTAGTCAAACGGCACTCGCTTGGGCCCAAATCAGTTTCAACGAAAAATTTGCATATCTAGTTAAGTTTGCCTCTTGCACCATGTTATAATATCATGAAAATCAAGAGATATGGCCCCTTATGTGAGATATATCACTACCACAGTTGCTGTAAATTTCCAGCAACTATGAACCTATTTGGGCCGCATTCTCGACCAGGTATGCGATGCCTAAATGCCCCAAAGTTTCCATCATCGTGATGTTTTGTGAATGAACATCAAGTTGCATGTTTTGAGATTCTTTAAATTCCCTATAAATGTTGAATTATGTTTGAAAATGTATCAACACATCATTACTCATCACTATTGCTCATTTGAGGCCGCACCTTGATCTTGTGAATGAAGTTTGATTTTCTCAATAAGTGAAACATCTGACTTTCTGGCTTAGTTATTAATTAAATAATTAAGATGTACTGATCAAGTAATAAGTGTGAATGCCACATGGTAATTGCCATGTATATGCTATGGGAATATGTGAATGATGCCACTTAACAAAGTGTTAGGTGAAGATTAAAACAGCGCAATATTGATACGATTGATTCATGATGGAAGCTTCATGATAATTGTCAAAATGCCATTGATAACGCTCATGTATGTATGTGATGTTATGAATCATGAAATAAATGCCTCGTGATGACTGCCATGTTGTTATGATACTACTATGATGAGAATGTGATGTATATGCCATGAGGCAAATGAATTAATTGGTATGAATGGTAGGAAATGAGGCCTTAATGATAACCACTACATTTTACAACCCAAGCCCATTGGTAGTGGGTGTTGTATTGTTTTATTGATGAAAATGCTAACCATTACGCAGTAGGACTAGAGCCCATTGGTAGTGAATATTGTGCTATTATACTAATGATAATGCTGACTACTATGCATTGGGACTCGAGCCCTTTGGTGGTGGATATTGGGCTTAATGACGAGAACATTGGCGGTTAAACGGTGGGACCCGAGCTTATCGGTAGTGGAGCTAGGTTCATCGAGATAGTAATGCCGACGTATTCCCTAGCCTGCACAATGACAGGAACAGGCTAGGGGAGAAAAGATGGTCGCTCCTTATGATCCATAATATTGGATATGAGATCTGATTTGAAGTCTTGCAAGGTGACAGCTTGTCAAACCCCAATGCGAGCTGGGGACCGTGTGCGTGAGTTGAAGGTAGTATGAAGCTGATTGCCCCGCTTGTCATCACCCTTCCTCCTGTGGGATGGTTGAAGCCCTAAGCAGTGGGATTGGCTTAGCCTGATGGATAGGGTTTCTACTAGCAGGGTAGGTAAATTAGGGAGTGAGTATGAGATGTATATATTGGAATTATGATTTCTCCTATATTGCCTGCATGGTGTTGCTTATGTTGGATGCACTTTTATATTAGATATCTTGTTATAACAGCTGCATTGATTCGATAACTAATATGCTCGACTACTGCAATATCATAAATGATGATTAATGACACTATTCCTTGCACCTGAGTACGTTTAATACCCATGCATAACACTAGATTTTCTTATTGAGCTTAAATGCTCATTTCATTACACTTTTCTCCCTGAAGATTGAAAGCAACAGGTTATAAGTCGGAGGTGTGGGTTGCAGCTGAAGACTGAAGCGACTACTTTTTGAAGAAGCTCGAAAACCTTGTAAGTTTTGAGCCCTCAGCCCTAGTTAGATTGTTCTTAGAGATTTTGTAATTATGGGCGTTGGAGCCTTGAACTTGATTGTATCACCTTTTGAACTATAATATAATGTAATACCTTTCTCAGGAATGCGCTTGTTAAGTTTTAATTTATAGCAGTGTTCCTTTCCTTGGTTTGTTGATTACCATATAGAGGCGTTAAATTTACCCCCACCTGAGTGATAAACGCTACATTGAGATCATGAACCCTGACCCGGTCGTCTTCCGTTGTGAAGGTTAAGTAGACTGGAGTGGGGTCATGACAGTTATGGTATCAGAGCAGCCAGGATAGGGTCTTTGGCCTAAGGAGTTTAGGGGAGTCTTTAAAATGGCTTTGGGGTAGATAAGTGACTGGGTTCTCCTGTAGTTAGGTTGAAGATGCCAAGAGTTTGTACCCACAACGTGAGTTCCAGTAATGAGAATACCGAGGCACTCGGTGAATTCTATAGGACTCCGGGGGCCATGACCCAGATGGTGAAAGAGTCGATGCCAGTTCAGTCCATCACTACCCTAGAGCGAGGCTATAGTATCTTGATTGAGAGGTTCAGAAGGCTAACGTCCCCAACCTTTCTGGGGCAAGGAGGACTAGAGAAGGCCGAAAGATGGAAGAGGCAGAGATAGAAGATTTTGGAAGTGTTGCACTGCTTGGATGAGAAGAAAGTTAGACCTGAGACATTCATGCTAGAAGGAGAAGCCGAACACTGGTGGAATTCGGTAAAGCAAACCTGGAGGGCGATGGGGACCGAACTCACTTGGGAGAACTTAAGCAGCCTTTGATGAAAAATACTTTCCAGATTCAGTCAGGGAGAGAAAAGAAGAAGAATTTATAAATCTCCAACAAGGAAACATGATTGTGGAGCAATATGCCACCAGGTTCGTAGAGCTCTCTAGGTACGCGACCCATATTGTAACCGAGGCGCAGAAGGCGGCCAAGTTTGAAAGGGGCCTACGGCCGGATATAGGGGGTAGAGTGATGTCGGCTAAATTAAAGTCATATGCCTCGATTGTAGACTTTGCCCTGAAGATCGAAAGAGACTGTGAGGACCACCGATCAAGGAAGGAAGGAAGAATGAAGGTTGCATCGTTGGGGAGGGTCGAGAATACACCCCGGTAAGTTCCAAGAAGAGAAGTGAGAAGGAGGCCATATCAACGAAACCTGAGAACCCAAAGGAATTCCCTTGGAGGCGCGAGTAATGATCGACGCCTGGTTTGTACTTACTGTGAGAAGGACAACCACACTGCCAAAGATTGTTACCGAAAGAAGAATGTGTTCCTAAGATGCAGCAAGCCGGGTCACTGGGCTAGGGACTGCCTTATGATGAAGACTAAGGATCGCTCTAAGACTCAAGGACGAGTGTTCGCCATCACAGAGCAAGAGGCCAAGGCGTCACCTCAGTAATCCAAGGTACGCTATCAATTTGTGATGCTAAAGCTAGAGCCTTAGTTGACCCTGGATCCTCTCACTCATTTTTTGCACCCCATTTTTGCTTGCAATTTGAATGTTGTACCTGCACACCTTAACTATACCCTGGTGGTATGCACACCAGTGGGAGGCTCTATGGAGTCACATAGAGTGTATAAGTAGTGTAAGGTTTCAATTGATGGTTGTGATGTGCCAGTAGATCTAATTCACCTAGATATTCAAGACTTTGATGTCATCATGGGCATGGATTGGCTGTTTAAGCACCGTGCCGCTGTCGACTGTCATAAGAAGACAGTGACCTTTAAATGTCCTAATCAAACAAAATTACACTTTGAGGGCATTAAAGATACTTCTCCTCTACATTTTATCTCTGCCCTTTGAGCCTCTCACCTTTTGGCTAAGATATGTGTAGGGTATCTGGCCTATGTAGTAGAGAATAGGGGAGTTCTGTCACAGCTAGAAGGAATACCAGTGGTAAAAGAGTACCTTGATGTATTCCCCAAAGAGTTGTCATCCCTACCTTAAGTAAGGGGAATTGACTTTGAGATATATGTAGCCCCATGCACTTCACCCATCTCTAAAGCCCCGTATAGAATGGCTTCAGTAGAGTTGAAGGAGTTGAAAGAGCAGCTACAAGAATTGTTGAATAAGAGGTTCATCTGACCCGCGTGTCCCCCTGGGGTGCATCAGTTCTGTTTGTGAAAAAGAAGGGTGGGTCCCTGAGGTTGTGTATTGACTATAGGCAGTTGAACCAAGTGACAGTGAGGAATAAGTACCCTCTGTTTAAAGGTATTTTCAGCACCTTCGTCCCTGATAGGAAGCTGGTCAATAAAGCCTACAAAACAGTGGAAATTCCTGATAGTCTCAAAATGGCCCCAAAATTGGTCAAGATCTTCATCGACACTTCAAAAGACCACCTACCAAGTTTCATCATGATCAGACATGTCTAAGGCAGTGAACACAAAGAAACAACATCAGTAAAACTGGTGTCTAGCACACTAAAGTGAACCCTGTTACTAGAGTCATACTTTTAGTGCATCAAATAATAGTGAGACTATTTCCATTAGACTCGGCATGGTCAAAAACCCCTATGGGTCAAGTTTCGGCTCAATTGGGCATTCCAAGAAAATGTTATGGGTAAAATACCGAAAAGGGATAGGCCGCACACTATTCTTGTGTGGCCTCACTCCATCAAAACACCATTAAAAGTGGCTGTTTTTACAGTCATGGGCAGTCAGTTTTTGGGGCATATAACTCACTCATTCCAAATTAGATCGCTCACAAATTTGGTGAGCGTGTTCCTCGCATCAAGACGAGCAATTTGATATGTGGTACGTCCTGTGATGAAACCCCAGCAAAGAGAAAAACTAAATGGAAGTCACTGATCCGTGAAGGAAGTTGCAAAAAATTCAATAGCAGCATTCCTCATTCGAGTAGCCAGATCACGACGCTCGCATACCCGATCAGTACGAAACCAATTACATTATGTGTGTGAGGTCCGAGGCTATCTCTGGTTCGAACCTCGCGTACGATGAATAGTTGGATTTCACACATGAAGGCATCAAAGCTATTATAAATTTCGGCAGCCGGATTTCAAGATTTCGATAAAAAACTGAAGATGACAAAATCTTCATCTGGACACAAAATCAAGCTACGTTTGTTGCAACGTGATCGTGACGGCATGCTCAGTGTGATTCAATGAAGAAGTCACAAAGAAACATTAAGGAACGAGAACACAAACGATCCGAAATTTTGAAGATTCATTCGAAATTTAAGCCTCATGATCATGGCTCAAAAACATGATTCATAGATCGAAGTTGGTATCAAAATGATCGCCATGTCGAGCCTTGTGAGAAAACAATAATCTTTTGATCAAACGGGCATCAGAATGACCCTGGGTCAGCCACGAAAGATCACACAAGTTCTCGGGCAGTAGCAGGGACTGTTTTGAAATTCCACACTTTATTAGGCACGGGCAAAACAGTCCTTTTGCACCTATTTTTAGAATTTCTTGAAATTCAAGTAAATTATAATTATCTTCAATTCTAGGTAGTTTTTGAGCGTACACCCACATTTGAGCCAAATTCTATATAAATAGGCAATGCCTCACTGTATAAAATAAAAAGCAGAACGTATTCATTCTTCTTGGATCAATCAATAAAATTATGAGTTTTGCTTGAGCTTTTGCATACATCTTAGAAAAAGAGAGAGGAGAGAGAAGAAAAGGGTCGGTACCCTTCGAGCAGGTAACTTTCTCTTTCCTCCCCTCTTTCTCTCTCTTCTTCTCGTGTCTATCTCTTTCTCTCTCCTCCCCTCTTTCTCATCTCTATCTCGTTCTCTCTCCTCCCCTCTTTCTCATCTCTCTCTTTTTCTCTCTCCTCCCCTCTTTTTCATCTCTATCTCTTTCTCTCTCCTCCCCTCTTTCTCGTCTCTATCTCTATCTCTCCTCTATCTCATCTCTATCTCTATCTCTCTTCTTCTCATCTCTACCTCTTTCCCTTTCTTCTTCTCATCTCTATCTCCCTCCCTTCTCGTCTAATGCAGTCGGTTAAGCCTAGCGCCGGCTGAATTTCTCTCTCCTTCTCGTCTAATGCAGTCAACGAAGCCTAACACCGACTGTATTTCTCTCTCTTCTTCTCTTTTGTTGTAGTCGATGAAGCCTAACACCGACTGGATTTCTCTCTCCTTCTCATCTAATGCAGTTGACGAAGCCTAGCATCGATTGGATTTCTCTCTCTCCTTCTCGTCTATTACAGTCGACAATGTCTAGCGTCGATTGCATCTTCTCTTTCTTCTTCTGATATAACAAGCGAAGCCTAGCACCGACTACATCTCCTCTCTTTTCTTCTGGCATAATCGGTGAAGCCTAGTGCCAACTGTGTTTTCTCTCTCTTTTGTATAACACAGTCGGCAAAGCCTAACACCGATTGTGTTTTCTCTCTCTTCCTGTTCTGTCACGGTCGGTGGAGCCTAGCGTCAGCTCAAACTTTCTCTCCTGCTTCTTTTCAACACAACCGGTGAAGCCTAACGGCGGCTGGGTCTCTCCCTTTCTTCTCTTCTGGCACAGTCGGTGAAGCCTAACATTGCTTACATTTTCTCTCTCTTCTTCTGACACAGTTGGTGAACCCTAGTGCCGACTGTGTTTTCCATCTTTTCTTTTGGCACAGTTGATGAAGCCTAGCACCGACTGTGTTTTCTCTCTCTTCTTCTTCGTATGACATAGTCGGTGAAGCCTAGCACCGACTGCATCTTTTCTCTCTTCTCCTCTGTATAACACAATCGGCAAAGCCTAGCACCGACTACATTTTTTCTCTTTTCCTTTTAAGCACAATCGATAATGCCTAGCATCGACTAGGTCTTCCTTCTCTCTCTCTCTTTCATTTTCTCACCTTTCATACTCTTCTCTTCCTTTCTTCTCCCTCCTTCCTTCTGTTCCCTTCTTCCCTTATTTCATTTCTTATTCTTTTCTCATAACCATCATCCTGTTATTCTTTCATTTGACTAAGTCGGATTGAGGTTAGTCTCTCATGTTAGTTCTGTCGTCTAGCCGTAATGTTGTTGTGCCAGGATTACTTGGCCCGCTCTATTACCACGACAGACTAACCATCGTTCCTAGCTAGTTGGTACTGGTACTGACATTTAGTAGTAATCCTGTAAGTCAATCTAAGTTACCGAGCCCATTTTACTACCACATAGGCCAATTATTCACCAGCTTAGTCACTGCTCAGATCCTCTCGCTCAGTCGAACTCTCCTCTCCCCCGTATTTCTTCTCTTATTTTTTTTTTTTGAATGTGCCTGCTTGTGTACGTTCATCAAAGATGAAAAGGGTGATGTCTGACCCACCTATCTTATAACCTTTGCCATATATGTGTGTGATTGCAGAAAATAGAAGAATACAAGCCAAGGGAAGCGATTCCAAACCAGTTTTATTATTAAGAGGCTTTCTTAGTGATATAAGAGGGCGCCGACGAGAGCCAGCCCGAGTAAGTCCCGAACCCACTTTAAATACCTCTCTCACCGATTGGTAACACCTGCCTCCGTTCTCGAAAGAGGCTCTCGAGAGAACGGTCTAAAAAATGTCTCGAGTCTTCCCTCGAAACTCGAGACGCATGCCTCCTGATCCCCAAAGGAGCCGGAGTGCGAGATCAAGGTACTTAACCAGCTTGGTGACTCCACTAGGGACTTATTACCCCTTAATCAGATCGTTCTCTTTTGACTAGTTTCTTCTTTTATTATCTGCTTTCATTATCTTTTCACATTTTATTTATGGCTTGCAGGTTTTGTAACCCATTTATCCAAAGCGGGGATTTTTTAATCCTTGCATTTGAGAGCGTCCCTAGGGAACAAGTTCCTTTGACTTCGTTCCCTACCATCCTCTTTAGCAAAGACCCCTTGTCTAGCTCCCAGGTCTTAACCTGGACCGGCGTGAGGTGGGACTTAAAGGTCTCTCACTCCCCATCTCCTCTCTCTGGTGGAAACTACACCAAGGTGGCCTGCATTAGCAGCATTTCTGTTGCCCCACACAGCATGCACCCAGCCACCGGCAAGTTATTTGCCGGTCATGCTCCTAAGGTACATTAGAAGGCTGCCCAGTCCCTTTCTGCGAAATGCAAATAAGTTTCCATTGCGTCTGTGGGTCGCCATAGGGGTACCCCCCACAGTTTTGCATCATTGGTCTTTATCTCTAGAGGCTCGACACATTGAGGCAGAAACCCCAATGTCTCCACCCCTCACACACACCATAAGACTCTTGGGTCATCCACTCGAGCCACATTTTGGGGTAACCGTTGTGCTATCCCTAGTCAGCATCTAGGATTTGACTTTCTAAGGTCAGGTCCTATGAATATTGATCACATACATTTCACTGCTCGGGGCAACGCCATTGTCCGCCAACTCGTGTACACAGGAGACAACCTCCTCATCCTCTTACTCATCACGCACAAGTGCACCTTGTAAGGGGCAGGTCTATACCTGTTCTCTTAAAGACACTTGCTCATCGTTCTTAGCCTCCTCAAGCCAGATTACTTGCACTAGCCCTGGCTGACCCCTAGGTCTTTCGTGATCCTTCTTCAAGGGGTGTACACGCGTCATTGTCATAGACAGCCCCTCGCCCTAGACTCAGGCCTCCTCATGAGTCAACCTTGCTCCTGCCTGCTCCTCCTTCTTCAAGCAAGCACTTTCATCCTTGGTACTCGATGGTTTTCCCCAAGAGTACCATCCTAAACAAGCCCCATCACTTTAGTCGTGTCTCTGAAGCTCATAAGTGAGCTCAGAGCATTGACCTGATGGAAGATCGAGTCCTTCATCCTCCCCGACCCAAGATGACTCCAATTCTTGGCCCTCATCCATTGCCGCGTTTGATGGAGACAGCCCTCTCTTGTGCAAGAAGAGCTAACCAGCTGTGACCTAGATCGTAGTTTTAGCACGGTGGGTCTATCAAAACCTCAAGGCTAAACATGATTGAGGTCTGCAAAATTTGACTGGGGAGGTGACCAAGGAAGTCAAAACAACCAATTCTGACGACCCTCTTCACCTGAATCCCTTCTACCCCCTTCAAACAATGAAGCCCGAGGAAGAGATCCATGAGCCCTGTGTTGTGGTTATTATCGTAGAAGAAGAGCCAGCCACTCAGCAGCCATTGTCCCAAGACCGTCGAGAACCTATCCAAATGCGATCAGCATATTGGAGTCGAGTTCAGTCAGGGCATGCTGACCCCCTGCTGACTGACCTACCACGTACGACCCGTCAAGTTCGCAAGCCCTCAATGGCCACTAACATTTCAATAAAGAAACGGTCAGCGTAATGGTTGTAAGCGAGCCCGGTGATGCGCAGGAAGAGCGCATGAACAAGTTTGAGGATATGATACGCGCGATGATGGAAAAGATAGATCGTATCGACGCTGCATGCCAATCGGCTAACCATGAGGTCAATTCCCATCACTCTCATGGTTCACCTCCACGGCAGCCACCTCCTTCTACCTCACAGGACAATTCTGTCCCTCATCTCGTCTCTTAGACATACATCGACGCTATGGTCACCCATAGCCTAAAGAACAAACAAATCCCAGGGATGCAAGGTACGACGCCTTATCAAAGGCCATACCCCTCGTATATTGATCAGGTCCTGTTTCCCTCAGATTATAAGAAAGGGAAGTTTCCTTTATTCAACGGAACCACATCCCCAAACCAGCATATTGCCCACTTCCAGGCAGCATATCGAGCAACAACGACTGATGGGAGACTTCTTCTCCGATAGTTCGTTGAGACCCTTGATGGCCTAGCATTTCAATGGTATGCTCGACTTCCTCTAAGGTGCATACATGGGAGGAGATGGAGAAACTGTCCTATCAATGCTTCTATGAGGTCAAGAGAGAGGTTCAAATCATTGAACTCCTCAGCCCGACTCAAGACTTCGATAAGCCTGTGGATCAGTTCATATCAAGATGGAGAAATTTGGCTTCCCGCCATCCTAATCCTATGCCTGAGAAGGAAGTAGTCCAAACTTGCGTGCGGA
>NW_006499207.1:1991503-2004091 GCF_000471905.2 Amborella trichopoda | reverse complement strand
GGTTAACAAAAAAAAAAAAAAACAAAAAAAATCGAATCATGGATTACAAGAAAAGAAAAACAAAACATTTCGATCATGGATTACAAAAAATTCTATTATGGGTTACAAAAAACCAAAAAATTACGATCATAGATTACAAAAAAACAAAAACAATTCGATCATGGATTACAAAAAAATCGAATCAAGTATTACAAAAAAATCTAATCATAGGAATTAACAAAAAAAAAAAAAAAAAAAAAAAAAAAAATACCTTACGGACTCGCCGATTTACTGTTCGGACTCGCCGATTCCGTACAGTGAATCGGCTAGTCACTGTGTGGAATCGTCCGGTTCTCTCTAGAACCGGACGATTTCCAATTTTTCAACCCATCCGGTCCCTTTTCGCGAATTTCGAGTCGAACCGGGCGAGTCCGGTTCGACTAGGCATTTTTTAAAACGCTGGTCTAGAACTATCATTGGTACGAACCCCGTACATGATAGACGATCATATTTCATACACAAAACCGACAAAGTAACTGAAATTCCAGCCATTGGATTTCAAATTTCAGCCAAAACTCAAAAGTTGCGAAATCTTTGTTCGAGCTCCAAATCGCGTTCCGTTTGTTGCCATGTGATCATGACGGCATGCTTAGTGTGCTACGATGAAAAAATTATAGAAAAACATCAAGGACCAAGTGCATCATCGATCCAATTTTTTCAAGATTCAAGCAAATTTCAAGTCTTATGATCGTGGTTTGAAACACGATCCATAGATCGAAATTGATATCAAATGGATTGACATGTCGAGCCCTACAAGAAAATATTCATCTTTCGATCAAACGGGCATCAGAAGAACTTCGGATCAGTCATGGAAGATCGCACAAGTTTTTGGGCAACAGCAGGGACTGTTATGGAATTTGACACATTGTTAGGCAGGGGCAAAACCGTCATTTTTCACCTCATTTTCTTAATTTTATTTAATTCAATTAAATCATAATTACCTTTAATTAGGGTTACTTTTGGGTGTTTACCCATGTTTGGGCCCAATTCTACATAAACACTACACGCAATTGTAGACAGGACCTTCGGTTCATTTTTTATTGATTCAATAAAAATTCTTTTCCGGTTTAAGATTGTAGGTACGTCTTGGAGAGAGAGAGAGAGAAGAGAGAAGAAAAGAGCCGATGCCTTTGGGTAGGGTAATCTACTCTCTCCTCCTCTTTTCTCTCTTTCCTTATTTCTCTCTTTCTCTCTCTTCTTTTCTCTCTCTTCTTTTCTCTCTCTCCTCATCTCTATCTCTTTATCTCTCTTCTTTTCTATATTTTCTCTCTCCTCTCTTTTTCCCAATATCGGTTGGGTTTTCTCATCTCTATCTCTCTTTCTCTCTCTTCTTTTCTCTCTCCTCTCCTCTCATTCCCAATGCCGGCTGGGTTCTGTCTCTCCTCTCCTCTCATTTCCAACACCGGCTGGGTTCTCTCCCTTCACTCCTCTCATTCTCAGCACCAACTGGGTTTCACTTATTTTTCCCCTCTTTTTTCTCTTTTTACCCTTGTGGTCCCGCATGACCATATCCTATCTCTCCTCTTTTTCTTTGGTCTCTCATGACCACAACGTTTTTTGTCTCCTTTCTTGTGGTCTAGCAAGACGACAATTCCCCTCTTTTCTTATTCTTTTGTCCCCTGGTAGTTCTCCTGCCTCCCGTACATTCTCGGGTCTACCTCCTCCTCTATATTTTCTTGGTGGTCTCTCATGGCCATCTCTCTTTCTCATCCTTTTCTATGATCCTTCACATTTTTGGTGCACCTTTGTACCTTTTTTTTCCCTCTCACGTTCTGTGGTCCTGCACGATCACCATTTCCAAAAATTCTTCCAACCTCAGCGCTGGTCCATTCTTTTTAAACCTTAGTGCCGGTCCATTCTCTTTTTTAAACCGGTTCATTTTTCTCAAACCTTAGCGCCGTTAATTTTTTTTAAAAGTAGGGCGGGTGCATTTTTTTAAAACCTTAGCGCCGGTTCATTTTTTTAAAACGTATCGCCGTTTCTTTTTTTTTAAACCCATAAGCCATCTCTCTCTCATCTAAACAACCAAGTGATTCCAAGTCAAACTTCTCTCTCCCTTAAGTAACACGTGTTTTCCTTCATATCATTTAAAGCCACCCCTTTTAAAGCACCTCACCTTTTTTATTATTTTACTTAACCCTCCTCTGGGTCAAGTTCTAGCTCTCCCTCTTGACTAATCCTCTTTTTCTTTATTACCTAATGTGACCTTCTCTCCTACACGTAAGACCCAACAAAAATCACTTTTTCGCTCCTAAAAAAAACACAACTTTTTTTTATGAAACCATCTTATCTTATTCTCTCTCAACTAATGATTTCCCTTTATCATTTATTTTATTAAAACCACCTCATGTCATTCCTTCCACCCTTTTCTTTATTTTATTCCTTTTTTAATTTTCTTCCCATCATCTCATTATGTTTCATTCACTCATTTTATTTTCCCTTGGTCAACATCATTTTATTTATTTTATTTCACTCATTCTATCCTACCATACTTTACTCCCACTCCATTCATCCCATTTATTTTTATTTTTATTTAAATTTAATCATCTCATCTTATTTTATTTTCTTCCACTCTATTTTAATTATTTATTTTATTTTATTTTATTTACCTCATTTATTTTATTTCATTCCCCTTTATTTTATATACCCCTTTTTATATTATTTGCATCACCCCATTTTATGTTATTCATTGCATTTATTTTATTTTACTTACTTTATTTTAATTCATTCCTTCACCTTATTCTATTTACTCCATCTATTTTATTTCAATTTATCTTTATCTTCTTTATTTTATTTACCTTATTTATTTTATTTTATTTCTCACCTCATTCATTTTATTTTATTTTCCTTCATTCCATTGTATTTTATTTTTATTCCATTTATTTTATCCGATTATCCCTTACTCTATTTTTATTCATTTATATCATCTTATTTTATTTTCTTCCATCCCTTTTATTTTATTTTACTTCATTTTATTTATTTCACTTCACTTCACATGCCATTTTAATCTTAACTCCATTTTCTAATTTTGTTTTATTTCATCTTTATTTTAATTCATCTCTCTCATTTTTATTTCTTCCTGTAACAAGGTGGGGACCTTGCCCCACTTGTCGGTACTTCTCATATGTGTATGTGTGTTTGCAGGAAAGGAGAAACAGGTCAACGGAGGCGATTTCAAACTGGCCTGAGGCCAGAAGGGCTTTCCAACGTGATCTAAGAGGGCACCCACGCGAGCCAACCCGAGTCTGTCACAGACCCACGTGAGGTAAGTCCCGCCTCACGACCTTAAATTCCTATCTCATTGGTTAGTAATACCTGCCCTCGTTCTCGAACGAGGTTCTCAAGAGAGCGATCTCAAAACGTTCCGGGTCTCGCCTGAAACTCGAGATGCGTGCCGCCCGATCATTCAGATCCGGAGGGAGAGATTGAGGCACCTAACCAGCTTGACGACTCCGCTGGGGACATGCTACCCCATTGTTGGGTCGTTCTTTCTTGACCCTCCTTTCTTTTATTCCTTCTCACTATACACACACTTGTTTTTGGGGTTGCTTAACCCCTTCATCCGAATCAGGGGTTTTGTGATTCTCGCACTCGTGAGTCTTCATCGAGAACAGATTTCGCAAACCTCATTCCCGACCTTCCCCTTGAGCATCGACCCCGAGTTGCGCTCTCATGTCCTAACCATGATTGAGGTGAGGATGGACCAAAAAGTCCCCCACTCCCTACCTCCTTGCATTGACGGACCCTCCGCCAATGCACCTTGCATTGGTGGCACACAAGCCATCACACACAACATTCACCTTGCTGCCCGCGACTGACAGTTCGTATGTCGTCGCTCCAATGGGTCGCAGCAAGGCTATCCCCCATTCTTTATCACTTTCGAGCGCCTGTAACAAGATGCTCAACATCAGGAGGAGGTGGCTCTGAAGCCACCACTCCACACACACCACCAAAGCTAGTGGACCATCCATTCTAGCTACCACTCGGGGTAACCCTCAGGTTACCTTGATACATGATCAAGGTTCCGGTCTTCTTGGACTTGGCCATGCACCTCTTTTGAATGCACACTGCAACACTCGGGGCAACCCTCAGATTACCTCGGGACACTGTCTGGGTTCGATTCTTCTTGGACTTGGACCTACACATCCTCGGGGCAACCCTCAGGTTACCTCAGAACATTATCAGGGTTCGGCTCTTCTTAGACCAGCCCTGCACATCCCTCTCATATGCACCGCACTGCTTTGGGTAGCTTTGTTGTTGCGCCTGCCCGAGCACACAAAGGGGAACCTCCTAATCCACCTTTCCAGTACATGCTTGTTCACTTTGTGAGGGATGGTCACATGGCCATTCCATCATATACACTTGCTCATGGCATCGGGCCTCTTAAGGTTGGACATGTTACTCGAGCCCGGGTTGACCACCAGGTCACCGGAAGTCCTTTTGCAGAGGGAGCACATGCCCTAATCCCCCTGCCCGCCCAGGGCATGCCTGAGCAATGTGCACACATGCACAGATCCAAAACATCCCCTAGTTCTGAAGGTTAAGAAATGGACACCATGGAAGACTTCTCTGCTGAAGACAAGAGCCATTTTCTTCCCCTAACTCCCCTCGATGCAGATGATGCCGAAAAAGCATCGAATGAGGAGAACACCAAAACGGTTACTCGGGGCATGATGAAGCCAATTATCTATGAAGGTCCAAGTCCCACTCGGGGCAAGGACAAATCTACTGACGGGGTAAAAAACCAGTATAACCCTAGTAACCCCATTAATTATGAGCTAATGGTGCCATCACCCAATTAGACACCCGAACCCATTTTGGGTCAGGACATCGAGAGCATAGCTTCTTAGAGCAGACTGAGCTCGGGGTAGCTCCTGGGCTTAAATCAATTTCCCCTAGACTGTTAAGCCCGAAGGCATCGTACCGAGGTAGCCCTGGTCCCTCAAGCGAAATGAAAGCTGAACTCACCAAGGGCACTAGCCATGACCCCTTTGTGGTGGAGAGTCTGATCCATGAAGGGACTGGTCTTCTTCCCATCATGCAAGAGAATGATCCATCATCTCCATTCAAAGTCTGCTTTGACATCCCGACTCCCCAAGATGAAGCTGAAGAGAAAACTGATACTGGTGAGCCGTTGCATGGGCTTGAGAAACCCATTTCAAGATCGACTTTCTGAATAAGAAGGGGACCCTACCTCTAGCCACTTTCCTTCCGTCTTTCAATGGATTCATCACAGAATCTTTGACACGTAATGAATAATCATTTTTTCTTGTTGGTGTTAATGATGCTACTTCCCTTGCTTGCTTCCCCCAAGACATTCTTACCACTGATGAGAACTCGTCAATCTCATCCAAGGAAAGCTGCTCCCTAGTATAGGATGAAACGACCTCCGCTTCCCTTGATGCTAGCTCTGTTCAAGTGGCCCCTCCATGTTCTAAGAATGCCATGATTCCCTGCAAAGCCAATTGTCTGCTTTCCTCATGTCATGAATGCCTCATGTATCATCTTTAGGATGTTGATGGAGGCTTCTCGTCTCCTGAGACGTTCAGGTTCTCTCTTAATGGTAAGGAGCCCTCAAGTACGACTAGTGTAAAAACTGTGGTGATCAGGGAAGTACCAAAAGCCCATGAAGACGAGATTGCACATCTTAAGACCACAATAAGGCGGTTATAGGCTGAGATGAGGTTGAAGATGAAATGATAGGAACCATGCGTCAAGCAGTACTGAAGGCTCATAAGCCGGAGTGTACCCCCTCAGGTCATCAAGCCCTATTAACTGTCTCTCAAGCACCACTCCTGGCCATCAAAATGGGGCCATCAAACGATGAACTACTGCCACCCTCGCCTACCTCACTGTCAGTTCCTTCCCCATCTTTTCTTTGGATTGGGAATGAAGGAATAATAAAAGGCATGGTGGCCAGAGCACCGAAAAGATGCGATGCCTCAGTGACAGGAATGTCGAATCACTACCAGAAACCTCCCCCAGCTTATCTTGATCAGACTCTATTATCACAAGGAGATCAAAGGCTCGATGTCTCCAAGAAGAAAATTGGTTACTTCCAACATAGGGATTATTCCTTTCAAACGTCTATGATCCCCATGTTGCTGGAAACTCTCTTATTAAAGGGAGTGATCGAACTGTCTGCTCCGAAAGATCAGAGGAAGTTGGGAGAGATGACGAGCCCAATTATTGCTAATACCATAGGTTACTTGGTCACAAGACTGAGGTGTGTCTTTACTAGGGAGACATTATTCAGAATCTCATAAACAATGGGAAGATTGAATTAACAGAATGATTCCATACCATGGTCCGTGCTGCATGAACTTAAACTGCACAACCATGGTCTAGATGCATGACCCTAAACTGCATGGTCTAAATTATAAGACCTTAAACTACAATGGGGGTCTAGATGCACGACCCTAAGCTGTATGGTCCAAATTATATGACCTTAAATTGTAGCAGAGGTCTAGTTGCACCACCTTAAACTGCATGGTTCTAGTTGTATGACTTTAAACTGCATAGCCACAGTCCTAACTATACGACCTTAAACTGTAGCAGAGGTCTAGTTGCACAATGTTAAACTGCATGGTCCTCGTTGTATGACTTTAAACTGCATAGCCATGGTCCAAACTATACAACATTAAACTGTAACAGAGGTCTAGTTGCATGACCTTAAATTGCCTGGTCTTCGCTGTATGACTGTAAACTGCATAGCCATGGTCCAAACTATACGATCTTAAACTGTAGCAGAGGTCTAGCTGCACGACCTTAAACTACATGGTCCTTGTTGTATGACTTTAAACTGCAGAGCCACGGTCCAAACTATATGACCATAAACTATAGTGATGGTCTAGATGCATGACCCTAAAACTCCATGGTCCAAACTATATGACCTTAAACTATAGCTATGGTCTAGATGCACGACCCTAAACTCCATGGTCCAAACTATATGACCTTAAACTATAGTTATGGTCTAGATGCACGACACTAAACTCCATGGTCCAAACCATATGACCTTAAACTGTACCTATGGTCTAGATTCATGACCCTAAACTCCATGGTCCAAACAAAATGACCTTAAACTATAGCGATGGTCTAGATGCATGAGTCTAAATTCCATGGTCCAAACTATATGATCTTAAAACTATAGTGATGGTCTAGTTAAATGACCTTAAACTACACAGTCCTAGTTGTTTGACTTTAAACTGCATGACCACGATCCAACTGTATGACCTTAAACCATAGTCCACGTCATAGTCACATGACGATAAAATCACCCTGGACTGAAGAAGGAAGATGGGGGTTGATTTTAACATCCACACCCTGCTGGACGTCTTGATGATGAAGAGAGTGCTGGATGAGGTTGTCTGTGGAGGCGAATGTTCCATCAAGTTGATTTTATTGCTATGAGCGCCCTTTGTGGGTTTCACTTAGACTGGGGAAATGGCGCCATAGAGATTGTTTTCACCAACTTCTTTTTATTAGGGGCTCTTTTACTCATGACCTTTTGGTCATGTCCACCCTTTATGTGCCTTTTTACTCACGATGACCTTTCGAATTTTCACCGTGGTCATTTTTTTATTCACGGAACTCTTTTACTCATGGTTTCGTGACCATGCCTGTCCATCATTTGTACTCATGGTGTTCCCTTGTTCAGGTACACCATGCTCGTTATTCCTTTTTTTTTTTTGTGAAGGCATTTTTTAAGGTCATGGCTTTGAGACCTGCGCAAAGCAGTTTATCGTCATGCGATCAAGAGGTGAATTATTGTTTAAGGTCATATGGCTAGACCATGATGGTGATGAATGACAGTCTATGAAGGCCATGGAGTGAGTATGGTGGTGGTTTACTCACCTGGGGAGATGGCTCAAGGCTACATATGAAGGATGGATGATGTATGAAATGCGAGAAAATGTTTTTTGTGACTCACTAACTTACTAGTTTGGATGGCGAGATGGTTCATCGTTTTTGTGAGCGTGGGTGAATGATATATGGTGATAAAGTGAATGGACACACTGGGGTGTTATGAAGATGGCACGCTCACACTAACATATAGCTTAGGGAAGGCGTGCGTGAAAATGAACGTGAAATCATATGCGTGTACGTGGGGATAAGTTTATGGTCATACCTCTTGGACCTGTGCGAAGCACTTTATCGTCATGGCAGCAGGATGTGTACTATGTTTTAAGGTCATACAACTGGACCGTGGTTATGCAGTTTAAAGTCTTACGACTAGGATTGTGTAATTTAAGGTCATACAAGTAGATCTTCACTACAGTTTAGGGTCGTATAGTTTAGACTATGGGGTTGAGTAGATTATCGTCATGCCACTAGGACGTGCACTATGATTTAAGGTCATACAGCTGGACCATGGTCATGTAATTTAAAGTCATACAACTAAGATTGTTTAGTTTAAGGTCGTGTAACTAGATATCCGCTATAGTTTAAGGTCATGTAGTTTTGACCATTGGGCTGAGCAGTTTAGGGTCAGGAAATATGGACCGAGCAGTTTAGGGTCGTGCAACTAGACCTTGGCTATAGTTTAAGGTCATATAGTTTGGACCATGGTTATACAATTTAAAGTCATACAATTAGGACTGTGCAGTTTAAGGTCGTGTAACTAGACCTCCGTTACAATTTAAGGTCATATAGTTTAGACCATGGAGTTTAAAGTCGTGCATCTAGACCATAGCTATAGTTTAAGGTCGTATAGTTTGGATCGTGGTCATGTACTTTAAAGTCATACAATTAGGACTGTGCAGTTTAAGGTCGCGCAACTAGACCTCTGCTACAATTTATGGTCATATAGTTTAGACCATGGTGTTGAGCCTTTTATCGTCATGCGACTAGGACGTGCACTATGGTTTAAGGTCATAAAATTGGACCGTGGGTATGTAGTTTAAAGTCATATAACTAGGATTGCGCAGTTTAAGGTCGCGCAACTAGACCATCGCTACAATTTAAGGTCATACGGTCGGGCCATGATGGTGATGAATGACAGTCTATGAAGGCCATGGAGTGAGTATGGTGGTGGTTTGATTCACTTGTGGAGATGGCTCGAGGCTATGTAAGAAGGATGGATGATGTATGAAATGTGAGTGGATGTTTTTGGTGACTCACTAACTTACAACAAGTTTGGATGATGAGATGGTTCGCTGTTTTTGTGAGCGTGGGTGAGACTCACTGGGGAATGATATATGGTGATAAAGTTAATGGACACGCTGGCGTGTTATGAAGATGGCACACACACACTAATAGATAGGTTAAGAAGGCGCGTGTGAAAATGCACGTGAACGCATGTGCACATACGTGGGGATAGGTTTAAGGTCATACCTCCTGAACCTGTGCGAAGCAATTTATCATCATGGTAGCAGGACATGTACTATATGGGCACAAATAGAGGAAGAGTTCGTTAAGCACTTATAGGACATAGAAAAGAAAGTGCAACTCTTTGAACTATTTGAGGTGAAACAAAAGCCCCACGAGCTAGTGATCAAGTACATCGAAAGGTGGCACAATCTGGCCATCAATCTGGTCACACCTATAGGTGAGCCGCAAGAGATAGAGTACTGCATTGACAAAATGCATCTAGAATTAGCTCCTTATGTCACTTCATCATGGCCCAATACAGTCGCCAAGATGGTCGACAAGGCAGTTCAAATTGAATGTTTGCTCAAACACCACGGTCTAAATGCACGACCCTAAACTGCATGGTCCAAACTATACGACCTTAAATTGTAGCGGAGGTCTAGTTGCACGACCTTAAACTACATGGTCCACGCTACATGATGCTAAACTGCAAAGCAACGGTCCAAGCTATCTGACCCTAAACTATAGCACACGTCCTAGTGGCATGACGTTAAACTGCACAACAGACGGTCTCAGATGCAAGACCTTAAACATGCCCTCAGGTCTCGACGGATAACCTTAAAACATGTGAATTGATGGTCTTGGTGGCATGACGTTAAACACTCTTTCTCAAAAAAAATGGACAAACATGGTGTGCACCCCAAAAGGCCACCATGGGCAAAATATGTCAAAAAGAAAAAGACGGGCATAGTGAAAACCTGCAAGGGTACTATGGGCAAGATTGTCCAAATAAAGGGGGTGTGGTGAAAACCCTTTAGGGCACTCCCTCTCAAATTACGAGCGTGTTGATCCTCCCCTACAGGTCATCATGAGTAAAAATGTCAAATGTCTCTGTAGTAAGATGTTACACTGTGCGACATTTAGTCCATTTTAATGACTATAAATTGCTTCCTGTGGTTACATGGTTCTATGGGGTTATCGTATGACACCCTCCTACAAATCCTATACTACATCCTTTTTCACAATCCCCTGATTAAAAGATGCCACCTATTCGAGGTGTCCTCTTAAATCAAGGTGGACCTTGGTTGCGACTTTGAGGCTTCGAAGCAGAGCATGCAACTGTCAAGGCATGGGCCCACCTCTATAAATCCATAAATTAAAGAGGTGTGCCACAGTTTCGACTGCGAGGCTTCGAAGCAGAGCATGCAACCGTCAAGGTATGTGCCTTCCTCTATAAGCCATACATTAAAGAGGTGTACCATAGTTTCGACTATGAGGCTTCGAAGCAAAGCATGCAATCATCAAGGCATGAGCCTGCCTCTACAAAGTCATACAAAGAGGTGTACCACAGTTCCAACTGTAAGGTTTTGAAGCAGAGCACGTGCCCTCCTCTACAAAGCCATATATCAAAGAGGTGTATCATAGTTCCAATTGTGAGGTTTCGAAGTAGAGCATGCACTTCAAAACATGCGCTCGCCTCTATAAAGCCATATATCAAAGAGGTGCACCACAGTTCCGACTGTGAGGCTTCGAAGCAGAGCATGTAACCGTCAAGGCAGGCAACCACCTCTAAAATTGGTTAGGTGCCTCGATCTCGCCCTCCGGATCATTAGAGGATCAGGCGGCAAGTGTATCATGTTTGGGGAGAGACTCAGGACGTTTGGGAGATCGCTCTCTCAGGAACCTCATTCGAAAATGGGGGTAAGTGTTACTAACCGATCAAAGAGGAATTTAGGTGGGTTCGGGGCTTACTTGGGATAACTCACGTGGGCGCCCTCTTAGATCATGAAGAAAGCCCCCAGTAATGAAATTGGTTCGGAATCGCCTCCCTTGGTTTGTAATCTTCTTATTTTTTACTTTTCTACAAACACATATATGGTAAAGGTTATAGGACAGATGGGTCAGGCCTCACCCTTTTCCTCTTTGATGAACATACGCAAGCATGCATATTCAAAAATAAGAAAGAAAGATGGGGGGAGAGAAGAATTCGATCAAGCAAGAAGATCAGAGTAGTGACTAGGCTGGTGGATAATCGGCACAACGTGGCAATGAAACGAGCCCGGTAATTGAGACCAGCTCACGGGATCGCTATGAGATGTTATTACCAATATTGACTAGCTAAGCACGATGATCGGTCTATCGTGGCAATAAAGCGGGGCAAGCAAACCTGGCACAGTAACATTACGACTAGATGACAGGACTTCCATGAGATTCTAACCTCAATCTCTCATAATCGAACGAAAGAGTAGCAGAGAAATGGTTAAAGAGAAGAAGGGAATGAACGGAAGGAGAGAGAAGAAAGAAGAGAGGAGGGAGGAGACGGAAGAGGAGATACAGTCAACACTAAACATTATCGACTATTTCAGGAGATGAGAGAGAGAGGAAGCAGTCAGTGCTAGGCTTCACCCACTCTTTCAGATAAGAAGAGAAGAAGAGAACCAACTGATGTTAAGTCTTGCCAACTGTCAAGAGAAGAGAGGGAAAACCAGTCAGCGCTAGGTCTTGTCGACTGATAGAAGAAGGGAGAGGAGGCCAACCGGCCTGAAGCCTCACCAACTGATAGAAGAAGATAAAAAAGACCAATCGGTGCTACGCCTCATCGACAGATAGAAGAAGAGAGAGAAGACCAACCGACGCTAGGTCGTGTTGACTAATAGAAGAAGAGAGAGAAGACCAACCGGTGCTAAGTCTCATCAACTGATAGAAGAAAAGAGTGAAAGACCAACCGGCGCTAGGTCTCACTGACTGATAGAAGAAGAGAGAGAAGACCAATTGGCATTAGGTCTCATGAACTGATAGAAGAAAAAAGCGAAGACTAACTGATGCTAGGTCTTACTAATTGATAGAAGAAGACAAAGAAGACCAATCGGCGCTGAGCCTCACCAATTGACAGAAGAAGAGGGAGAAGACCAACCAACGCTGGGCTTCGCTAATTGACAAAAGAAGAGAGAGAAGACCAACTGGCACTGGGCCTCACTAATTGACAAAAGAAGAGAGAGAAGACCAATCGACACTGAGCCTCACCAGTTGATAGAAGAAGATAAAGAAGACCAACCGATGCTGGGCCTCTCCAGTTGATAAAAGAGAGAGAAAGAGAGAGAAAAGAGAGAAAGAGAAGAANAGAGAGAGAGAGAGAGAGAGAGAGAGAGAGAGAGAGAGAGAGAGAGAGAGAGAGAGAGAGAGAGAGAGAGAGAGAGAGAGAGAGAGAGAGAGAGAGAGAGAGAGAAGAGAGAGAAGAGA
>NW_006499207.1:1895648-1974095 GCF_000471905.2 Amborella trichopoda | reverse complement strand
AGAGAGAGAGAGAGAGAGAGAGAGAGAGAGAGAGAGAGAGAGAGAGAGAGAGAGAGAGAGAGAGAGAGAGAGAGAGAGAGAGAGAGAGAGAGAGAGAGAGAAGAGAGAGAGAAGAAAGAGAATAAGAGAAGAAGAAGAGAAGAGAGAGAAGAGAGAGAGAGAAAGAGAGAAGAGAGGGAAGGAGAGAGAAAGTTGCTTGCTTGAAGGGTACCGACCCTTTCCTTCTCTCTCCTCTCTCTCTCTCCAAGACGTAGTCACAGGCTCAAGCAAGGAATCAAAATTTTTATTCAATCTTCTAAGAATCAACAGAAGGCCGAGGGATCTGTTTACAATGAAGCAGTGCCTGTTTAAATAGAATTGTGCCCAAACATGGGTGGATTGATGAAAATTAGACCTAATTACTGAAAATTAAGAATTAATTGGATTAAAAGAAATTATAAAAATGGGTAAAAAAGGACTGTTTTACCCTTGCCTAACAATAGGTGGAATTCTAAAACAGTCCCTACCGTTGCTCGAGATCTTGCGTGATCTTCCATGGCTGACCCAAGGGTGTTTTGATGCCAATTTAATCGAAAGATTATTGTTTTTTTTTAGGGCTCGACATGATGATCATTTTGATACCAACTTCGAGCCATGAATCATGTTTTTGAGCCATGATCACAAGACTTGAAATTTGTTTGAATCTTGGAAACTTCGGATCGACAGTGAGGTTGTTCCTTAATGTTTTTGTGTGATTTTTTCATCGTAGTGCACTAAGCATGCCGTCATGATTGCATGACAACAAACAGAACGTGGTTTGAAGCCCGAACGAAGATTTAACAACTTTTGAGTTTTGACTGATGGTAAGAATTTCAGTTACTTCGTCAGCTTCGTGCATGGAATCTGACCATTCATCATGTACGAAGTTCAAACTAATGATAGCCCTAGACCTTACGCACACAATGAAATTGATTTTACATCGATCTATTGTGCCAAAGTCGTGATTTAGTCTATCGAGCGAGGTATGTCGCGACTAAATTTTCTACAAATTCTTAGTGGATCGATAACTTCTCTCTAGCTTTTCTCCCTGCTCGGACTTCATCTCGGGGCGTGCCACATATTGAATTGTTTGTCTTGATGAGACAAACACGCTCACCAAATTTGGGAGCGATCTGACTTGAAACGAGTGAGTTCTGGGCCTCAAACATAACTGCCCATGGCTGTAAAAACAACCACCGTTAATGGTGTTTTACTGCAATGAGGCCACATGAGAATAGTGTGCGGCCTCTCCTGTTTCAATGTTTGGCTTATATCTTTGTTTTGGAGTATCCAATTAAGCCGAAACTTGGCCCATAGGGGTTTTCAACCATGCCAAATCAAATGTCGGTGCTCCCATAATGATTTGAGACATCGAAAAAATGTAGTTCCAGTTGTAGGGTCCGTTTCAGGGTGTTAAAGACCTTTTTTCTGAAATTGGTCTTTTGTGTTCATTGCCTTAGACATGTCTGATCATGATGAAACTTGGTAGGTGGTCTTTTGAAGTACTAACGAAGATCTTCACTAATTCTGGGGCCATTATGAGACTGTCAAGAATTTTCACTGTTTTGTAAGATTTATTGACCTGCTTCCTACCAGGGACCAAGGTGATGAAAAATATGTTCAAACAACAATGCCATATCATAAAGAGGTGTACCATAGTTTAGACTGTGAGGCTTCAAAGCAAAGCATGTAAGGCATGCTCCCTCCTCTACAAAGCAATATCTTAAAGAGCCGTACCGTAATCTCAACCATATACCCCTACACCTACTAGAGCATTTTCACCACTCATTCCACACATCACCGTTACCTCAGGACTCTTCTGACCTCCATTTGTCCAATTGAGTCACATCACTCATAGCCCTCTTAAGCTTCCATCATGCACCTTTACTGCTCATGTGCCCACCTCTTGTCATGCATTTCCTTATGCTAGACCCCGTTATTGTCAAGCCTGTTCTACCACTATTCCCAGTGGGGCTACACCTGTGCTCCATACTGTCATTCCCATGGAATCATATTTACCATGTTCTTTCCCTGTTGGTCCGCTTCTCACCGAACCACTTGCATGAAGACCCACCTATAATGGTCCACACTGCACGACCCTAAGCTACACAGCCATGGTCCAAACTATATGGCTTTAATTATAGCAAAGGTCTAGTTGTATGACCTTAAAACTGCATGGTCTTAGTTGCATGACGTTAAACTACATAGCCATGGTCCAAGCTACAAGACCTTAAAACTATAAACCACGGTGTGACAAATAGCCCAAACCCATAACTTTGGACTGTGAAATGGACACACGTCTTCGCTAAGTGTATTCCATCAACATCCCCAGTGGAGTTAGGTGTATGCACAAAGAAAAAAAGAAGAAGAAGAAGGGAGTCATGCTTACCCCTTCAATCCCCAGTGGGTCTGTTTCACACTAACATCCCTGTAGGAGTCACACCCTATTGCGACGAACTACCCTTAGTGGGGTTGCATTTGTACTCTGGCCTGTCATGCTCAGCAAAGTTACATGCATACCATTACTTATCATCCCCAGGGAGTCACACTTACCCTCTTAATTCCCTGTGAAGTCTACTTCAGCTTGCCACTCATTGTAGGGCCACCATCTTCAACTAAATCTCTATACTTGTGTATAACCTCAACTATCTTTATCCCCAAGGAGTCAGATTGCTATCCATAGACCTATTGTCCTTGCAGCTTCACTTGCATGGAGACCCAAACAATGGTTCATACTGCATAACCCTAGCTTGTGCTGCGTGACCTTAAACTGCACAGCCCTGGTCCGTGCTGTATGACCTTAAACTGCACAAGCCTGTTCCATGCTACATGTCCTTAAACTGTACAGCCTTAGTCTTAGATGCATGACCTTGAACTGCACAGCCTTAGTCCTAGCCGCATGACCTTAAACTACACAGCCTTAGTCCTAGCCACATGACTTTAAATTGCATAGCCACAGTCTAACCTATATGACCTTAAACTGTAGCAGTAGTTTAGTTGTACGACCTTAAACTGCCTAGTCCTAGCCGCATGACTTTAAACTGCATAGCCAAAGTCCAAACTATATGACCTTAAATTGTAGCAGAGGTCTAGTTGCACGACCTTAAATTACATTGTCCTAGCTACATGACTTTAAACTGTATAACCACGGTCCAAGCTATATGACCTTAAATCATAGTGCACATCTTGATCGCATCAAATTAAACTGCATTGCCAGAGTCAAGGAGGCATGACCTTAAAGCTACCCCCACACATACGTGCACACCCCCTTTACATGCATTTTCACGCACGCAGTTCCCTAACCAACCCATTTGTGTGCATGCACCACCTTCATTGCTTCTATTTCATCATTCCTCAATGAGTCTCACCCATGCTCACAAAACGGCAAGCCACCTCGACACCCATACTCCTCGTCAGTTAGTGGGTTACTATTTTCCACCCACCATTCGTCATCTTCAATCTTTCATAGGCAGCCTCATACCATCTCCCAAAGTAAGCTAAAACCACCACCATACTCACTCCATGGCCTCCACTAACTGCCATTAATCACCACTATAGTCCAACTGTATGACCCTACACTATAGTGCATGTCCTAGCCGCATGATGTTAAAAGGCTTCACACAGGTCTCAAAGGCATGATCCTAAACTCGCCTTCATAAAAAAAGGGGCATGATATACACTTGGACAAGGGAACGCCATGAGTAAAAATGACGGACGGGCATGGTCACGAAACCATGAGTAAAAGAGTTATGTGACATGGCCGCCAGGTCATGGGTAAAGGAGCCAAAAAATAAAGAAGTTGGTGAAAACCATCTTTTACGACACCATTTCCCTTGTTCAAGCAAAAACTCGCAAAGGGTGCTTGGACCGACAAAGCAGGTTGATGCACTACCACAACCTCAACCGACACCTAATTGCCAAACAAGCATGATTCTATGAGGTCTACCTAAAATCCTCAACCTCCAGCATTCAATCACAAGACAAAATGGCTCACTAGGGAGTGAGAGTCGCATAAGATCTCCCATGTTTCATCTCCACAAACAACAAGAGTCCTTGACGATGAGGGCGACGATCGAAAGATCCCTCTAATATACTTAAAGACCATCACGAAGGCAAGAAACTGACCAAGCCAGGTCCTAACCTGCTAGAGACTTCAGGGTTATTCCTCACCATGAGATCGCCACACTTAAAACCTTCCTTAGTCGATAGGCCCAAAGCTTTGAGACATGCCCCTGACTGGATCCGACAGGATGGGGCCCACAAGGCCTCCTCGCCAAAATCCCCCCAGCAAATGGCCCATACTTTCAGGCAGGTCAGAAGCCCCTGACCGGACCTCGCTAGACGATACCTACAGAGATACCCTGATCATCAAAAGCAAACCTAGTGTAGCAACGAACAATGCCGACTAAAGGTTCATAGCACTCGACCTCCAAGTAGGCCTAATTCTAGCCAATGAGGTCCCTACAAAATCCTCAAGCTGTCAGAATCATGAATAGTCCCTCAAAGGTGAGGACTTCGATAGAATCCCTCAAACGTCTCTTCTTCCCCTACAAGTCTCCACTGGTGGACCCATACATTACGTCCAAACGTCTGAGCATTCTAGTTGCAGCATTGTGTGGATCTCCTTAGTGTTCACGTAGTCATGTGGCTAGCAAGGAGAATTTTCTTGGATGATTATACTTCTCAATTCTTTATAAGCACAAAATTTGGTGGGGCATGTTATCAGAAGATATTTTTCATCATCATGGGGCTCTCGCTCAATAGAAGCCTAACAAATAGTGGAAATTTTGACAGTTTCATAATAACCCTAAAACTAGTCAAGATCTTCATAAGAAATCTCAAAATCCTCCTGTCAAGTTTCGTTGCAATCCGACAAGTCTAAGGTAGTGTGGACTAAGAAACAATTCCGGCATAATCAAGTTCTAAGCACCCTGAAATGAACCCTATAACTAGAGCTATATTTCAGTGTCTCAATTTGCTATGGGACCTCTGCCATTGGATCCATCATGGTTGGAAACTACCACGGATCAAATTTCAGCTTAAACGGACATCCGATGATGAAGTTATAGGTAAAAGTACGAAACAGGGGGAGCCGAACACTATTACAGTGCGGCCACCCTGCAACTAAGCTCCATTAAAGGAACAATCATGAATAGTGACTTGCGAGGCTTATATCTCCCTCATCCACGATCAGATCACGTTCAAACTTGTTGAAGCGTGTTCGTTTGAATGAGACGAGCGTTTCGATGTGTGGCACGTCCCGTGATGACTCCCGAGCGTGTAGAAAAGCTAGAGAGAAGTTGTTGATCTGTACAAAAAGTGCAGAAAAATCAGCAGCATCGTGCCTCGTTCGAGCGGCCAAATCACACCGCTCACAAGCCTGATCGACGTGAAACTAGTTTTGTCGCGTGCATAAGGTCCATGACCATCATTGGTTCGATCCTCACGTATGATGAATGACCAGATTTTGCTCAGGAAGTCAACGAATTGACTGTAAATTCTGTCATCGGAATTCCAAATTCAAGCCAAAACTTCAAACTTGCTAACGTTTATCTGGGCATAAAATCGAACTGCGATTTTTGCCCCGTGATTGTGACGGCATGCTCAGTATGATCCAATGAAGATATCACAGAAAAACATCAAGGAACGAGCACACTATTAATCCGAAATTTCAAGATTTATCCAAATTACAAGATACATGATCGTGCCCTAAAAACAAGATTCATGGCTCAAAGTTGGTATCAAATCGATCGCCATGTCGAGCCCTACAAGAAAATAATCATCTGTCAGCCAAACGTGCATCGAAACAACCTCGGATCATCCATGAATGATCACGCACATTTTACGACAGCACTGGGACTGTTTTGAAATTTTGCAAATTGTTAGGAAGGGGAAAATCTGTCATTTTTCACCCTATTTTCCTATTTATTTTAATTCAATTAAATCTTAATTTCCAGCAATTAGGTTTAATTTTGATCATCCACCCATGTTTGGGCAAACACTATATGTATTATGTACTCTCATTATACACAGACCTTTCACTAGCTTAATAAAAAATTTTATCTTGCCTATTGCTGGGTCACGTCTCTGGAGAGAAAGGAAGGATAGAGAAACTTTTGAGTCAGTACTCTTGGGCTTATCTCTTCTCTCTCTTCTCTTTCTCTCTCTTCTTTTCTTTCTCTATCTTTTGGGTCATGTGTGTGAATGATGTCAATGCCGCGAGTGTAATGGGCTCACCACCTACTCATCACCGCCTTGTCACTGCCTGCTCGTCGTCCCCTGCTCATCGCCGCCTACTCCTCTCTTCTTTACTTCCACAGAACCCAACACAAGCTCTCTCTCTCTCTCTAAGCTAATCTACCCTTTTATTTTATCAAGACGTTATACTCCTTTACTCGTATAATGCCCAATAGCTCAATGATAAAACCCCCTTCTCCCTTGATCAACTAAACCCTTTTATTATTATTTTGTTCCAGTTAACCTCACCCATCCTATTTACCTCACATTAGTTTAGTTTAATATATTTCCTTTTATTCCATTTATTTTATTTTATGTTCTCTCACCTTATTTTTACTTATCTTTATGTCATTTATTTTATTTATCTCATTTATTTTATTTTATTTACCCCTTTTATATTATTCTCATTACCTCATCCTATTTTATTTTAATCATTTATTTTACTTTACTTCATTTGCCTCTTTTATTTTATTTACCCATCTTATTTTATTTCATTTTCTTTATCCCTTTTATTGTATTTTCCTTTATTTCATTTTATTTTAATTTATTCACTTTATTTTCTATTTTAATCCTAATTCCATTTTTCAATTTTACTTTAATTCATCTCTTTCATTTTCATTTCATCTCATTCTCTATCACTCTTATTTCACCAGCACTTTTTTATTTCCACTTTCGTCTCTTCATGGAAGGCCTAGAGAGAGTCAAGCTAGTCTTCACCTCCCCTCTTTCTCTTCTTTGCTTGTTTGACCAGAGGGTAGGCTGAACCTTGAGCCGTCGAGCCAGTTCTGTCATCAAGCAATATTGCCGTTGTACCGGTCTGAGTTACCGAGCCCGTCTTACTACCACGTTAGACTAGTCATTGTGTTAGGCTGGTCAGTGTTGATTATGTCGTCGAGTAGTATTGTCATTGTGCCGGTCTGAGTTACCTTGCCCGTCTTGCTACCACGACAAGTCAGTCACCATACTGGTCTAACCATTGTGCCAGCCTATTCTCTCAGTCAAACTTCTTCTCTCACATTCACTTCACCCTGTAATAAGGTGGGGACCTATGCCCCACTTGTCTGTACTTTCAATTTTGTGTGTATGTTTGCAAGAAAGGAGAAACAGGTTAAGGGAGGCGATTCCAAACCGTCCGTAGGCCTGGGGGGTTTCCAACATGATTTAAGAGGGCACCCACGCGAGCTAGCACGAGTGTGACAAGGACCCACGTGAGGTAAGTCCAACCTCACGACCCTAATTCCTCTCTCACCAGTTGGTTCTCCTACCTACTTCTTCTTTACGTGGTTCCCGAGAGAGTAATCTAAGGTCCCGAGACCATCTCGAACCCAAAACCATGCTATTAGATCAACCTGACCTGGGAGACGAGATTGAGACACCTAACCACCCAGTATATCTTCTCCCAGAATTGGAATTGGGAGAAAGATTGCAGCCGGTTGCCCCTTCTCAGGGAAGCCAAAGCTACTTCCATTAATTAGTGTAGGGAATATGGACTTGAAAGGGTCGATTCTTTGGCCTTGATGGGAGGAATGGAGCCTGTTTGGTCATCAAAGCTCTCGCCCAAGCTCGCTTTTGAGGGCCAATAGTCATGTGGGGCTTTAGAGGGGACTGAAGAAGGGTACTTCAAGGGAAAACCTTGGAGTACTAAGTGGTCAAGGGTTTCTCTGGTGTAGACCCGGCGAACGGGGGTGAAGGCATGCGCTAATGGTCTTTACATCAGGAGAACGGTGTAGTCCAGTAGTTCGGTGCGTGCGCACGCCCTGAAGAAGATTTTCGGGTGACTTGGGGGTCAACCCGAGCTCGAGCAAAAGATCTAGCTTTAAGAGGTCCATTTCTGCGAGCAGGTGTGTGTGACATAGTGGCCCTGTGACCACCTCCCACGGGATGCGCTGGTATGTGCAAAGGGGAATGACAAGGAGGTTGTCGTTCGTGTGCTCGAGAAGGCGCAACGATAGGGTTGCCCCGAGCCAAGTGATGCGCAGTCAGGAGATGCAGGGGAGTCGATCCTAGAAGGCCGAATCCCTAGTGGTGATCTGAGGCAGTTAGGGAGTTACCTTGAAGTACTGCTCTAGTGGACAGACCACAAGCTTTAGCTGCTAAGTGAGAGGTGATGGCTTTGGAGCCTCCTCCTCATGGTGTCGAACCTCTCGTTATGGGGCTTCGAAGTGATGGAAAGTAGGGGTGGCCGTACAGCAACTTGTGGGAGCAACCCCAGATGAACGCGTAGTTGCAGAGGAGAGGGAGGCAGCCTTTCGGCTGCCCCGAGTAATAGGACCGGTAAGTGGCTTACCGGTAGCTAGGTGAATGCTGTGTTGGGCGGCTATCAAGTAACCCATGCAGGGGACACTGGCGGTGCGTCCGCCAATGTTGGGAGATAGGGAGTGAGGGACTTGTAAATCCATCCTTGCCTCAAGCCGAATAAGAATCTGGGAGCACGACGTTGAATCGATGCTCTGGAGGAAAATAGGGAATGAGGTTCACAGAATCTGATCCCTGGGGGACGTGGTCGGATGCCTTGATCTTGCCTACTCCGATCTAAGTGATTGGGTGCACGTGTCTCGAGTTTGAAAGACTCGAGACTGAGATCGCTCTCTCAAGAACCTTGTTCACAGAACAAGGGAAGGTGCCTAATTAGTGAGAGAGGAATTTGATATGCGAGGTGGGGACCAACATCACCTGGGTTTGTGACTTATTCGGGCTGACTCGCTTGGACGCCCTCTTAGATCATGATAGAAAGCCCTCAGCTGCTTCATCTGGTTCAGAATCACCTCCCTTGACTTGTAATCATCTTGTTTTCAGCACAACATTATCATGGTTAACTTGCAAGACAAGTAGGCTGAAGGACCCACCTTTGTCTTAGGGTAATGCACATTCATATAGTAAAGTTAGGGTGATGAAGTGGAAGGTTCAAATAAAGGTAGCGAAGAAAAGAGAATTTGATGAAGCACGAGACTGGCATGATAGCGGGACAGTGACCGACTCGGAGTGGTAGCAAGACTGGCATGGTACTCAAGACCAGCACGACGACAATACTACTCGAAACTAACGCCGATATGACTGTTCTAATCTAGTGTGGCAGCAAGACGGGCATAGTACTAAGGACCAGCATGACAAGAATACTGCTCGACAGTCAGACCACTATGGCAGTGCTAGACTAAGCCTATCTGCAGTCAAGTGAGAAGAGAAGAGAAAGAAGAGAAGGCATGAGATGGGGTCCCGAAGGCATTAGGCATCACCACCCACAGTCGTGGAGTAATAGTATCGCGGCCCTTAGACGGCGCTGGACACTGCTGTTCAGGACTAGAGGGTGAGCAGTGAACTACAAATGAGGCTAGGCATCGCCGTTTGCAACACGAGAAGGCATCACATCCCTCCGCAGGCGGTGATGACTTCTTGTGGAGTGCGCGACGATACTTCCTTATGAAGCACACAACTGTGGGCATGGGACTTAAGAGAGACCTACGGACGACGACAGGCACCGAGCATACGAAAGGAAGCTTGCATATCGTGAGAGAGATCGAGCGCATGAAGGAAGCTCGCAGACGGCAATAGACGTCAAGCACATGAAATAAACTTGCAGATGGAAATAGGCATCATCGGGACCCTTTAAGGGCGACGATAGGCATCACTGTCTGTGATAGGCAATGGGCATTAGGGAAACCTGCGGACGACGATAGGTATTGCCGCCACCCTTCACGGGCAGTGATAGACATCGCCTTTTATGATAGGCATGGGGTGAGACCCTTACGGGCGGCAATAGGCTTCGCCGTCTGCACTCCTCGCTGAGAGACAGAGATGAACAATGAGAGGAAGAATGAAGCTCGGCATAGCACTGCCATCAACATGCAAGACTTATGAAACCATAGAAGGGGATGTTTCGGTGCCTCAATCTCTCCTCCCTAGATCTAGGTGATCGGCAGACAATGTCTCGGGTTCGAAAAACCCGGGACTTGAGATCGCTCTCTCGCGAACCATGTTTAAGAATAAAGGCAGGTATCCAATTAGTGAGAGAGGAAATTTGGATGTTAGGTTGGAACCAACAGCACCTGGGTCCGTGACTTCCTCGGACTGACTCGTGTGGGCGCCCTCGTAAATCACGACGGAAAGCCCACCAGCTGCTTTAGTTAGTTCGAAATCACCTCCCTTGACCTGCAATCTATTTATTTTTCTTCAAAACACTCCTATGGTTAATTTCCATGACAAGTGGGCTGAAGGGCCCACCCTTGTCTTAGAGCAACACACATTCGTGTAGCTAGGAATGTGAGGGTGTAGGGTGATAAAGTGGAAGGTTCAAACAAATGTCAAAGAGTGAAGAAAAGTTGATGAAGGGATAAGACTAGCATAATAGCCATACAGTGACCGACTTGGAGTGGTAGCAAGATGGGCATGGTACTCAAGACCAACACAACGACAATGCTGCTCAAAATCGAAGCTGATGTGGCGGTGCTAGGCTAGGTCAAACCTTGATCAGGTGAGAAGAGGTGAGAATGAAGAGAAGGTCTGAGATGGCGAAGGGATAGGGTCCCATCGGCACTAGGCGTTGCCACCCATGATCGTGGAGTAGCAGTGTCACAGCCCTTGGATAGTGCTAGACATTACTGCTCACGATTTGAGTGAGAGCATGGAACTGCAGACGACGCTAGGCATCGTCGTTGGCAACACAAGAAGGTAGCGCACCCCTACACGGGTGATGATAGCTTCTCGTGAAGCACACGATGACATCCATTTGGGAAGCGTGCGACGATAGTTCTCATGAGGTGCACGACAATAGGTGTGAGACTTAAGAGGAACGGCGATAAGCATCGAACGCACAAATGAGACTCGCGGGTGGTTATGGGCAATGAGCACACGAAGGAGGCTTGCGAAAGGCGATAGGCACCGCACACACAAAGGAAGCTCATAGACAATGATAGGTATTGTCGAGACTGTTCGCAAGCGGCAATAAGCATTGCCACTTACGATAGGCACGCAATAAGGGGAGACCCCTGCGGGTGGCAATGTGTTTTGCCGTCTATGCTCTTCACTGAGGAGTTGAGGATACGTCTGTAGACGGCGATGAGCAGTGCCACCTGCAAACCTCATTAGGGAACAGAGATGGATGAACAGAAGGAGAGGGAGGCTCACACATGACATTGCTGTGCGACGTATGAGACCACAAGAGAGGCATGCACAGCACTGCCACTGCCATGCATAACATTTGAGGGGAGCTCAGACTGAGACGAAGAGAGAGAAGAGGAAAAGAAAAAGAAGAGAGAGAAGATTTACCTTGAGCTTAGGGGTATCCATCCAATAGTTTCTCTCTCTTTACTCTCTCTCCCAACATGAGAAGAAAGAGAAACTCTATTAAGTAAAAACTCTCTCTTTTGTGAAGAGTTCAAGCCTTTTTGTGTACAATGATGGTACAGTATATATAGAAATGTGCCCCAAACATGGGTGGATGATCAAAAGTAACCCTAATTGCTGGAAATTAAGATTAAAATGAATTAAAAGAAACTAGAAAATAGGGTACAAATTGAAAGATTTTCCCCTTCCTAACAAGTTATGGAATTCAAGAACAGTCCCTGTGTTGCCCAAGAACGTGCATGATTTTTGGTGGATGATCTGGGGTCATTCTGATGCTTAATTTATCGAGAGATGATTGTTTTCTTGTAGGGCGTGGCATGACAATTGATATGATACCAACTTCGAGCCTTGGATCGTGTTTTTATGGCACGATCATGTGACTTGAAATTTGAATGAATCATGAAACTTTAGATCGATTGTGTGCTCGGTCCTTGATCTTTTTTGTAATTTATTCGCTGGATCACACTGAGCACGCTGTCATGATTTCAGGGCAACAAACGCAGTTTGATTCCGTGCCCGGAAGAAGGTTTTACAAGTTTGGAGTTTTGATCGAAATCTAGAATTCTAGCGACAAAATTTACAGTCACTTTGTCCGCTTCATTTGCAAAATCTGACCATTCATCACGTACAGGGTTCTGGTCAGAGATAGCCTGAGACCATACGCACATGATGAAATTGATTTTGCATCGATCGGGCTTGCGAGCGGGGTGATTTGGTTATTCGAGCAAGGAACGATGTTGTTTAATTTTCTACACTTTCTTCACAGATCAGCAACTTCTCTCTAGCTTTTCTTCCCGATCGGGCGTCATCGTGAGGGGTGCCATATATCGAAACGCTGATCTTGACGAGACGGACATGCTCACCAAATTTGAGTGCGATCCAACTTGGGACAGGCAAGATATGAGTGTAAAAGTCACTACTCATGATTGTCCCCTTAATGGTGTAAAGTTGTAGGGTGGCCGCACGTGAATAACTCGTGGCTGCTCCTGTTTCGCTCTTGCGTCTATAACTTTTTTTCTAGAGTGTCTGTTTAAGCTGGAATTTGACCCTTAAGGATTTCGACTGTGCTGGGTTTAATGAGACACCAGAAATATAGCTCTAGTTACAGGGGTCTGTTTCAGGGTGCAAGAGGCTGATTCTACAGGAACTGTTTCTCGATCTGCACTGCCGTAGATTTGTCGAAACATAACAAAACTTGATAGGATACTTTTGAGAGTCCTCATGAAGATATTGACCAGTTCATGGGCTACTCTGAGACTGTTGAAATTTTCACTGTTTGCAAGGCTTTTATTGAGCGGGGGTCCCATGATGATGAAAATTATCTTCCGATAGGGGGAAAGAAGAAAGAAAAAGGCATGCACGGTACTGCCACTGCTATGCAATGCCTTTGAGAAAAAAACTCAAACCAAGAAGAAGAAAGAGAAAAAGAGAGAGAAGAAGACGAGAGAGAGAAAAAGATTTACCTTAAGCTGAGGGGTACCATCGCAAAAGTTTCTCTCTCCTTCCTATCTCTCTCAAGTCATGACCCAACAATAAGAAAAGATGGAGATTTTATTAAGCAAAGTTCCCTTCATGTACAATGAGAGTACGTGATATATATATTATTTTGCTCAAACAAGGGTGGTTTGATCAAAATTAAACCTAATTGCTAAAAATTAAGATTTAATTGAATTAAATAAAATAGGAAAATAGGGTGTAAAATGATTGATTTTCCTATTCCTAACAATTATGAAATTTCAAAAACAGTCCCTACTGCTGCCCTAGAATGTGTGTGATCTTTTATGGATGATCCGGGGTTGCTCTGGTGTCCATTTTTCTGAATGATGATTGTTTTCTTGTAGGAATCAGAATGGCGATCGATTTAATACCAACTTTGAGCCATGGATCATGTTTTTAAGCCACAATCATACGACTTGAAATTTTGAGGGATCTTTCAAACTTCGGATTGATAGTGTGCATGTTCCTTGATGTTTGTCCTTGATTTCTTTGCTGAATCACATTGAGCATGCTGTCACGATTGCATGGCAACAAACACAGCTTGATTTCGTGCTCAGATGAAGATTTCGTAACTTTTGAGTTTTGGCCAGAATCTTGAATTCTAGCTCCAGAATTTAAGATCATTTCATCAGCTTTGTGTCTGAAATCTGACCGTTTATCATGCACGGCATATCGATCGGTGATAGCCATGGACCTTATGCACATGATGCAACTGGTTTCACTTTGATCAGGCTCGTGAATGCCATGATTTGGCAGCTCGAGTGAGGCGTGTCACTATTAATTTTCTTGCAACTTCTTTCACGAATTGGCAACTTCTCTCTAGTTTTCCTTCACGCTCGGGCATCGTTAAGGGGCGTGCCACCTATTGAAACTCTCATCTTGACGAGACGAATATGCTCACAAAATTTGGAGGTGATCCGATCTTTAACAAGTGAGATATGAGCGTCGCAAGTCACTGTTCGTGGCTGCCGTGATTTCTTGCAGGGTGGTTGCATGAGAATAGTGTGTGGCTCCTCCTGTTTTGATCTTTTACCCCTCAATTCTTCTTGGATTGTTTGTTTAAGCAGAAATTTGACACTTGGGTAAATTATAATGGATCCAATGGTCCCACAGCTTTTTGATGCACCGAAAGTAGGGTTCTAGTTATAGGGATCCGTTTCAGAGTTCAAGACGTTGATTCTGTCAAAACTATTTCTCAGTCTACACTGCCTTAGATATGTCGGATTGCGATGAAACTTGGTAGAAGACATTTTGGAGTCCTTATGAAGATCTTGGCCAGTTCTGGGGCCATTTTGAGACTATTGAAACTTCCACTGCTTGTCAGACTTTATTGACCGGCTTCTCTTTTTATTCTGCATCTAGGACCCATGGTGCTGAAAAATGTCTTCAAACCGCATGCACCACCGAATGTTGTGCTTCAAGAGAAGTGAGAAGGATAACATTCGAAAAATTTCCTCTGGTTTTATTTCTTTTCTTCCTAGCCACAAGACCATGTGAATGCCGAGGAGATCCACATAATGTTGTAACTAAGATGCTCAGACGTTTGGATGCAATGTATAGTCCATTCGGGGAGACTTTAGGGGGAGAAGAGACTTTTGAGGGATCTGTTGAAGTCATCACCCTCAAGGGACTATTTGAGATTCTGACCATTGAGGCTTTTGTGTCGACCTCGTTGGCTAGAATCGGGCCTATTTGACAGTCAAGTGCTATGAGCCTTCGGTCAACATTGTTTATTGTTATACCAGGTTTGCTTTTGACGGTCAAGTTATCTCTGTGGGCCCTCATCCTGTAGGGTTCAATAGTGGGCTTTTTTTTAGCTTGTCTCAAATGTCTGGGCCTGTCAGCTAGGGAGGGATTTTGGCGAGGTGGCCTCATGGCGAGGCATCACCTTGAAATCTTTAGCATGTTCTCCCTGGGTTTGTCAGTTTCTTTCCTTCATGAGCATCTTTAACATTTTGAGGGATTTATTGTTCATCGCTCGCACCCTCATGTACTCATTTTGATTTTGAGGGATTTATTGTTCATTGCCCGCACCCTCAAGGACTCATTTTTTTTTTTGTGTTGAAGTGTGGGAGATCTGATGAGGCTCTCACTCCTGGGTGAGCCATTTTGTGTTGTGATTGGATGCTGATAGTCGAGGAGTTTTTGTGGACCTCAATAACCAGAATTAAGCCTATTTGGCAATTGGGTGCCGGCTGAGACTGTGATGCTGCGTCAACCTACTTTTTGTTGGTCCAAGCACCCTTTGTGGGTTTTCACCTAGACTGGGGAAGTGGCACCGTAAAGACGGTTTTCACCAACCTCCTTTATTTTTGGGCTCTTTTACCCATGACCTTGTGGCCATGTCTACGCTTTTCATCAGGTTTTGCTCACGGCGTCCTTTTAGGGTTTTCACTGTGCCCGGGTTTTTGTTTTTACGTAATTCTTTTACTCAGGGTTTCGTGACCATTCTCGTCTGTCATCTTTACTCATGGCGTTCCCTTGTACAGGTATACACCATGCCTATTATTTTCTCTCTTTTGTTTTTGTGAAGGCGTGTTTAGAGTCATGCCTTTGGGACCCGTGCAAAGCTTTTTAATGTCATGCGGCCAGGATGTGCGCTACAGTTTAGGGTCATACAGTTGGACCATGGTGAAGATGGATGGCAATCTGTTGGGGCCATGGAGGTAGTATGGTGGTGGTTTGGATTCACTTTGGAGAGTTGACACGAGGCTACATATGAAAGGTGGATGATGTATGTGTGAAAGGTGAAAAGTGGTGACCCACTAGCTTATGACGAATGTGGATGGTGGGATGGTTTCCTATTTTGTGAGCATGGGTGAGTGGATTCACTAGGGGATTTATGAAGGTGGTGTGTGCACACGGATGGGTTGGTTAGCGAAGGAGTATGTGAAGATGCAGATAAAGGGGTTGTGCGCATATGTGAGGGCATGTTTAAGGTCATGCCTCCAAGAACTGTGCAAAGCAGTTTAACATCATGCGGCTAGGACGTTTGCTATGGTTTAAGGTCATATAACTTGGACTGTGGTTATGCAGTTTAAAGTCATGTAACTAGGACCATGCAGTTTAAGGTCATACAACTATACCTTCGCTACAGTTTAAGGTCTTGTAGTTTGGACCATGGCTATGCAGCTTAAAGTCTTACAGCTATGACAATGTTGTTTAAGGTTGTGCAACTAGACCTCCTTAGGTGGGTTGCCATGTAGGTGAAGCTCCATGGGGAATAGGTCCATGGATAGCAATTGAACTCCCTTGGGGATAATGATGATTAATACCAGCATGAGGTTTAGATGGAGAGGAAGTCTTCACGGAGGATTAGGGGATAAGTATGACTCCCTTAAGTGAAAGATGGAATCCATGGCTCGTGAGAAAGTAACCCAACACCTGGGGAAAGGATGGCTTGGTACACGACTAACCCAAGGGGGATTGAAGGGGTAAGAATGACTCCACAGAGATAATGAGCAATAGTTTGCATGTAACTCCATTGAGAATGACAAGCCGGAGCACATGTGCAACCCTACTGGGGATTGAAGAGATAAGGATGACCCTAACTCTACGGGGGATGATGGGCAGCTATACGGATGTGACTCCTACTGGGGCTGAGGGAGGTGTGTCCATTTTGCAGATTAAAGTCATGCACATGAACTATTTGTCATGTTATTTTAACATCTTGCTACAAGGACGTGCGCTTCAGTTTTAAGGTATTGTTGCTTGGACCATGGCTATGCAGTTTAAAGTCCTACAGCTAGGACCATGTAGTTTAAGGTCATGCAACTAGACTCCGCTACAGTTTAAGGTCATATAGTTTGGACAATGATGTTAAGCCTTTTAATGTCATATGGTCAAGACGTGCACTATAGTTTCAGGTCATATAGCTAGACCGTGGTTATGCAATTTAGAGTCATGCAACACCGACCACGTAGTTTAAGGTCATGCGACTAGACCTCCTCTACAGTTTAAAGTCATATAGTTTTGACCATGGAGTTTACGGTCTGCACCTAGACCATTTTATGTGGGTAGAGAATGTGACTCCATGGGGAACAGGGTGGTAACTGGAGACTTGACTCCTACGAGATGCAAAGTGGTGTTCTACTTGTGGTGATGACAGGTCACGATCTAGGGAAAGTGGGAAAACTCCAAAGTCGCCAGTGCTATAGCATGCACGACGCTATGCTTTGGATGACGTGCGCACGACATTAAGCCCAGATGACGCGATCACGACGTTTGGCCTTGGTGAAGCGCACGATGATAGCCTCTTGTAAAGCACGCGTCGATAGCCTCTATGGGAAGCATGCAACGATAGCCTCTGTGCGAAGCTCGTGACAATACCCTCAATGCGAAACATGCGACGATAGGCTCTATGCGAAGCACGAGACAATAGCTCATTCAATCCTCGAGCTTGCCCCACCCCAGTCTGGACCCATCACCATCTGAAGACAACGCGTAGAGCGTCATTTCGAACTTGTGAGGGCCACTTCGCAGCACCATTGAGTACAAAAGGGGGTAAAACCCCATTTTACTGTTTTACCAAAGGTAAAATAGTGAAGAGATATTTTTAGAGAGAGAGAGCGCTGGAGCTTCTGTCAAGAGACTTTCGATAAGAGCTTCCTAGCCAAAACTCGTAGTATACAGGCCTTCAAGAGATTTTCGACGGATTGAGCAGGTTGCAAACCTTAGCAACGTGCTTTGCGAAAGTTTTCAGAGAGTGCTTGAGACCTTATGAGCTGGGAACAGGGGCTTCACCGAGGCTTTAGCGAAACTACGAGAGTTGAAGTGGTACTATGTAGAAATTTCAGTGCTTTTCCGATTGTTTAGTGGTTGCTTAGAAGATTGCAAAGTGGCCAGGGGATCCTGACGGTCTTCTGGTTATCGGGAGAGAAGAAGGAGAAGAAGCAGTGGCTCTGCTGGAAACTCTGTGATTTTTGGACGAGTTGAGGAGTGCGAAGAAAGGAGAAGGTAAACTTGCAGGGTCACATGGGAGCTTTTTCAAGAGTTCTAGTGGTTTTTTGTCAGCTTCAGTCACCAGTGGAAGAGTGGGAATATACGAGGAAGGGCTTCTCAACGAGTTGGAGTGAGTTCCCAGCGAGGGAAGAAAACGTCGGTGAGAAACCGAGGTGTCGTGAGGCTGTAACGGTGGGGGAGGGTAAGGGTTATGGGACGGCGAATGGTCACCCTCCGCACGCGTGGTGACAGGCCACACCGCAAGTGTCAGTCGACGTGCCTAGATTTCAAGGGACGTGGTGTGCCACACGTGTGACGCATGTAAGTAGATGGAGCGCAAGTGTTAGAAGCAGATGACGTTACCCCACCCTTCATCTTGGTCTTTGTGCGATGCTTCTGATTTACTTTGGTAGATGATGATAGCCCCTTAGTCGTGAAATGACGATAATACCTCAATGGGCAGACGGTGACAGCCTCCACCAACATCGTCGATGTTATGCTTGTGTCTTGGTGATTGATTGTGAGTAGATGGTGGTTGGATAAATTGTCTTTAATGGATGTCTTCTCGGTAGCCAGCCAGGGCCTCGAAAGCTTTCAAATTGCTGGTGCCTTTGAAAAAGGTTTCTGAGAACGAAAATATAAAAGAATTGATGGCAATTGAACCTAATGAAGTGCATCCCTCATCTCAACCTCTTGTTCTCAAGAGTTGTGGAGCGCCACTGTCTTCTTGGGGTGATTCTGGTCTGTGCGACTTGATAGTAATGGGTAACAGGGTGTTTTCTCTTGCAACTTTGAGAGTGGACCTTGCAATTTCTGCTCAAAGGGAACCTATCATAGGTTCAGCTTTTGTAGTCGCCTCCTTCTTGGGACAAGTTATTCATCCTCTCGTTTGGCGCATTCGTGGAGGCTTTGTCGTATCACAAGCCATGATGCCTTTCCCTGCGCAAGTTACCAGGCTCAATCGTCTTAATGTTTATGAGGACAATGGGCGTGATCTTCTTAGAGCCGCTTATCAACTTTTCGGTCGTGATTCTTTCTTCGAGCTGATCATGTTCCCATTTTTGGTGAAGAGGCTAATGGACAACCTCCTAGACTTCAATGTTCCCTATGAAGACTAGTTCAAAATGAAATTGACTGAAATAGCTCAACAGGTTAGGGCAGTTCTGGATTGAGAAGAATCTGGTTCTATTAAGAAATATCCCTCTATCAGGCCTTTACTTAAGTTCTTCCTTGGGCCTTTGACTGTCACAGATTCTGTAATGGCACACTTGGGTATCCTAAAATCAACTTGCTCATGCATCAGTTCGTTCACCCAGATTTTGAGATTTTTCCTTCAGAGATTCCTTCGATATTTAAAGAAATCGCATGCGTTGAAATTGAGGATGACATGGGGATTCATGAACGTAACATCAATGATTTGGAAGGCTTTCTTACCACAGCCTGTGAGGTAGAAAAAGACCCATTTTCACCTCAGTTGGTACGTGGAGAATATCGTCCTTTGGTTAGAAAGTTTGCCTTTCTCCAGGCAGCGACTATGAAGGATGGAATCAAATGGACACAACAGAACTACTAACGACTTAGTCTTGAGAACTGAGCGATCTTCTTCATTTATAATTCGTTGTACACAAACGTTTAGCAATAGAAATAAAATGCCACTCGTTTCCTTTTACTTTATTTGTATTCTGTTTCTTGTGATGCTCTCTTGCTTTATGAATAAAATTATCTATTCTGCTTCAGTGTGGTGGGTGGCTCTTTTATTCCTCCTTTTCTTTCTGCTTTATTGCTTCTCCCCTTTCACCGTGTGAGACGAAAAAGAATAGCCCACTCCTTGCTTCGTCTTTTGACAACTTGCAGCAGCTCCAATGACCTCGAACAGGGGAGCAGTTGCTTCCTCACCCCTTAGCATTTGATTAAACAGGGGCTCATAATTCATAGTTCTCATGATTTGGTGAGCCTATTCGCTGTAAACCTCATGACCCCACGAATAGGCTCACCTAGGTTTTTTCAGCTTCTTCAAAAGTAATCGCTTCAACCTTCTGCTGCGGCCCACACCTTCGACTTGCAACCAGTTGCTTTCAATCTACAAGGAGAAAAATGTAGTGGAATGAGCTTGGAATCTCAGTACGCAGATCTAGTGTTATGCATGGATATTAAACATGTTATGCATGGATATTAAACATACTCAGGTAAAAGGAATAGTGTCATCAATCATCATTTATGATAGTGCAATAATCGAGCATATTGGTTATCAAATCAATGTAGCCGATATAACAAGATATCTAATATAAAAGTGCATCCAACGTAAGCAACACCAAGCAGCCAATACAGGAGAAATCCTAATTCCAATATATACGTCTCATACTAACTCCCTAATTTACCTACTCTTGCTAGTAGAAGCCTTATCCATCAGGCTAAGCCAATCCCATTGCTTAAGGCTTCTACCATCCCACAGGAGGGAGGGTGATGACAAGCGGAGCAATTTGCTTTGTAATACCCTAAACTCACGCACATGGTCCCTAGCACACATTGCGGGTTCGAGAGGTCATCACCTTGCAAGGTACCAAATCAGATCTCATATTTCTTATTATGAATCATAGGGAGCGAGCTTCTTTTCTCCCCTAACCTGATCCTATCACTGTGCAGGCTAGGCAATATGCTGGCATCACTATCTCAGTGAACCTAGCTCCACTACTGATAGGCTCGTGGCCCACCGCCTAGCATCCAATATTCTCATCATTTAGTCCAATATCTACTACCAAAGGGCGTGAGTCCCAATGCATAGTAGTCTACATAATAGCACAGTATCAACTACCAATGGGCTCGGGTCCCAATGAGTAGTAGTTAGCATTCTCATCAATAAAACAATACAATACCCACTACAAATGGGCTCGAGTCCCAATGCGTAGTAGTAAGCATAATAGCACATTATCCACTACCAATGGGCTTGGGTCCCAATGCGTAGTAGTTAGCATTCTCATCAATAAAAGAGTACAATACCCATTACTAATGTCTTAAGTCCCAATGCATAGCGGTCAGTATTAAAGCCTCATTCTATTCACCCAAGTCAATTCATTTGTCTCATGGCATATACAACACATTCTCATCATAACGGCATTATATCAGTTTGGCAATCATAATGAGGCATTCATTCCATGATTCATAGCATAACATTCATATGTGAGCATTGTCAAAGGAATTTTGATAATTATCATGAAACTTTCATCATAAATCAATCCTATCAATATTGCACCGTTTACTCTTCACCTAGCACTTTGTTAAGTGGCATCATTCATATATTCCCATAGCATATACATGGAAATTATCATGTGGCATTCACACTCATTACTCGATTAATACATCTTAATAACTAAGTAAGAAAGTTAGATGAAAAATCAAACTTTATTCACAAGATCAAGGTGTGGCCTCAAATAAGCAGTAGTGATGAGTAATGACGTGTTTATGCATTTTCAAACACAATATTTATAGGGAATTTCAAGAATCTCAAAACATGTAACTTTACGTCATTCACATAACTTTACATCCGTGGAATTTGGGGCATTTAGGAGTCATTCACCTAGCCAAAAATGAGGTGCAAGTAGGTTCACAGTTGTTAGAAGTTTATAGCAATTGTGGCAGTGACATATCTCACATAAGGAACCATATCTCTTGATTTTCATGATATTATAACATGGTGCAAGAGGTAAAATTTAGCCCAAGCAGGAACCGTTTGGCTAGTGAAGAGCACTGAGCAACAGCTCGAGCTGGAAATTCTATGTGTCATCACCGTGTTACTTACTATTGAATAAAACTTAATTCTCATTGGATAAGCTTGCAAGTTTGGCAAGAAACGACCCTACGAATAACAATTCATTCTCAACCATTTATTCTACCCTATTTCATTCATTCTCCACTCGTTCTTCTCATTGACAATGTTCCGTTAAGTTCCAATTAAGCTAAAGAACATAACACTAAGCCCACTTACAGGCTCACGGAACTCCCCACTCTCTTCACTTAGTTCGCTCGCCGCCCTTGGTGCTTCCCACAACAGCTTCACATAGCCATCTTCATCCCAGAGATCTCCTCACGGCAATAGGACTCCCATAGCTATGATGTAGGCATGCACACAGCGATGGGTAGAGGGCGTTATATAAGGTTGCGGGGGTAAGCGAGGGTTGCTGGGAGTTGGTGAAGTTCACTATGGCTGATGTCATGGTAGGTGGAGAAGAAAACTGCAGCGGGCATCAGCCACACGGTGTGTCTCTGACAAAAGCGATGCAGTGCTGACCTTGTCGGCCATCATTCAACACTTAATGAGCTCGGCAATAGCCTCCTCCTCATGTGGTGATACTCTGCCTTTTGTGCGGCAATAGCCTTCCACTCTCTCTACTCTACCGCGTTCTTAATCTAGGCGGCGATAAGCTCGCGGCGATGTTTCAGTCCACGATACCTTGTTTCACGTGCTTGATTACTGCTACACTCCTCTCATGCTCACGAAAATATCCCTCGCTTGCTTGTGGCATTACCGTTCTTCTCTCTTACGCATGGCAATGGCTTTCAAGCTACATGGACGACACTAGCTCTAAACACCCAGACGGTGCTAACCTTGGCCCATAGCACCGGTCGTGCGCTTCTATCCTTCTCGATTCCCTTCTCTCTTTCTACTGCTATGAGTGGTCTGGTTCGATCGAATTGTGGTGTACATCATCCCCCTCTTAAAATGAATTTTATCCCCAAAATCATTGATCAAGGAGGTGGGGGTATTTCTCCCTAATTTCATCCTCCCGTTCCCATGTTGATTCTTCCTTTGAGTGATATTGCCATTGTACCAGACAAGAGCAATTTCCTTATTACGTAATACTTGTATCCTCTGGTCTAATGTTCTGATAAGCCGCTTGATGTAAGTCAAGTCTTGTCGGAACAGGATCGGTTCATACTCCAAAACATGGGAAGGGTCGGGCTGATGTCTCCTTAATAGGGACACATGAAAGACATTATGAATAATGGTCAATTTTGGTGACAAGGCGAGTTAGTATGCCCCACTTCCAATCCTTTCCAAAATTTCAAACGGCTCAATGAATCGTGGGCTTAATTTCCCTTTCCTACCAAATCTTGGAACACCTTTGATAGGCGATACCTTTAGGAAGACTGGGTCTCCCACCTCAAATTCGAGGTCTCTCTTGCGATTATTGGTGTAACGCTTTTGCCAACCTTGGGCTATCTTGAGCCGCTCTCTAATTAAGGCAATGGTCTTAGAGGTTATTTGAACAATTTTAGAGCTCATCAATTTTCTTTTGCCCACTTCATCCCAATAGATGGGTGATCTACACTTCCTTCCATATAAGGCGTCATAAGGCTCCATTTGAATACTAGCTTGGAAGCTGTTGTTGTAGGCAAACTCTATTAGGGGCAGGTGGTCTTACCAGCTTCCTTTAAAATCTAACACACAAACCCTCAACATGTCTTCCAAGGTTTGAATGGTCCTCTCGGATTTCCCATCCGTTTGGGGGTGGAAGGCGATACTAAAAGTAAGTTCAGTTCCCAAGGTTAATTGCAGGCTTGGCCAAAATCTAGAGGTGAACCTAGGGTCTCTGTCTAATACAATGATGATAGGAATCCCATGAAGTCTCAATATTTCGCTGATGTATAGTTGGGCCAACTTGTCCAATGAATAGGTCATGCAAACCGGTAAGAAGTGAGCAGCCTTAGTTAGTCGGTCCATCACGACCCAGATACAATCATGCCCTGCACTAGAGCTTGATAACCTAGAGACAAAATCCATTGCGATGCGTTCCCATTTTCACTGTGGTATGGGCAGAGGCTATAATAATCCAACAGGTTTCTGATGTTCAGCCTTTACTTGTTGGGACGTTAGAATTTAGCCACAAACTGTGCCACGTCTCTCTTCATGTTATTCCACCAGAATTCTCTTTTCAAATCCTGGTACATCTTCATACCCCCAGGATGTATCGTGTAGCGAGAGTGATGTGCTTCCTTCATAATGGTCTCTTTTACACTTTCATCATTAGGAACACATACTCGGCCCTTAAACCTTAACAGTCCATCACTACCTACAGAAAAATCCTCTTTCCCTTCTGTCTTTAGTTCTTCAAGGATTTTCATCAGGTGGGGATCTTCTTTCTGAGCCGCTCGGACTTGTTGGAAGAGTTGGGGCTCCACCCTTAAACATTATAGTACTTTCCTCCCTTCATCGAGAGGTTGAGATGGGCCCCATTCCAATACATCCTCCAACAACTTCAATTCTCGCACCATCAATTGTGCCACGGAGACCACGGTTTTCCTACTTAAGGTGTCGGCTACTGTATAAGTCTTACCCAGATGGTATTCGATTGTGTAGTCATAGTCCATCCATCTCCTTTGCCTCATGTTCAACTCTTTTTGGGAAAACAACTGGTTGGAGCTCTTGTGGTCCGTGAACACCTTAAACTGGGCTCCAAAGAGGTAGTGCCTCTAGATTTTCGATGCAAATACTACTGCCGTGAGTTCCAAATTTGTGAGTAGGGTAGTTTTGCTCGTGCGACTGTAATTGCCTGGAGGCATAACAATAACCTTACCTCTCTGCATTAGTACACTCCCGAGGCCTCTATGAGATGCATCAGTATAAATCACGAATTCTTCATTTCCTTTGAGTAAAGCCAGGATCGGGGTGGTGGTCAGTCTCTTTTTAAGTTCTTAAAACCTTCTCTCACAATCTTCTGACCATATGAATATTACATATTTCCAGCCGAGTTAGGGGAAATGCCATCTTTGAGAGTCCCTCTACAAAGCACCTGTAGTATCGGCTAACCACAATAAACTACGAACTTCAGTCACATTTACTAACCTTACCCATCAAAGTATGGCTTCAACCTTGTAGGGGTCGACTGCGATCCCGGCTTGGGAAATAATGTTACCTAGGAAGGTTATACTGGGAAACCAAAACTAACTTTTACTAAATTTGGCATACAACGTTTCTAACATTAAAGTTTGCAAAATAGATCTTAGACGCTGCTCATGTAACTCCCAACCTTTCGAGTATACCACAATATCATCAATACATACCACCACAAAGTCATCTAGAAAAGGTCGGAACACCCTATTCATTAGATCCATGAATGCAGCAGGGGTATTGGTTAATCCAAATGGCATCACAAGGAACTCGTAATGATGACATCGAGTTTTGAAGGCAGTCTTTGGGATGTCTCCTTCCCTCAACCTTAGTTGGTGATATCCTGATTGGAGATCGATCTTAGAAAACACCTAGGCTCCCTGGAGTTGATCAAAGAGGTCGTCAATTCTAGGTGGAGGGTGCTTATTCTTCACCGTCACTTGGTTCAACTACCTATAGTTAATACCCAGCCTCAGCAACCCATCCATCTTCTTCACAAATAGGACTGGTGCACCTTAGGGGGACACGCTGGGTTGGATGAACCCCTTATTCAACAATTCCTGTAGCTGCTCTTTCAACTCCTTCAACTCTGCTGGAGCCACTCTATACAGGGCTTTAGAGATGGGTGCAGTGCCTGAGTTACATCTATCTCAAAGTCAATTTCTCTTATTGGAGGCAAGGATGACAATTCTTTGGGGAATAGATCAGGGTACTCTTTTACCATTGGTATTCCTTTTAGCTGGGACATAACACCCCTATTCTCTACTACATAGGATAGATACCCAACACATCTCTTAGCCAGGAGGTGAGAGGCTTGGAGGGTAGATATAATATGCAGAGGAGAAGTGTTTCTAATGCCCTCAAAGTTTAATTCTATTTGATTTGGACGTTTAAAGTTCATCGTCTTCTCATGACAGTCGATGGTGGCAAGGTGCGTAAACAGCCATTCCATGCTTTGGATGACATCAAAGTCTTGAAAATCTAGGTGAATTAGATCTACAGATGGATCACAACAATAAATTGAAACCTTACACTGCTTATACACTCTATCTGACTCTGTAGATCCTCCTACTGGTGTGCATACTACCAGGGTGTAGTTAAGGTGTGTAGGTACACCATTCAAATGGCAAGCAAAATGGGGTGGAACAAATGAGCAAGAAGAACCAAGGTCAATTAACGCTCTAGATTTAGCATCACAAATTGAGAGCGTACCTCGAATTACTGAGGTTGACGCCTTCGCCTCTTGCTTTGTGAGGGCAAACACTCATCCTTGAATCTTTGAGTAATCCTCAGTCTTCATCATAGGGCGGTCCCTAGCCCAGTGATCCGTCTTGCCACATCTTAGGCACACATTCTTCTTTCGGTAACAATCTTCAACAGTCTGGTTGTCCTTCCCACAGTGAGTACAAACAGGGCACCGATCATTGCTCATACCGCCCCGGGGAAATCTTCTGCGTTCTCAGACTTAGCTGATATGGCCTCCTTCTCACTCACCTTCTTGAAACTTGCCGGGCTACTTCCCGAGTCTCCCTGACAACGCAGCCTTCATTCTTCCTTCCTTCCTCAATCGGTGGTCCTCACATTCTCCTTTGACATTTAGGGCAAAGTCTACCATCGGGGCGTATGACTTTAGGTTGGCCGACATTACTCTACCCCTTATGTCCGGCCGTAGGCCCCTTTCAAAATTGGATACCTTTCGCGCCTCGGTGCTTACAATATGGGGTGCGAACCTAGAGAGCTCTGCAAACCTGACGGCATATTGCTCAACAATCATGTTCCCTTGCTAGAGCTTAATAAATTCTACTTCTTTCCTCTCCCTGACTGAATTTAGAAAGTATTTCTCATCGCTATTAGAAAGTTCTCCCAAGTGGGTTCGGTCCCTAATTCCCTCCAAGTTTGCTTTACCAAATTCCACCAGTATTCAACATCTCCTTCTAGCATGAACGTCCCACATCTAACCTTCTGCTCATCCGAGCAGTGCAACACTTCCAAAATCTTCTCTATCTACCTCTTCCATCTTTCGGCCTTCTCTACTCCTCCTTACCCAAGAAAGGTTGGTGGCACTAGCCTTCTAAGCCTCTCAATCAAGATACTATCGTCCTGCTCCAGGGTAGGGGTGGACTAAACTGACATCGACTCTTTCATCATTTGAGTCATGGACCCCAGAGTCCTATAGAATTCACTGAGTGCCTCGGTGTTCTCATTGCTGGAACTCGCATTATGGGTACGAGCTCTTGGCATCTTCAACCTAACCGTAGGAGCACCCAATCACAAGACAACCCCAAAGCTTTTCTAAAGACTCTCTTAACGGAAGGCAACCGGGTACGGGTTCGTGATCCCAATGTAGCGTTTATCACCCAGGTGGGGGGAAATTTAACGCCTCCATATGGTAATCAACAAACCAAGGAAGTAAACACTAATATAATTTAATACTTAACAAAGCCCATTCCTGAGAAGGATATTACATAATATTATAGTTTAAAGGTGATACAATCAAGTTTAAGGCTCCAAGGACTGCAATTACAAAATCTCTAAGAACAATTTAAGAAAGGTTGAGGGCCCAAATCCTACAAGATCCTTGAGCTTCTTCAAAAGTAGTCGCTTCAAACTTCAGCTGCGGCCCACACCTCCAACTTGCAACCTGTTGCTGTAAATCTATAGAAAGAAAAATGTAGTGGAATGAGCTTTGAAGCTCAGTAAGCAGATCTAGTGTTATACATGGATATTAAATAAACTCAAGTACAAGGAATAGTATCATTAATCATCATTTATGATAGTGCAGTAGTCGAGCATATTGGTTATCAAATCAACATAGCCGATATAACAAGATAACTAATTTAAAAGTGCATCCAATGTAAGCAACACCAGGTAGTCAATACAGGAGAAATCCTAATTCCAATATATACATCACATACTCACTCCCTAATTCACCTACTCCTGCTAGTAGAAGCCTTATCTATCAAGATAAGCCAATCCCATTTCTTAGGCCTTTTACCATCCCACAGGAGGGAGGGTGATGACAAGTGGGGTAATCCTCTTCATAATACCCTCAACTCACGCACACGGTCCTCAGCACGCATTGGGGGTTCAACAAGTCGTTACCTCACAAGGTATCAAATCAGATCTCATATTTCTTATTACGAATCATAGGGAGTGACCCTCTTTTCTCCCCTAACATGTTCCTGTCATTGTGCAGGCTAGGAAAGAAGCCGATGTCACTATCTTGGTGAACCTAGCTTCACTATTGATAGGCTCTGGTCCCACCACGTAGCTTTCTCTCATAATTTAGTCTAGTATCCACTACCAAAGGGCTCGAGTCCCAATGCAATAGTCTACATAACAACACAGTATCCACTACTAATGGGCTCAAGTCCCAATGTGTGGTAGTTAGCATTATCATCAATATAACAATATAGCACTCACTACCAATGGGCTCGGGTCCCAATGTGTAGTAGTCAGCATAACAGCACAGTATCCACTACCAATGAGCTTGGGTCCGAATGCGCAGTAGTTAGCATTCTGATCAATAAAAGAGTAACAAGACCCACTACTAATGGGCTCGGGTCCTAATGCATAATGGTTAATATTAAAGCCTCATTTCATTCACCGAAGTCAATTCATTTGTCTAATGGAATATACCACACATTCTCATCATAACGGCATTATATCAGTATGGCAATCATAACGAGGCATGCATTCCATGATTCACAGCATACCATTGAGCATTATCAATGGCATTTTGACAATTATCATGAAACTTTCATCATAAATCAAACAAATCAATATTGCACCGTTTACTCTTCACCTAACATTTTGTTAAGTGGCATCATTCATATATTCCTATAGCATATGCATTGCAATTATCATGTGGCATTCACACTCATTACTAGATCAATACATCTTAATAACTAAGCAAGAGAGTTAGATGCTTCACTTATTGAGAAAATCAAACTTTATTCGCAAGATCAAGGTGCGGCCTCGAATGAGCAATAGTGATGAGTAATGACGTGTTTATGCATTTTCAAGCATAACTCAACATTTATAGGGAATTTCAAGAATCTCAAAACATGCAACTTTATGTTCGTTCACAAAACTTTACATCGATGGCAGATTTGGGGCATTAGGCATCGTTCACTTAGCTGAAAATGAGGCCCAAGTACGTTCGCAGCTGCTGGAATTTTACAGCAACTGTGGCAGCGACATATCTCGCATAATGGTTAATATCTCTTAATTTTCATGATATTATAACATGGTGCAAGAGGCAAACTTTAACTAGACCTGTACATCTTTTATTGAAACTACTTTGGGCCCAAGCGGGCATCGTTTGGCTAGTGAAGAGCACCGAGATACAGCCCTAACTCTTGTTGGAAATTCTATGGGTCATCTTCGTGTTACTTATTATTGAATCAACTTAATTCTCATTGGATAAGCTGGCAAGTTTAGCAAGAAAAGGCCCTACGATTAACAATTCATTCTCAACCATTTATTCTACCCTATTTCGTTCATTCTCCATTCATTCTTCTCATTGACAATGTTCCATTAAGTTCCAATTAAGCTGAAGAACATAACACTAAACCCACTTATAGGGTCACGACGCTCCCCACTCTCTTCACGCAGTTTGCCCGCCGCCCTTGGTGCTCCCCACAGCAGCTTCACGCAGTTGTCTTCGTCTTAGAGTCCTCCTCATGGTGATAGCACTCCCACAATTATGGTGCAGGCATGCCCATGGTGATGGGTAGAGGGCGCTATTTAAAGACACAGAGGTAGGTGACAGTTGGTGGGAGTTGGTGAAGATCACTGTGGCTGACGTCGCAATAGGTGGGGAAGAAAACTATAGCGGGCATTAGTCGTGCGTCGCATCTTTGATAAAAGCGGTGCGGCGCTGACCCTATTAGCCATCGTTCAACTCTTAACGCGCACGGCGATAGCCTCCTCTTTGTGTGGCGATACTCTGCCTTCCATGCGACTATAGCCTATCTCTCTCTCTCTCTACTCTACCGCGACCTTATTCCAGGCGACGATAAGCTCGTGGCGATGCTCCAGTCGAGGATGCCTTGTTTCACATGTGGCGACACTCCTCTCATGCGTGCGGTGATACCCCTCACTCACTCGTGGTGTTACCGTTCTTCTCTCTTACCCGTGGCGAGGCTTCTAGGCTACATGGACGGAACTAGGCCTAAACACCTAGATGGCGCTAACCATTGCCCTTAGCGTCGGTTGTGTGATTTCTTCTTTCTCGACTCCCTTCTCTCTTTCTACTGCCGCGAGTGGTCTCATGTAATTGAATTGTGGTCCTTACAATAATTACTCCAATCTGGGGGGCCTTGACTTCAATACGAGGTGCATTGCTTTTTAGCTCATCATAGGTTGTAGTCTCAAGGGCAAACTCCTTCAAGTGTTTTGAAGCGACGTGCATAACCTCCAACTGGTTCTTGAGGCTGGAACCTCACTTCTCTGTTCTGCCATGGGGTCTTGTTCCTAAAAGCCGGAGGGCTGACTCTCATCCACTTGTACTCCTCCAAGAGCCTTTAAGAAGTGTAAGACCTTCTTTTGACTGTTGGTGATCTCCTTGCTAATGGAGGACGAGATCTGGAGTACCATCCTTGGTGGTTGGCACACCAGTTCTGCTTCTAGAAGAGCACTGGGAACATGTAGTACCTTTTGCTGGTTTGGCGTATAGGTGACCCTCGGTGCTAAAAGGTCAACCTTTAGGGCTTCCTTAGTCTCAGGAGTTGTTTCTAGCTCGTCATGTTATTTTGGCGAATTAGAAGTAGAGGGGGAGGCTTCGTCTTCGGGAGAGGGCACCATGACTTCAGAGAGGTGGCAAGGTATACTTGGAAAGATAAGAGTCAAGGGGAGGATCTTGCCTTGCCTTTCCTCCTCATTGAACATGTCCGTATTCATTCGCCCAAGGTCTTCAACATCTTCATGAGACGAGGGTTCAGCATGTCTCATGGGCCTCCAATCATCATTCTTTGACCTTTCTGTTGCTGAAAGTTATGTGAATGGTATTTAACATCAACATAGTGAGTCTTGACTACAGGGAATGGTCTCTTATCAGCATAGACTGTGTGTTTTCTTCCATCTCGACTGGAGTGTGGAAGGGACCAACCCCTGATCATGAAGCCAAGGGCGGCCGAGCAAGACATTGTAAGATGTATCGATGTCAATTACGTGAAACTGGGCATAATCGTTCAGGTCTCTAGTCTTGAGGCGAAGACGAACAGTCTCAACCGGCTTTTCTCTTGATTGGTTGAACCCTTGCACAGTTATGTGGAGTGAGGTTGTCAGATCCTAATCCTAGTTGGGTCAAGACCCTTCTTGGGATCAGGTTGACTGCTGAACCTCCATCCAGCATAATTCGGTTGATAGGGTAGGCATGTATTTCATCATCCATGAAGAGGGGGTGATTGTGAATTTTTCTTCCCAACTGTAGGTCATCTTCGAAAAAGGTGATTGTCAAGCACCCACCTATGATGGCTGGATCCACCTCAATAGGCTCCACTTCAGTGTCGTACACTTTTGGGTTAGAAAGGCTTGAACCAAGGCCATACGGTAGTCTCTAGACAACATAAGAGTGTCATAGATGCTTCGAAGGGTTGAAAGCTTTTTCAAATGCCCAATTATGTCATATTTCATCTTATCCTCATTAGTCTTCTGTATTCTTGATCCAGTCACTGATTTGGGTGGTACGGTAGGTTTAGGAGCAAGTTTTGGTTGAGTTTTGGTTTGTGACACTGGCTGACTTTGTTGTTTGGCCGGTGCAGTCTTGGTTGATGGGCAGGTAATAGAGATTTTGTATTAGGGATGTAGAGGTTTGAGGCTGAGTTTTAGGGAAAAGTGAAGGATCAGGAAACTTTAGCACCTTGAACTTCTGAGGTGTGGGCTGTAGCTTCTTCCCTGATCTTTGGCTTATTTACCCCATGCAGGATGGTACTTCCAAGATCGGCACCATATGGGAGGCCTCCTTGGAACAGGAACTTAAAGATGGCTCAGACTTGGCTCGGGCTGCCAGGGCGTCAGCAACTGACAAGAATCTAGCCGCTTGGGCCAACATCTTTCTTAGGCACTTCCGCTGCAATCTGCTGATGTTGGTGCATTCAAGCTCTCTATTTAGAGTGTTGAAGTCTAGGCACTGCCAACCTACACCTATAAAAGAGATAGAAGAGGTGGGAGGAGAAGAAGAAAAAGTGGAGTTAGAATGTCCTGGGTTGCTTTTTATGTCATCACTAGAATTGAACGTGTGTAGGGGGTGTTTTAGGTCTTGCCCCGGCTTTGACCATTGAGGTGTGCTTTTAGTGCTGTCACCCATATTGGATGAGTCCCGAGCAGTTGATGACTCAAAGATGTCCACTTGATCGGACGAAGGGATAAGGTAAGCTATGCCTAGGATGAAGTCCTGTGAGGTCGGCAGTGGAGGAAGAGGCTTGAGAAATTCTTCCTCGATTGATGGTTGAGGAATATGGTTCCTTTGGTAGGCTGACCTAGGTGCTCGCCTCTTTTTGGATCCCCTAGGTGGTGTTTGGACCCACGTATCGAGCTGATGAGTAGCCCTAGCTTGGTGGACTACCTCACGCTTCATGGACTTGAGCCTACTTCGTCCATGGTAGACTTCCCTAAGCTGAGAAGTCGAGGGCTCTAAGGGATCTAGTGTAGGCTCATAGTGGACTTGCAGTGGGATTTCCTCTTGAATGGGAATGATGGCTTGGGAGTGCTCTGGGAGAACGACACAAACAATGTGGCCTTTTTGTACCTTCTTGGCAGTTATAGCTTCGAATCCAAAGCATTCCATGAGCTCATGGCCCCATACCTAGTGATATGAGCATTAGAGATTTTTCGTACCTAGGCAAGAAGCTTAAGTTGTTTAGCGGGCTTGGGAGTGACGAGACCCTGTTGGAGCATCTCCTCGAAGAGGGCTTGCAGAGGGTCTAGTTCAACAATTCCTTGAACTTGTGTCGGGAGGTCTTCTTACACTAGCGGAGCCGAAGCTGGAGGGTGTCCTTCTAGGCTATCATGAACTTCTTGGTGCTACTGCATCTTCTTTGCTAATAGCTCGTGGAAGCCAGTGCAATTGCTCAGGTCATGACCTTGTACCATATGGTAAGGACACCAGAGATTCTTAGTTCTTGGGAGCAAGAACTTGGGTTGTCTTGTCAGCTTTTGCGTGATAAGACCTTCTTTGAAAATCATCGAGAATAGTGGACGGAGGACAGTGGGTGCCTCGTCATCCTCTTGGATTGTCACTATATGGGAAGCCTCAGCTGCCCTGAATGCTTTCTTTAGCTCTTCAAGCTTTATCTAGTCCTTGTTAATAAGGGCTTCGATAATTTCTTTGAGCATATAACACTCTTGAGTAGAGTGGCCTTTTCTCCTGTGATGGGCGCAGTACCTCTCCTGTGTCTCCTGTCCAACAGGTTCTGGGGTGTTGACTTCTGGCAGCTGGATCGTGTTTTGCTCTAGTAATAATCGAAGTAGCGCAGAAACCAACTTCTTCTCAAAAGGGTACACCATGTTCTGGTACCGGATCTGGTAGTCACTACGAATGATATTTGTAGGGGGCGGGACCCTATTATAGGACTACTGTTGCTTGCCTCCAGCTTGAGGTGGCTGTGACTTAAAGAGGTCCAAAGTTTGAGGGGCAGCTTTCTTAGTGTCAGTCACGGTGGCAGCCACATTAGTCACTGCTTTTTACTGATTGCCCCGATTGTTGGAGCGAGAATTGTCATTGCCCCAGTTGTTTCCCGAGCTGGTGCGTTGCTGGTGAGATCTACCATGGTGCTTGGACAGACCTTCTATACGAACTGCTTTAGAGATGAGCTCTGACATGGAGGGTGGATTGGAGGCCTCAACATTCACGGTGATCTCAGGTAGCTTATTTCGTATGCAGGTCTGAATATCTTCTCTTTTAGTCATGGGAGTGGCATGATAGGTTTCCAACTATCTCCATCGAGCGATGAACTTATCGACCAGCTCACCAAAGTCTTGAGTCAGAGTGAGGAGCTCAAGGGTTTCTAAGTTTCTCTTCATAGAAACACTGCTAAAACAACTGCTCCAATTCTTGCCATGTATGCACCCAGCTTGGAGGTAGCCAAGCATACCACTGGAAGGCTGGCCCTTCGAGAGTTTCGATGACCTAATGAAGGAGGAGTCACCCGTCAGTTGTCGTCTCTCGACAAACAGCTTGAAAGTGAGCGGGTATGCTAGTGCGGGGACGTAGTATCATTGAATGAGGGGAGTTTCCCTTTTTATAGTTTGAGGGAAACAACACTTGGTTGATATACGAGGGATACGGCTTTAGGTAAAACGACACCTCTTGCATGCTCGGGACCTTATTCTTGAGACTGTGGGTCACCATGGCATCTATGTCGGTTTGCGAAACCATGCAGTTGATTAGGTGCGTCAATCTCGCCCTCCGGATCCTTTGGGGATTGGGCGACATGTGTCTCGAGCTTTGAGGGAAGACCCGGGAAGTTTTTGAGATCGCTCTCTCGGGACCCTCGTTCGAGAACAAGGGAAAGTGTTACCAACCCGTGAGAGAGGAATTTAAAGTTGGGTTCGGGAGTTACTCGGACTGACTAGCGTGGATGCCCTCTTAGATCACGAAGAAAGCCCCCCAGAAATAAAACCGGTTCGGAATTGCCTCCCTTGTCTTGTATTCTTCTTATTTTCTGCAATCACACACATATATGGCAAAGGTTTTAAGACAGGTGGGTCAGACCTCACCCGTTTCCTCTTTGATGAACGTACACAATCATGCGCATTCAAAAAGAAGAAGAGAAGAAAGACGGGGGAGAGAAGAATTCGACTAAGCGAGAGGATCAGAGCAGTGACTAGACTGGTGGATAATTGGCATGACGTGGTAGCAAAACGGGCTCGGTAACTAAAACTGGCTCACAGGATTACTACTAAACGTCATTACCAATACCGACTAGCTGGGCAGGATGGTCAGTCTGTTGTGGCAAAAAAGCGGACCAAGTAATCCTAGCACAACAACATTACAGCTAGATGACACGACTACCATGAGAGGCTAACCTCAATCCCTCTTAGTCGAAAGAAGAAGTAGTAGAATTAATGCTATGAGGAAAGAATAAGAAGAGAAGAAGGAAAAGAAAGAAGGAGGGAGAAGAAATGAAGAGAAGAGTATGAAAGACGAGAGGATAAAGGAGAGAGAGGGAAGGAAGGCACAGTCGGGGTTAAGCATTGTCGACTGTGTTAAAAGGAAGAGAGAGAGAACACAGTCGGTGCTAGGCTTCATCGATTGTGTTGTATAGAGGAGAAGAGAGAGGAGATGCCATCGGTGCTAATCTCTTCTGATTGTGATAAAAGAGGAGAGAAATCCAGTTGGTGCTAGGCTTCATCGATTGACAGACAAAAGAGGAGAGAGAAAACCAGTAGACGTTAGGCTTTATTGATTGATAGAAGAGGAGAGAGAAAACCAATCGACGCTAAGCTTTGTCGACTAACAGAAGAAGAAAGAGAATATCAGTCGGGGTTAGGCTTCATTGACTAATAGAAGAAGGGAGCGAAAACCAGTCGGTGCAAGGTTTTACCGACTAACAGAAGAAGAGAGAGAAAAGCAATTGATGTTAGATTTCACTGATTATCAAAAGAAGAGAGAGAAAACCAATTGGTGCTAGGCTTCATCAATTGATAGAAGAGGAGAGAAAAAACCTACCAGTGTTAGGCTTCACCGGTTGTGACAGAAGAAAGGGGGAACTAAGCAACACTAGGCTTCACCGGTTGTGTTAGAAGAGGACGGATGAATATAGAGATGAGAAGAAGAGAGAGAAAGGGATAGAGATGAGAAGAGACCAGGAGAGAGAAAGAGATAGAGATGAGAAGAGAGAAGAGAGATAAAGATGAGAAAAAAAGGAGAGAGATAGAGATGAAAAAAAGAGAGTGAAACAGATAGAGATGAGAAGAAGTGAGAAAGATAGAGATAGAGACGGGAAGAGAGGATGAGAGAGATAAAGATAGAGACAAGAAGAGAGGATGAGAGAGATAGAGATGAAGATGAGAAGAGAGGAGAGAGATAGAGATGAGAAGAAGAGAAAGAGAGATAAAGATGAAAAGAAGAGAGAGAAAGAGATAGAGATGAGAAGAGAGGATGAGAGAGATAGAGATGAAAAGAAGAGAGAGAAAGGGATAGAGAAGAGAAGAGAGGAGGAGAGAAAAAGAGAGAGATGAGAAGAGAGGACAGAGAGATACAGATCAGAAGAGAGGAGAGAGAGACAGAGATGAGAAGAAAGAAGGAGAGAGATAAAGATGAAAAGAAGAGAAAGAGAAAGATAAATATTTAAAGATGAGAGAGAAAGAGATAGAGGTGAGAAGAAGAGTAGGACATAGATAGATGAGATGAGAGAGAAAGAGATAGAGATGAGAAGAAGAGAGAGAAAGAGATAGAGATGAGAAGAACAGAGAGAAAGAGATAGAGTTGAGAAGAACAGGGAAAGAGGGGAGGAGAGAGAAATAAATAGGAAAGAGAAAGAGGTGAGGAGAGAGAAATAGATAGGAAAGAGAAAGAGGGGAGGAGAGGGAATGAGGGAAGGAGAGAGAAAGAGGGGAGTAGAGAGAAAGCTACCTATTGGAAGGGTACTCCCAAAGCTGTTTGTCACACCAAAAGTATTGCACTAGTTACAAGGTCCATTTTAGGGTGCTAAAGACCAATTTTTCTAAAATTGTTTCTTTGTGCTCACTGCCTTAGAAATGTTTGATTGCGATGTAACACAACAGGTGGTCTTTTGAAGTGCCGATGATGATCCTGACCAATTCTAGGGCTATTCTGAGACTGTTGGGAATTTCCACTGTTTTGTAAGCTTTATTGACCTACTTCCTACTTGTTCCTAATCGTGGATCAAGATGCTGAAAAATACGTTCAAACAACTTGCCCCACAAAATGTTAAGCTTCAAGAGAAACGAGAAGGACAATCATTCAAAAATTTTCCTTCGGCTTTTACTTTCTTCCTGCCTAGCTACAGGACTACGTGAACGTCGAGGAGATTCATGTAATGATGTAACTAGGCTGCTCAGACATTGGGATGCATTGTTCGTGGGTCCGTCCATGGAGACTTTAGGGGGAGAAGAGATATTTTTGAGGGATCTTGTCGATGCCCTCACCCTCGTGTGGACTGTTGGTGATTTTGAAGCTGAGGATTTTGTACGGACCTCATCAGTCAGAATCAGGCCCGTCTGGCAATTGAATGCCATGTAGAAGGCCATTATTCTCATTTGGTCTGGGTACATTGGTTTGCTCTGGCAAGCGTTGTCTGCTGCTACACCAAGTTTTCTTTTGACATTTAGAATACAACTATGGGTCTCATCTATCGAGTCCAGTTGGGGGCAGGCTCTATTAGCCGATCTCGAAGGTCTGGTCATGCAGGCTAGACGAGCTGACACCTCTGGCAGGTTCTCCCCTGGCTTTGTCCGTTTCTTGCCTTTGGAGTATTTATTTTTAGAGTATGTTTGTGTACTCGTGGGAATAATGTTCTTCCTCATGGGACTTGTCTTGCCATTTTGGCGAGTCTTCTGTCTTTCGAGTCCTTTTGGAACTAGACTCAGGCTGTCGAAATCTTTTCCTTGAAGATCATATTTTTGAAGTCTTGAGATTTATGACACCAGAGATTTTCTTATTTTGAGTGAGGGCTGAAGTCGCTTGTTAAGACAAGTGCAACATCAACTTGTTTATTGGTCCAATCGTCCTTTATGAAGTTTTGCTTGAACTTGGGAAGCGGTACCATAGAGATGGTTGTCACCAACTTCTTTTTATTTTGGGGCTCTTTTACCCTTAACCTTTCAGTTATGTCCACCCTTTTCATCCTTTTTTTACTCATGATGCCCTTTTGGTTTTCACCGTGTCCGGTTTTTATGCATGGAACTCTTTTGGTCATTGTTTCATGACCATGCCCGTCCATCATTTTTACTCATAGTGTTTCTTTGTTAAGGTATACACCATGCCCATTATTTTTTATTTTATTTATTTATTTATTTTTTTTGAAGGCGTGTTTAAGGTCATGTCTCCTGGACCTGAGCAAAATAGTTTAATGTCATGCGGCTAGGACGTGTACTATGGTTTAAGGTCATACAACTGAACCGTGGTGGTGATGAATGACAGTCGATGGAGGCCATGGAGTGATTATGGTGGTGGTTTTACTCACTTGTGGAAATGGCATTAGGCTACCTATGAGAGACGGATGATGTATGAAATGTGAGGGGACAATAGCGACCCACTAACTTACAACGAGTATGGATGGCGGGATGGTTCGCAGTTTTGTTAGTGCAGGTGAGACTCATGGGGAATGAAGTATGGTGATGAAGTGAATGAACTCACTGGGGAGGTAATGAAGGTGGCGTTCACACATTAACAACTAGGTTAGGGTAGGCTTGCGTGAAAAGTATATGTAAAAGGCATGTGCGCATATGTGGGGGCGAGTTTATGATCAAACCTCCTGGACCTGTGCAAAGTAGTTTGTCGTCATGCGACTAGGACGTGCACTATTGTTATTGTGTGTTTTAGTATGAAGCATGAATCTAAGCATGTATGAAGAATTATTTAGGCATGAATAAGCTTGAAATTAAGCATGAGATTAGCATGGGATTGTATAGAAATTTGTGTGGAAGAATAGGATTTGCATGTATGTGTTTCTACTTTTTTTTTTCAGAAATTTAGGCTCCTTAGTATAATATGATATGCATTGTTGTGATTTATGTTGAGCTTGAATATTTGGGGGTTGATGCTATTGTGAGTTTAGTTTAAGCTAGAATTTGTTTCATATGATTATCTTGTGTAGTTTAAAAGTTATGCTTTGATCTTTGAGGTATGTTATAGCTGGACTGTAGAATTCCAGGGAGAATTGGGGTTTTTGTGTCTCTTTGTTGGCATATCAAATGATATTAGAATTGCATCAAATCACCCTCATTGGAAATGTTTCTGAGTCTAGTTTGAGTTTGATGGTTATGTCTAAATTCTATTCTTGATATATTGGAAGATATGATGTGAAATGTGCACGAATGTCACTATTATCAAACTATGAAAATTTCCAGGAATATCGCTTCTATTGTACTGAGACTTTTCATGACCTATTAGAGTCAAAATGAAATGAAATCACAACCATTTGAAATATGCATGAGTCTATTGTGATTTTTATGTTTTGACCTTATTCTGATTCTTTATATATGTAAAGTTATACTGCGAAAGAATGCCAGTAGATCACCGTAGACAGTTTTGGTAAAAACACAGAATTGGTGTCTTTGATGTTAAGAGTTTTGAATGTTCAATTTCTTCCAAGACACCACTGTTTGAAATAGTTTTGAATAATATTGAGATCACATGTTTCTCCATTTTCGAAATTCTCCCTAATTTGAGAGTTATATGATTAATTGTAACAATATGTCACTATGGACAGCTTTTATAAAACTCAGAATTTATGCCTCTGTCACCATAGATTTTGACTAGCCAAAGGGGTCTATTTTTTTCCAAACTACTGCCATTTGAACGGTTCATGAGCAAGCTTAAATTCGCATGTTGAGCACTTTTTTGAATTTCTTCTCGATTATGAGTTATGAAGTAAATTTTAAAGACATTTCACTGCCTTCATTGCACAACAGATTTCAGAAAAAATATCTTCATTCTTTTGAACTTTTGAGGGGCTAAACAAGGTCCAATTGTTTTCAAACTACCCCGATTTGAAAGATAGGAGGGAAATTTGTTTTGGATTCGTCTTCAAACTCTAAATGGTTCAATGATAACGACCCTAATAGTAAGCGCAAGTCATTGCCTTGATGGCAGGAAATTGAGTAGTAAGGCCTAACTGAAATAATGTCACTGTTACTATTGTACTTTCATTGTGATACTATTAAAATGTGATGTGCCACACCCAAAATGTGATATTGCTACTATCATGATAAGATACTGATATCATCGTTATATGATATGTGGTATGTGAATGGGTACCTACTGTGTGAATGATGGTACTGTGCAACTTATGTGTTATGTGAATGGGTACCCAATGTGTGAATGATGGTACCATGCCGCTTATGTGTTATGTGAATGGGTACCTACTGTGTGAATGATGGTATCATGCTGCTTATGTGATATGTGAATGGGTACCTACTGTGTGAATGATGATACCAGCATACTAAGATATTGGCTTGCTTTAAGCATATTGCACGACCAGCTGTGACATGATGACATTTCTAGTGATACGGGAATTTCTTGGAATGCCTTGTGCGTATCGCATTACCTGTGACATGTAACTTCTCGTGAGGTGCGCATGAGGTGATAACCGATGTGTGACTTCTCGGCATGCTTTGAATGTATTGCATTCCTGAGATATGTGATTGTTTGATATTAGTGAGGTGCCTGATTTGAGGGTATTGCACCATACTGTGTGCTTTGAGTGTATTGCATGACCACTAGATAATAAGTGATTTCTCAATATGCTTTAAGCATACTGCATTGACTGACACTGTAATTCTGGTCACTACGCAATGGGGTCCTCCATTGGTAGTTGATATTCTGATTTTGTTATATGAGTGGGCACCGCTTTGAGAATATTGCAGGGCCTGCCTTTGTGTTTGATGCCAGTAAGGTACATGCCTTGGAGTGTAATACACTACCTGACTCTGTGAGTGCTAAAGGATGAAAATATGCTCTATTATGAAATAAGAGTATGCACCATTGTGATAAGTATGTATACTGTAGAACATGTTCAGTTATAGCTGAATGAGTAATATTGAGGAATGCATATGATGATACTCCTGAGGAAATGTCTTTCTGAACTACTAATTCATATGATATCCATTATCTGTACTGTGAATGTGAACAATAATTACAACATTGAACAAATGTGAATTCTGATATCTTCTGTTGTGCCTGCTCTACCTGAAAAGCATCATCCTATGATTATGACATAATTGTTTTGCGTGACTCCTATTTTATGAGCATGGCTTAGAATCTTGATATGTGCTGTGTGTTAGTACTCATAGGCAAAGAAGCATAATGTTGGGATCTACTTAATGTGCTTTTTAGCACATTCCTTTAATTCCACTCTTGTAGATTGATTGCTGTAGGTCGAGAATGTCAGGAGGTGATCGTGTTTGGTTGACGGAAAGCCCGCACTCGACAAGTGGATCCCTGTTCTTGTGTAGCTCTTGAGTAGGTGTTTGTTAGTTGTTGGTCATGCAATTGTTGTTATTGAAGTTATGTATTTTGATGGCGAACTAGCAGCGGCTTGGATGATTGCAATATTCTGGATAATGTAGTTAAGATCTTGGAGACTGTTTATGGATATGAATGGTTTTAATTTATCCATCTTTTGTTATGTTTATGGTGGGAGTTTTAGTTTTCTTTCGTGGTTTGCTTCTGATTCCACCTATCTTATGTGTTGAGCCACTCTCACCTGAGTGACATTCGCGACCTCTGTGATCGCGATCCCGCACCCTGTCGCCCTCCAGTATGGGATGGTAGGGTTCAGGGGGCGGGGTCATGACAGCCCGGCAGGATACTATTGGCATTTTGTAGAAGGTTTTTCAAAGATAGCACTCCCCATGACTTTCCTGACCCAGAAAGGAGTAAAATTTTTATGGTCAGTTGATTGAGAAGAGTTTCCAAGAATTAGAGAAGAGATTGACTACAGCCCCAATACTAACTTTGCCCGGAGGAAATTAAGGCTTTATAATCTACACTAATGCTTCCCATAAGGGACTAGGGTGTGTATTAATGTAGCAAGAGAAAGTTATAGCCTACGCCTCTAGGTAGTTAAAGCTGCACGAGCAAAATTACCTAATTCTTGACTTAAAGCTCACGGCTGTGGTTTTTGCCTTGAAGATTTGGAGACATTTTCTCTATAGAGCCCAGTTGAAGATATTTACAGATCATAAGAGCCTCAAGTATTTATTTTCTCAGAAGGATTTGAATATGAGGCAAAGGAAATGGATGGATCTACTAAATGATTATGACTGCATCATCAATTACCAACGGGGCAAGACAAATGTAGTGGCCGACGCTTTAAGTCGGATACCCTTGATATCAGTGGCACATCTGATGGTCTGAGAGATGAGACTGATAGAAGATGTAGTGGAGTGGCGCTTGATCTTACCCTCTAGTTCTGGGATAGGAATATCTGCTGGTACAAGGAAGGAACGTCAACTCTTTCAACAGGTCTGGGTAACTCAAAAGGTAGACCCCAGCTGAGTAAAATTATGGTAGACTTAAAGCAGGAAAGAGAAGGGAATTTTTTTGCAGTAGTGATTTATTAAGATGTAGGGAACAGGTATGCGTCTCAAGTGATGAGATGATAAAAAAGGCTATTCTAGAGGAAGCACACCACTCCCATTATACTGTGCACCCAAGAAGCACAAAATGTGCCAATATTTAAAGAAGACCTTCTGGTGGAATAACATGAAGATAGATGTGACACAATTTGTTTCTAAATGTCTGACCTATCAGAAAGTAAACGCTGAACATCAGAGACCTGTTGAGCTGTTACAACCCTTACCCATACCTGAATGCAATGGGAACACATCACTATGGACTTTGTGTCTAGTTTGCCAAGGTCAGGCATGGGAAATGATAATGTTTGGGTTATTATGGAGCGATTAACTAAGGTTGCACATTTCTTATCAGTTCGCACTACCTTTACCCTAGATAAACTGGCTCAGCTGTATGTGAAGGAAATAGTAAGGCTGTAGGGAATACATATCAGTATTGTGTCCGACAGGGTCTCTAGATTTACTTCAAGGTTTTGGAGCAGTCTACAATCAGCTTTGGGGACAAGGCTTACCTCAGTACTGCTTTTCACCCCTAGACTGATGGGCAGTCAGAGAGAACCGTTCAGACCTTAGAAGATATGTTAAGGGCTTGTGTTATCGACTTCAAAGGAAATTAGGACGATCACCTGCCTTTAGTAGAATTTTCATACAACAACAATTTCCAAACAAGTATTCAAGTGGCACCTTTTGAAGCTTTGTATGGGAGAAAGTGCAGATCGCCGATGTGTTGGAATGAAGTAGGCGAAAGGAGACTTTTAGGGCCAAAAATTGTTCAAGTAACATCAAATAAGATTGCCCTAATTCGAGAAAAGCTTAAAATAGCTCAGAGTCGGCAGAAGAGTTATGCCGATAATCACCGAAGGGACCTTGAATTTGAAGTAGGTGATCGGGTATTCTTAAAAGTGTCTCCAATGAAGGGAGTTATGAGGTTTGGAAAGAAGGGAAAGCTAAGTCTGCCATTCATTGGACCCTTTGAAATATTAGAAAGAATCAAAGTCGTGGCATACCGACTTGCCTTACTGTATGAGTTGTCCAACATTCATGATGTTTTTCATGCTTCATTATTGAGGAAGTATCAACCCGATTCGTCCCAGGTCTTGAGGTATGAACTAATCCCAATCAGAGAAGACTTACCTTATGTTGAGCAGCCAATTGAGATTCTCGATATAAGGGTTCAAGTTTTTCACAACAAAGAGAGTCCCCTGGTCCGGATTTTATGGCAGTATTCACAAGAAGACTCACCATGGGAGCGAGAAGATGAAATTCTGGCGTTGTACCCCCATTTATTTGATTAACAATTTTGAGGACAAAATCGTTTTTAGGGGGGGATGATGTGACGACCCAAAATTTTCCCGACCAATTAAAATGCATGACGGGATATGAAGGAAGGAAGGATCCAACGCCGGTTGTGAACTGAAGAAGTGCCAGCGTCGACTGAGTTGTGACCAGCGCCGGCTGTGAAGAGAAGAAGTGTCAGCACCGGCTGTGAAGAGAAGAAGTGTCAGCACCGACTAAGTTGTGACTCGCGCCGGTTGTGAAGAGAAGAAGTGTCAGCATCGACTGAGTTGCGAGCAGCGTCAGATGTGAGGAGAAGTAGTATCAACATCTGCTGAGATGTGACTAATGCTGACTATGTTGTGTACAAAGGCCAACACCGTCTATATAGGAGAAAGAAACCAGCACCGGCTATTTAGGAGAAAGAGACTAGCACCGGCTATGTTGTGTGCAGGAGACCATCGCTGATTGAGCAGTGTGTAGAGGCCAGTGCCGGCTATGTAGGAAAAAGAGACCAGCACGAGCTGTGTTGTGTGTACGAGACCAGCACCGGCTGTGGTACTAATATGCATGGATTATGAGTGCCACTTGTTAGATGCATGCTGATGTGAGTGCCGCTTGTCCATATTTTAGGTCTTTTGATGACACTTGGGCCACCACCCCAAACATAAGAGTACTTAAGCCTCTCTTCTCACCCATGCCACTCACTCTTTCCTCATTTCTCCTCTCTCCAAGACCCAAGGTTTGAAGAAGTGACTGTTGGAGGGCAGCCATTGTTGGGTAGGTGAGAGCAGTGAACAGAGGATTGGAGAAGGCCCCTTTGTTATTTAGGTAAGTAGATCGACCACCATTGCATTGTAGTCATAAGGATGCATGGGAATTTATGCATGTGAAATGAGAAATAGAAGTGTATGTGATGTAGAAATCCTTACACCTTTTTCACTAGAATTTGGGGCTTTTGTTCTATGATAATGATGGATAATTAAGAATGAATGTATGATTCTTAAATTATGTATGAAATTCATGTTATGTGTGTTCACATTGAGAGAGAATGGTTGTTATCATGTTTCTCACCATGAAATGAGGGTTATGGAATGTATTCTTGAGTCATGTTTTATGCCATTGTGAAATTCCAGAATTATGGGTGCGCTTGAATGAGGATTTTAAACTACCAAATGGTGCCCGATTGACCTCAAACCACCACTGTTAGAAAGATATACAATTCTAGTAAATGGTCATTCTTTTCCACTGTGAAATCCTTTATGGAAATGAAGTTATGTTTCAAAATGAGAGAGAATAACACTGTTGACTGTTTCCCTGGAGTTTTCACTAATGCTGTTATGGTCATTGATTTTAACTAGCCAAAAAAGTCCATTTTTAACCAAACTCCATCCATTTGAAAGATACTTGAATTCGCTAAATCGTGAATGCAGAAATTATTTTGAAATTATTTTTACATTGAAAGTTATACTTCCGTTTCTGAAGGTATATCACTGTGGACAGTTTTAGAAAATCACAGATTTAGTGCCTCTGATGTCACTGAGTTTGACTGACAAAAAAGTATCCATTTTAGTCCAAACTAATTCCATTGGAAATTTTTATGAGCTAGCTTTATTTCACATGTTGAGAACATTTTGAAATTCCTTCTTGATTTTGAAATATGGACAGAATTTCAAAGACATGTCTGTCTTCACTGCACAACAGATTTTAGATGAAGCGTCTTTGATCTTTAGTTCTTTTGAGGGGAAAAATATAATCCAATTGCTTTCAAACGACTTCTATTTGAAAGATAGTTGTGTTTAACATAAAATTTATTTTGGAACTAACTTTAAATTCAAAATGAACTGGAAGCTACCTGAGATTTTGAAAAGCTTGACAAAAATACTGAGATTCTGTGACTCTCATAACGTATGATACTGGCACTGTTACTCTGTGATACTGTATTATTCTATAATACTAATGTTGTTAAAAAGCGATACTAATATTGCTATTCTGTGACATCAATACTGTCATTCTGCAATACTGATACTGTTATTCTATGATATTGATACTATCATTCTATGATATTGACACTATCATTTTGTGATACTTATACTATCATATTGCGATACTATGAATATGCACGGGGATTATGTTATATGAATAGTGAAATATGTGTCATGAACACTACGTAATGGGTCCTCCATTAGTAGTGAATATTCTTTCTTTTTAGATGGAAACTGATATGCTATGATTTCTGGCCACTATGCAATGGGTCCTCCATTGGTAGTGGATATTCTGATTCTGTTATGTGAATTCTGTTATATTCTGATTTTTAACTGCTATGCAATGTGTCCTCCATTGATAGTGGATATTCTAATTTCTGCTGGCTACGCAATGTGTCGTCCATTGATAGTGGATATTATGATTCTGTGATCGCTACTCAATGGGTCATCCGGTAGTACTCGGGTATTCTGTACCTCGACTCTTATGATAAGAGTGAATTCGAGATGTAACTGTAAATAACTGCGAGAGTCACGCCCCCCGAATTCTCATGGGCACTACATATTGGGTCCTCCAATGGTAGTGCAACGTTCTCTCACCTAAAGCACAAGTGAGGATCGTGTCTCACAAGGCCTCAGCCTATCGGAAACCCCAAAGTGCATCGGGGATGTGTCCATGAGTGAGGACATTACGAAGTGGGGCACCCACTTGTTATTATACTCCCTCTTGGACGAGGGTAGAAGTCCCAAATTACTAGATTGGCTTAGCCTGATCGATGTGGCTTCTACTTCGGGAGTAAATTATTTTATTTATCAAAATTCTATACTCTATAAGAGTATTTGATGGTAACTGGTAGATGTCATTTTGAGAACAAGTAATGCTTCGTTAACTTATTCTTACCCTCATTATTCAGCGTTCATGTGTACTCTGATATGTGACTACACTCTGTAAGATAAATGCGATTTCTGATGAACTATGGGCATGTTATCATGTATATATCAGAATTGCAAGGGTAGTGATCTGCTTACTGGGATTTTAGCTCATTCCATCCTAATCTCATAGCTGTAGAGTGAAGGGTGGTGGCAGCTGTACCAAAGGTAGGTGGAAATTTGAGGGCTTGAAGCCTGAAATTAAGAAGCTTGAGAAGCCTTCTTCCGAAGAATTTCACAGTATGCTTTGGTGATTTCTGCAGCATGATGTAAACTTCATTTTGTCTATTTTTTTGCCAGTAGTGCCTCTAAGAAATTGTAAAGACTTTTGATATTGAATGAATGAAAAGACTGTACCTTTGGTTTGATTATTGTTTGATGAATGGATGTATTCTAGGTTTCTTTCGTGGTTTGCTCTCGATTCCATATTTTTATTCGTTGAGCCACTCCCACTTGAATGACGTTGGTGACCTCTGGTAACAATCCCATGCTCTGTCCCTCTAACAGGGGTCACGGAGCTAGGTCGTGACACATGTTCCCTTCTCTTAGTTGTCGAGGAACTACTTTTTCTTTGGTATTACCTCTCCATCCATCGTTGATAAGCAATGATATTTTGTGTCGTTCATAATCATCTTTCATCCAAATTAACGAGAGCAGAGATTCATGCTTCCATCTTTTGTTCCTCATCTACATTTTTATGAATGAGCACTCGGAGAGATGATATCTCAACTTCAATGGGTAGCACTACTTCAATACCATACACCAGTGAGTATGGGTCATGCCAGTATGAGTCTTCTCAATTGTCCAATAGGTCAATAGCGCATCGCTTAGCTTTTCATGTCAATCTTTGTCACCTTCTATTATTCTTTCTATAATTTCGAGAAGTCGCTTGTTTGAGGCCTCCGCTTGTCCGTTTCTTGAGGGTAGTAAGGTGTGGAGAGTTTTTGCGTTATCCCAAACCTTTTGCACACTTTGGTGACACTTTCGTTTTTGAAGTTAGATCCATCGTCAGTAATGATTGACTTAGGAACACTGAATATGAATACAATGTTGTTCTTTATGAAACGGGCAACATGTTGTCGTTTAATTTTGACAAATGATGCGGCCTCTACCCTTTTGGTGAAGTACACTATAGCCGTTAATATAAAACGGTGGCTATTGGAGGCTTTTGGTGATATCAGTCCGATGATATCAAGTCCCCATATGGCGAAGGGCCATACGGGCATTGTAAAGTTGAGTGGTACGGACAGTGCATGGATGAGGTCTCCATAAAGTTGACATTTGGGACACCTCTTAAGAAACTTCCAACAATCTTCAGCCATGGTGGTCCAGTAATAACCTTGGCGTCAGATTTCTTGAGCTAAGGCGACTGCGCTAGGATGACCTCCTTCATTGTGTAACTCTGTTATTACTTGGTTGATTTCTAGCTGATCGAGACTCCGTAAAATGATGCCATCGAAGGATTTCATGAACAAGAGATCACCTCTTACTAAGAATCCCATAGAAAACCTTCGAAGGGCTTCTTTATCCTTTTTTGTGGCTCATTCGGGGTATAACCCATCTTTCAATAGGGATAAAACATCGTGGAACCGTGATTTTTCTTTAACTAGTGCATTTGAAGCCACGAGAGACACTTCCCCATCGTTCTCATTTTTTTGTTCTATTTCTTCTTCAATCCTTGGTGGGGAAGGATCATGTTTGTTCCTGATGTAGAATGATAATGTAGTGATTTCTAGAGGAATATCAACCATTGAAGCAAGGTTCACAAGGGTATTAGCGAACCGAATATTTTCCCTTGTTACGTGTTGAAAAGTGATTTTCTTAAAATATGGGATCATCTTTTCCACCTTTTCTTGGTAGGGTTTGATCTTTTCTTCTTTCACCTTCCAAATCCCTTGAACTTGGTTTATAACAAGTAAGGAGTCACCAATCACTTGTATTTTCTAGATTTTCATTCCCATGGCATTCGCGAGCTTGGCTATGAAGGCTTCATATTCAGCAATGTTATAGGTATTTGGGAAATTCAATCTGATGGCTGTTGGAATTAAAATCTTCTCATGTGAGCATAGTATGACTCCTACACTTGACCCATATTCATTCCTTGCACCGTCAAAGTATAGCTACCAAATTGAGTCCTCAATTGTGAAGAGATTCTCATCAGGGAGATCCATGTTGATGGGACTGTTATCTGGCAGTACATGTTCAGCCAAGTGGTCAGCAATGGCTTGTCCTATGATAGATTTTTGAGTGACATATTTGATCTTGAACTGGCTCAATAACATTCTCCTTTTTGCCAAACGTCCGTTAAGGACTTGTCTTTCCAATACTAAGTGTTTTAATTTCTACATAGACCACACAAGTGTTAAGCAATGCTTCTCCACATCTGTGTATCTTGTCTCATAGTCGACCATGGTTTTGCTGATGTAGTATATCGTTTATTCTTTTCCATGATCATCGTATTGTCCTAATATTGCCCCCATGGTCTTGTCTTTCATATATATGTATAAGAATAGGGATTTATCTGGACTAGGAAGACTAAGGACGGGAGGTTTCGTTAAGTACTTCTTGATTTGATCGAACACTTCTTAGCATTCATTATCCCATATGAATGGGGTATCCTTCTTAAGGAGCCTATTGAGCGGCTCACTCTTGCCTGTTAGTTGTGAAATAAAAAGCCTTATGGCTTGAATGCGACCTTGAAGCCCACGAATTTCTCTGATGTTCTTGGGAGGGGGCATTTCAGTGATGGCTCGTATTTTGGATGGGTCAACCTCAATGCCTCTTTGGCTTACTATAAAGCCTAGTAATTTGCTGGATTCAACTCCAAAGGGACATTTCTATGAATTGAGTTTGAGCTGATGCTTCCGGAGTCTTTCAAAAATGGTTCTCAAGTTGGTGAGATGATCAAATTTAGTCTTCGACTTGACCAGAATGTCGTCGACATAGTCTTCCATGATGGTACGCATTAAGTCATCGAAAATGCTGGTCATTGCCTGCTAATAAGTTGCCCCTACATTTTTGAGGTCAAAGGGCATGACAGAGTAGCAGTAGGTTCCTCATTGAATTATGAATGAAGTCTTGGTTTGGTCTTCTTCTGCATGAGGATCTGGTTATATCCTGAGAAGCTATTTATGACAACATCTCATGCCACGCAGTGTTGTCGACCAAGGCATCTATATTTGGTATAAGAAAATTGTCTTTGGGACATGCCTTGCTGAGGTCTCCGTAGTCGACACACACTCGGATCCTCCCATCTTTCTTGGGTACGACCACTATGTTGGCCAACCATTCTGAGTAATCGACGGGGGTAATGAACTTTGCCTTGAGCAGTTTGTCAATTTCTTTCTTAATTTTGAGCTCAACGTGAGTCTTTTGACATCAGAGTTTTTGTCTTACATGCTTTGCCCTTTCGTTGAATATTAGGTGATGTTGCACCAATGTAGGGTCCAACCCTGGCATATCATCGTATGACCAAAAAAAGATATTGCGATATTCGTTGAGAAAGGAAATCATATTTTCCCTCTCCTCAAGAGATAGAGAGGTTCCAATCTTAGTTAACCTTGAGTCCTTCTCAGTTCCTAAGTTTACATCGATCGCCTCTTCAATGATAGCCACTGGGTCACCATCGAACCTCTTTTTGAATTGCTCAACATGAGAAGTGAGTTCCTTAGGTTGAAGGATTTCTTCAAACTCTTGGCTCTTTTGATCTTCGTCTTGGTCATTTAATTCGTCGTCTTGGGTATTGTGCATCGTTATTAGGCTATCTTAAGTGTTCATTGTTTTTTAAAATTCTTTTTCATTATTATCAGTTTTATCATGTTTTGAATTTTCAACGGTTTTTTAAATGACACAAGAGGTGTCCCTTATGGGACTTACGAGAAAAATGTTGGGGACTGGATGCGCAGGTTGGTTAGATGGCCACCCTGCGCTTATTTGGTTTTTAGCACCGAGACTTGAAGGTGTTATTGGTACGCTTCTAGAGATTCTCGAGATAGAGGAATGATTGACCAATTATGCTCTTGGGTTTGAATAGGAAGATGAGCACGCTTGGCTATGTTAGAGCCAATTGTGCATGCCTTCAAATGATCCCTTTTTGTCGATCCTGACCATATCGATCTTTAGTGTGTCGTCTTCATCATATCAGTCGCACTTGGGATGGTTATTGAGAATTGGAAGTGAAGGTCTTCCTCTTAGAAGGCTCAAAATATCTTCTTTGGGCTCTTGAAAATGATGATCACAAACAAACACGAATTGACTAGGATCGTCTTCTTCGTCTCCACTCTCAACCATGTGAATGACGATGTTCTCTTTTGAGTTGTCTTGAGGTACTGGGTTTCGGTCGTTGTGAACATATTTTAAGGAAGAGGATTTGTGAAGATACCCATCTTTTAATTAGGTTCTTCGACATGTTGATTTCTAGGTGCGACAATGATGTGCCCCCCCCCCACAATATTATGATGAATATTGTAATTTTGTTAGCAGGCCGATAGCACGTTGAACATTATTGTAAAAGAATTATTCGAGACTGAATATTTATGAAATGGTTTTATTTTACTCAGTTTGTGGCCTTTTGTTTTATGAGTTTATTTTGTTTCGTGGTTTGCTTTGATTCCGAAATTATATATGTGTTGAGCCACTCTCACCTGAGTGCCAGTCATGATCTTCGGTCGTGATCCCGTGCCCTGTCACCCTCGAGGAAGATACGGCAGGGGTCATGGGGTAAGGTCGTGATAGTTATGATATCAGAGCAACAATGATAGGATTCTTGGCCTAGAATGTTGTAGAGGTGTCTTTGGAGTAGTTTTGAGTAGATTGGTCACTGGGGTGCCCCTGTTGTAGGACAAAAATGCCAAGGACTTGTGCTAACAATACGAGTTTCAGTAACGAGAACACAGAGGCCCTTGGAGAAATCTTCAGGACCTTGGGGGCCATGACTCAGATGATGAAAGATAGGATGCTGCCCCCTGTTACCCTTACCCTGAAGCAGACTTACGGTGGACTAATAGAAAGGTTCAGGAGGCTAGCACCTCTGAAGTTCTTAGGGCATGGAGGAGTAGAGAAAGCATAATGGTGGAAAAGGCAAGTGGAAATATATTTGAAGTGTTTCATTTCAATAATGAATAGAAGGTTAGGTTATGAGCCTTCATGTTAGAGGAAGATGCTGAGCACTGGTGGGGCTCAATAAAACAATCATTGGAAAGGTCAGAGACAGATGTGACCTGGGAGTACTTCTTGGAAGCCTTCAATGAGAAGTACTTCCCTTACTCAGTATGGGAAAGGAAGGAAGTGGAGTTTATTGAGCTACAACAAGGGGGTTTTTCCGTAAAACAGTATGCAGCCAAGTTTACTGAATTGTCAAGATATGAGCTGCACATCATTAACACCAAAGCGCAGAAGGCTAGTAAGTTTGAAAGAGGCCTCAGGGTAGAAATAAGGGGGAGGGTAATATCAGCCAATTTAAATACCTTCTCCCTTTTAGTGGATCTAGCCATGAAAATAGAAAGGGGTGGCGAAGAGTCCGGGTGCAGGAAAGATGGAAGGATGGGACCAACTCACTTTAGAAGATTTGAAAGAAAGACTCGACCACCCCTAAAAAGAAGCTTAAGGGGAAATAATAATCAAGGGAACAAGAAGATCCAGAAAACCTTCTCGGTTGACATAAGAGAGAACCAGCGCCCGACATGTCTATACTGCGAAGGAGAATCACTCGGCGACCTAGTGCTGAAGAAGGATAGGAACATGTTTAAGATGTGGCAAGTCAGGCCACATGATCAAGGACTGTCCAGTGAAGGGACCAGGAGAGCAACCAAATACTCAAGGTAGGGTGTTTGCCCTTACAAAACGAGAGGCCAAGGCATCTACCTTTGTGATTTGAGGTATGCTGCTGTTCGCAACATGGAAGCTAAAGTTTTGATTGACCCTGGATCTACGCACTTTTTTGTTGCACCTCACTTTGCATGGCACATAAATGTTAAGCCTGCACTTCTTGACTGTACATTGGCCGTAGGCACACCTATGGGGGAATATATAGAAACCGATATTGTTTATAAACACTGCGGGGTTTTTCTTGAATGGTGTATTCTACTTATGGACTTGATATTGTTAAACATCTGAGACTTTGATGTGATTTTCGGCATGGTCTAGTTGTTTGCACACTATGCGACAGTAAATTATTATGACAAAACTGTAACTTTTAGAAGCCCTAATTAGCCTGAATTGAATTTTGTTGGCATTAAGTATCTTTCCCCTATACACTTTATCTCAGCCCTTCGGGCTTCCTATTTATTGGCCAAAAGATGTGTCGGGTATCTGACTTATGTAGTAGAGAATAGAGATGCCCAATCAAAGTTAGATGAGATATCAGTAGTGAGGGAGTATCCAGAAGTTTTTCCTGAAGAGTTAACCACTCTGCCTCCAGTTAGGGAGATAGAATTTGAAATAGAGGTGGTTCTTGTCACTGCTCCCATTTCTAAAGCCCCTTCTAAGATGGCCCCAGCCGAATTGAAAGAATTGAAGAAGCAATTGCAAGACATATTGGGGAAGGGATTCGTTCGACCTAGTGTTTCACCATGGGGTGCACCGGTTTTATTTGTGAGAAAGAAAGATGGGTCCTTAAGACTTTGTATAGATTATAGATAGTTGAACCAAGTTATGGTAAAAAATAAGTATCCCTTACTTAGAATTGGCGACCTCTTTGATCAGCTTCAAGGGGCTCAAATGTTTTCTAAAATTGACCTTCGGTTGAGTTATCATCAACTGCGGGTCAAAGAAGAGGATGTCCCTAAGACCGCATTCAGGAACCAATGTGGATATTGAGTTCTTAGTAATGCCGTTCGGGTTAACTAATGCCCCGGCCATCTTTATGGAATTGATGAATAGGGTTTGGATGATTTTGTGGTGATTTTTATAGATGACATTCTAGTATACTCAAAGAACCTGGAAGAGCATGGACAATAATTAAGGGTAGTTCTTCAGATTTTGAAGACAGAGAAGTTGTATGCTAAGTTAGGGAAGAGTGAGTTCTGGCTCCCTAGCGTAACCTTCTTTGGGCACGTTGTTTTTAAGGATGGGGTCGCAGTTGACCCTTGTAAAATTGAAGCTGTCTTGAAGTGGGGAAGGCCGACAAATATGTTCAAGGTCTGCAACTCTCTGGGACTGGCGGGTTATTATAGATGCTTTGTAGAGGGCTTCTTGAAGATAGCGCTCCGCCTGACTCGTCTAACTTAGAAAGAAGTCAAGTTTGTATTGTCAAATGATGTGAGACAAGCTTTCAAGAACTGAAGAAGAGACTGAACAAGGCTCCAATACTAACCTTACTCAAAGGGAACGAAGACCTTGTGGTTTATACGGACGCTTCCCATAAAGGACTTGGATGTGTACTAATGCAGCGAGAGAAGGTTATAGCATATGCCTCCAGAGAGTTGAAGCCGTACGAGAAAAATTACCCAACCCATGACTTGGAACTTGCAGTTGTAGTGTTTTCCTTAAAGATCTGGAGACATTACCTATATGGGGCCCAGTTTAAGATATTTACAGATCATAAAAGCCTCAAGCATCTGTTTTCTTAGAAATAGTTAAATATGAGATAAAGAAGATGAATGGATCTACTGAATGGCTATGATTGTACCATCAATTACCAACTGGGCAAGACTAATGTGGGGGCCAACGCTTTGAGTCAGAAGCCCTTAGTGTTAGTTGCACACCTAATGACTCGAGAGACGAAACTGATTGAAGATGCAATGGAGTGGCACCCAACTCTTCCCCTTAGTGTGGGGTAGGAATGATTGTTAGTATTAGGGTGGAACCCCAGCTCTTTCAACAAATTCATAAAGTGCAGAAAGAAGATCCCCAACTTATGAAGATTCTCGAAGAAATAAAGCTGGGAAGAAATGAAGATTTCTCTGTTAGTGGGGACGGTCTGTTAAGAATTAAATATCGGGTTTGTGTCCCGAATATTGTGGGCGTGAAGCGGGTTATTTTAGAAGAAACATACCACTCCCGTAATATTATACACCTGAGGAGTACTAAGATGTATCAGAACTTGAAGAAAACTTTCTTGTGGAACGATATGAAAAAGAAAGTAGCACAATTTGTTTCCAGGTGCTTAACATGTCAGCAAGTGAAAGCTGAACATCAAAAACGCGTTGGACTGTTGCAACCCTTGCCCGCGCCGGAGTGGAAGTGGGAGCACATTACCATGGATTTTGTCTTTGGCTTACCCAAGACAGGTGCTGGACATGATAGTATTTGACTGACGAAAGCAGCTCATTTCTTATCGGTTTGCACAACTTATACTTTGGACAAATTGGCCCAACTATACATTAAAGAGATTGTAAGATTACATGAAACACCTGTCAGTATCATTTCCGATAGGGACACTAGATTTATTCAAGATTTAGAGACAGGTTGCAGTCAGCTTTGGGGAAAAGACTCCCTTTTAGCACTGCTTTCCACCCCAAGACTGATGGGCAATCAGAAAGAACTATTCAGACTCTAGAAGACATGTTAAGAGCCTGTGTTACTGATTTCAAGGGAAGCTAGGAGGATCATTTGCCTCTGATAGAATTTGCTATAACAATAGTTTCCAGGACAGTATCTAGATGGCACCTTTTGAAGCCTTGTATGGAAGGAAGTGTCGATCATCTATCTATTGATATGAGGTTGGTGAAAGAAGGTTGTTAGGGCCCGAAATTGTTCAAGTGACCTCAGAAGATGTTTCCTTGATTCGAGAGAGGCTCAAAACTGCTCAGAGTCGGCAAAAGAATTACACCAACAATCGAAGGAGAAGCCTTGAGTTTGAAGTAGGTGAACGAGTTTTTCTGAAAGTATCGCCGACCAAGGGTATTACGAGATTCAACAAGAAGGGAAAATTGAGCCCTTGTTTTATTGAACCATTTGAAATTCTGGATAGAATAGGAAGTATGGCTTATCGGCTTGCCCTACTACCTAAGTTGGAAAATATTCATGATGTGTTTCATGTGTCAATGTTGAGGAAACATCAACCAGACCCATCCCATGTTTTGAAATATGAGTCATTGACAATCAAGGAAGACCTGACTTATATCGAGCAGCCGATTGAGATTCTGGATAGGAGGCTGCAGGTATTGCGTAATAAAGAAATCCCCTTGGTTCGTGTTCTATGGCAGTACCACTCAAAGGAAGAATCAACATGGGAATGAGAAGATGAAATCCGGAATAAGTAGCCGCAATTGTTTAATTAATTGAGACGATTTTGGGAACAAAATCCTTTTAAAGGGGGGATGATGTAACGACCCAAATTTCATGAACATGGTGAGCACGTTCGACGACACAAAGAAGAGAAAAACACTAGCTGTGAAGAGAGAGCAAGAGCTAGAGCCGACTGTGAAGAGAGAGAAAGAGCCAGCACTGATTGTGAAGAGAGAGAAATATCTAGCACCGGCTGTGAAGAGGGAGAAAGGGTCAGTGCTGGCTGTGAAGAGAGAAAAAGGTAGTGTCAACTGTGAAGAGAGAGAAAGAGCCAACATCGGTTGTGAAGAAAGAGAAGATCTAGTGATAGCTGTGAAGATAGAGAAAGAGCCAATGCCGGCTGTGAAGAGAGAAAAACAGCTAACGCCGGCTTGTAACGTCGTGCAAGAAACAAGTTACTACCGTGCATGAAGTATGACTGTCACCTATTGACTGCATCCTGCCATGTGTGCCAATTGTCAACTTGCATGACTTTAAAACACTACTTGGCAAGCCTAGATTGCCACCTCCCCACTTTTGGAGTATAAATTCTCTCACTCTCTCTACACCTCACGTTTTGGAGCCCAAGTTCTGCCCTTTTGTGCCGTTGTTGGAGAGCTTGAAAATCTTGGTGAAGTGGACTGTGGAACGAGATTGGGATCATCATTGGGACACAAAGGTAAGTAGAACACTACCTTGCAGACTCATGAGCATGAAAACATGAATGAAGCACGGTTTGAGCATAGTTTGAATGTAAGTGGTTAGGTGTCTCGATCTTGCCCTCCGGATCTAGGTGATCGGGTGGCACATGTCTCAAGTCTTTGGTGGACCCGAGACTTGAGATTGCTCTCTCAGAACCTTGCTCGAGGGCAAGAGCAGGTATATCAACCAATAAGATAGGAATTTCAGGTGGGTTCAGGACTTATTCGAGCTGGCTCGCGTGAGCAGCCTCTTAGATCACGAAGAAGGCGTCCCAACTGCTTGAGCTGGTTCGAAATCGTCTCCCTTGACTTGTAATCCTTATGTTTTTCTGCACAACACTTCTACGGTTAATTTGTTAGACACGTTCATGTGAGAAGGCGATGAAGTGCATGGTTAGATAAAAGGTAGAAAGGAGAAGAGAACTTGATGGAAGGGTGAGACTAGCATGATGGCCAAAAGTTGTCGACTCGGAGAGGTAGCAAGACGGGCATGGTTTAAGGACCATCACGGTGGCAATACTACTCGAAAACGAGGTCGGCCCGTCAGCTAAGCTAGACCTACCCCCAATCAAGTGAGAAGAGAAATAGGTAGAGAGGAAAGAGTGAGAAGGCGAAGAGAAGAGGAAAGTCAGACATTGATAGACATTGCGGTGGGTAATGCAAGAAGGCGGCACATCCCTTTTGGACAGCGCTGACTCTTAATAAGGCACACCATAATGGTTTATCCTAGGTCATTTGATGATAGGCGTGGGACACAAGGGGAACGGTGATAGGCATCAGACGCACGAAGGAATCACACAGACAGCGATGGGCATTGTCAGGGCCTCTAGCGAGCGATGATAGGTATCGCCGTCTATGCTAGATGTGCAGCAGGGGAAGACTCTTGTAGGTGGCAACACACTTCACCGTCTAGGTTCTTCAACGAGACATCAAAGTTATGTCTGTAAGAGCAATGGGTAGCGCCGTCTACAGGCTATAAATGCGAGAAAGAGATGGACGAGAAGGAGGGGAGGGAGACTTGTGCATGGTGCTGCCATCGCCATACATGACCTGTGAGACTAAGGGAGAGGCATGCACGACACTCCCACTGCCGTGTAGGCCTCCATGAGGGACTTAGACGAAGAAGAGGGAGAAGAGAGGGGAGAAGGGAGATAGAAGAAGAAAAGAAAAAGAAGAGATAGAAGACTTACCTCAACTCGAGGGGTACCGGTCAAAAATTTCTCGCACCTCACCCTCACTCTCAAGTGTAACACCACAATGGTAAGAAAGTTACACTTGTATTAAGTGAAAACTCTCTCTTGTATGTGTATGTGTTTGCCTTTTCTTCATTTTTTTCTGTGTACAATGGTGGTACATATATATAGAAGTGTGCCCCAAACATGGGTGGATGATTGAAATTAACCTTAATTAGTGAAAATTAATATTAAATTGATTTAAAATAAATTAAAAAATAATTTGTATAATGATAGATTTGTCCCTTCTTAATAAGTTGTGGAATTCAAGAACAGTCCCTGTGTTGCCTTAGGACTTGCTTGTTCGTGCACGGCTGATCCGGGGTCGTTCTGATGCCCAGTTGATTATAAGATGATTGTTTTCTTGAAGAGCTCGGCATGGCAATCAATTTTATACCAACTTCGAGCCATGGATCATGTTTTAGGTGCACAATCATGTGCCTTAAATTTTGAGTAGATCTTGAAACTTTGAATCGATTGTGTTCTCGTTCCATGATGTTTTTCTATGATTTCTTCACTGAGGCACGCCGAGCATACTGTCACGATCGCAGGGCAATAAACGCAGCTTGATTCTGTGTCCGGACAAAGGTTTTGCAACTTTTGAATTTTGGTCGGAATATGAAATTTCGGCGACAAAATTTGCAGTCACTTCGTCTGCTTCATTACAAAATCTGACCATTCATCATGTACAGAGATCGGATTAGAGATAGCCTAAAACCTTACACCTGTAATGGAATTCATCTTGTATCAATCGGGTTAGCGAGAGGCATGATTTGGCTGCTCGAGCAAGGTACAACACTGCTTGGGTATCGTCATGGGGCATGCCACATATCGAATCGCTCGTCTTGACTAGACGAACATGCTCATAAAATTTTACAGCTATTTGATGAGGGATGACCAAGATATGAGAGTCAAAATTCACTATTCATGAATGTCCCTTTAATGGTGTAGTGTTGTAGGGTGGCCGCATGGGGATAGCGTGCGACTCCTCCCATTTCACTCTTTTGCCTATAACTTCTTCTTGGAGTTTTTGTTTGGGCTAAAACTTGACCCCAGGGGGCTTTAAACCGTGCTGGATCCAATGGTAGTAGTCCCATAGCAATTTGAGACACTAAAAATGTAGCACTAGTTATAAGGGACCGTTTCAAGTGTTGGAGGACGATTCTACCAGAACTGTTTCTTAGTCTTCACTGCCTTAGACATGTCAAAATGTGACGAAACTTGGTAGGAGAATTTTGAGAGACCACAAGAAGATTTTGCCAATTTTGGGGCTGTTTTGAGACTGTCGAAATTTCCACTACTTGCTAGGCCTTTGTTGAGCAGGGGCCTCATGTTGATGAAAAAAACCATTCAATAGCATGCCCCACCAAATATTGTGATTCGAGAGAATTAAGAAGTGTAATCATTTGGGTTATTTGAGGGATCTTCGTAGAGTCCACACCCTCAAGAGACTATCTGTGGTTCCGATGCATGAGGCCTTTGTTTGGACCCCCCTCGTACATAACCATGCCTTTTTTTTTGAAGGCCAAAAGCTACGAACCTCTAGTCGGCATTGCTACTACATCAGGTTTGCCTTTGATGTGCAGGGTATCTCTATAGGTCCCATATAGCGGAGTCCAGTCGGGTGCTTCTGGTCTGCCAAAAACTCTGGTCCCCTACTAGTTAGAGGGCTTTGGTGAGACGTATCCTGAATCCTATGGCAACCCTGGCCTTATCATTTTCTTACCTTTATAATGGCCCTTACCATTTCTGGAGGGATCTTTTCAGCATCGTCCTCACCCTCAAGGACTCTCTGAGGTTGTGGAGCATGAGGCCTTTGTCAGGGCCTCCTCGTACAGAAACAGGCCTTTTTTGAAGGCCAAATGGTACGAACCTCTGGTCGAAATTGCTACTGCACTAGGTTTGCCTTTGATGTGCAAGGTATCCCATTAGGTCCCATCTAGCGGAGTCTAGTCGGGGGCTCTTGGTTAGCTCGAAAGTCTGGTCCCTTGTTCGCTAGAGGGCTTTAGCGAGACATACCCTGAATCCTATGGCAACCCTGGCCTCGTCAGTCTCTCACCTTTGTAATGGCCCTTAGAATTTTTTGAGGGATCTTTTTGACATCTTCCTTACCTCAAGGACTCTTGTTTTTATTGAACTGGGGAGATCTTATGAGGCTCTCACTCCCTGACGAGCCGTTGAAACTGGGGAGATCTTGTGTGGCTCTCACTCCCTGATGAGCCGCGGAAATTGGGGAGATCAATGAGGCTCTCACTCCCGAATGAGCCGTGGAAACTGGGGAGATCTTGTAAGGCTCTCGCTCCCTGATGAGCCTTGAAACAAGGGAGATCTTGTGAGATTCTCACTCCTTAACGAGCCTTGTAAACTGGGGAGATCTTGTGAGGTTCTCACTCCCTAAGGAGCCATGGAAACTGGGGAGAACTTGTGAGGCTCTCACTCACTGACGAGCCATGATTGATACGGTGTCAGATGAGACTTTGGAAGTGTATCAACCTGCTTTGCCGGTCTGAGCGCCCTTTCACGGGTTTTCACTTGAACATGGGAAGTGACACCGTGAAGATGGTTTTCACCAACTTCTGTTATTTATGCGCTCTTTTACCCATCACTTTGTGGTCATGTCCACCCTTTTCATCCATTTTTGCTCACGGTGCCCTCTTGGGGTTTTCACCGTGCCTGGGTTTATTTTTCCACGAAACTTTCTTACTCATGATTTTGTGACCATGCCCGTCCGTCATCTTTACTCATAGTGTTCCCTTGTCCAAGTGTGCACCGTGCCTCATTTTTTTTTTTTTTTTAGAGAAGCCATGTTTTAAGGTCGTGCCATCAAGATCTATGCGAAGCCTTTTAACGTCATGCTGCTAGGACGTGCACTATAGTTTTAGGGTCATACAGCTGAACCATAGCAGTAAGGAGTGGCACCCTATAGAGGCCATAGAGTGAGGCTGGGGGTGACATTGACTCATTTAGGAAGGTGGCATGAAGTTGCTTGTAGAGAGTTGATTGGATGGTAGGTGAAAAGTGGTGACCCGTTAGCTGGGGGCGAGATGTCTCACCATTTGGTGAGCATGGGTAAGACTTTGGGGAATGAAATGAAAGATGGTAAAGGTGGCCCATGCCCACGAATGGGCCGGCTAGAGAAGACGTGCATGGCGATGCATGTAAAGGGTGTATGAGTGTACGCAGACTCACTAGGGACTCAATAGAAGTGGTGTAGGTGGCCCGCACACACGAATGGGCCAGCTGGAAAAGATGTGTATCGTGATGCACGTAAAGCACATGTGGCCCTAGATAGGATCATTGGAGAGAAGAAGAAGAGGGCATGCACACACCAATGGGCAGTTTAGGGAAGACGTGAGTGGCGATGCATGAAAAAAGGGAGGTGTGCACGCACATGAGGCATCTTGAAGGTCATGCCTCCTGGACCTGAGTGAAGCCGTTTAACATCATGCGACCAGGATGTGGACTATGATTTAAAGTCATATAGCTTGGACCATGGTTACGCAGTTTAAAGTCATGCAACTAGGATCGTACAGTTTAAGGTCATGTGACTAGACCTTCACTATAGTTTATGGCCATATAGTTTGGACCGTGGCTATGCAGATTAAGGTCATGCAGCATGGAGCATTTACGAGTTTCCATGTCAATAGGGTTTCATGGGGGTAGGTATGTGGATAGTAATCTGACTCCCGAGGGATAAAGATAATTAAGTTTATCCACATGTGAAGAGATGTAGATGGAGGTGGTGATCCTATGCAGGGTGTTAACTGGAAAGGCTTCACTGGGGATTAGGAGGTCTAGTGTGACTCCATGGGGATAACGAATATCAGTGCGCATGGAACTTCAAGAGGCCAGGGCACGGATGAACCCCCCGTGGGTGGAAGGAAGGATGTCTCTAACTCTTCAGAGATGATGAGATGAGTACAACCCTTACACGCATCTAACTCCATTGGGGGTCCAGTTGGAGTTATGCGTATGGACCATTTGGCACGCTGCACATTACAATTTTAGGGTCTTGTGGCTCGGACCATGGCTATGCAGTTTAAAGTCATACAGCTAGGACCATGCAGTTTGTGGTCGTGCAACTAGACCTTCGCTACAGTTTAGGGTCATACAGTTCGGATGTGGTCATACAATTTTGAGTCGTTAAACAAGGACTATAGCGATGCAGTTTAAGGTCATGTAGCATGGATCATGGCGATGCAATTTAAGGTCATGCAATGTGGACCATGGTTGTGCAGTTTAAGGTCATACAACGTGGACCATGGCGATGTAGTTTAAGGTCATACAGCATGGACCATGGCGATGCAATTAAGGTCTTACAGAGCGAACCACGACGATACAGTTTAATGTCATACAGCATGGACCATGATGATGCAATTTAAGGTCATACAGTGTGGACCATGGTGATGCAGTTTAAGGTCATACAGCGCGGACCATGGAGATGGAGGGAATAGAGCCATTACTAGAAACTAGGCTCGTTGAGGAGCGAGGTTGTGGTGTAGGGAATGAACTTCCTGAGGATATGGGGCGATGGTTTGGAGGGGAGAGTCAGGGCCTGCATATGATGCTAAGTGTAGCATTAGACCCGGATGATGGCGTCAGGTCCCTTGGTAAAGAATGTGACAGTAGCCCTTGGCCAGACGCATGGCGGTACCTCCTTGATGGGGCGTGCGGCAATAGCCTCATGATGAAGCGTCAGGTGGTAGTCCCTGACAAGACGTGTGGCAACAACCTTTTGAACAAAGCATGCAGCACTAGTCCCCTGGACAAAGTCTTGTCGAGCCGTGCAACGATGCTGCTTCAAGTCTCAGGCTTGGCTGCCTCGGCCTAGCCTTATCGCCATCAAGAGCTGGGGATTGGAACATCATTCTGAGTTTGTGGGGGGCGGGGGGGAGGGGGGGGGGCAGTCTCCGGTATTGCTGGGTATAAAAGGGGGAGAGACTCCACATTACTATTTTACCGAAGGATAAAATAGTAGAAGGGCTTGTTTTTTTTAGAGAGAGAGAGCCAAAGCTCTTAGTGAGTGTTTTTCGCCAAGCAATTTCTGGTCAGAACTTGCATAAAAAGGTCCTTAAGGATTTTTCTGGTGAACTTCAAGAGGTGTGAAGCTTCGTAGCGCACTTACGAACAGTTTTCGGCCATCATCGAAGCTTTATGAGCAAGGAAGAGGATCTCTCGGGGCCTTGGCTGAATTTACAGAGCTGTCCTGTCGATTAGTGCTTCTCCGGTAGTTCTGTTGCTGAGGGGGAGGTCGCAGAGTGCTCAGAGGGCTTTGCCAGCTCTCTGGTTGTTAGAGGAGAAGGAGAAGGGGTTGTCTTGAGTTCATCAAAATTTTAGCACAATTTCGATGAGCTTTGGTGGACTATTGAAGTGGGACACACCCGGGAGAAGGCCAATCCACGGTGTCGCAAGTAAGCTTTCGGGGATTTTCGATGGTTTTCGCCAACTCCAATAACAAGCAGAGGGCAGGAGAGTGTTTTCCCGATGGACGAGAGTGAATTCCCGGAGAGCAGAAGAAAGCGTCGGTGGGAAACCTAAGGGTTGGGAGACCGTAACGGTCGAGGAGGCGAGGAGTCGTGGGACGTCGATAGGTCACCCTTCGCATGCGTGATGATAGGCCACATCGCAAGTGTCAGGCGGTTTGTCTAGATTTCAAGGGCCGCATGTACGGCGCGTGTTGAGGGTTGGAGCAAGACATAATGAGCCTTAGGTCATGGAACATCGATGGTCCTTGATTGATCTCGAGATGATGATTCCCTCTTGGTGGCAGACAGCGATAGTCTTGCCTTTGACTGCGAGATTGCGATATTTGGTGCCCCCGACACATGTCTTCTCGACGATCAGCCGAGGCTTCTAAAGCTTCCGAGAGACAAGCTTCTTCATGCAGGGACCTCACAGTTATTGAGGACGAAGAGCCTCTTATTACTGGGAATGAATCGCATCCCTTTCCTCAACCTCCTGTCTCTAGCGGTGAGAGCGAGTATGATCTGATAATCATGGGCAACGGGGCGATTCCCCTTGCAATCTTGAGCTAGGGACTCATGTTTCCATTTCGAAAGGAATCCATCATAGGCACGGCTTTTGTAGTCACCTCCTTTTCAGAACAAGTTATTCATCTTCTTATTTGGTGCATTCGAGGAGGCTTTGTTGTTTCGGAGGCCGTGATGCCTTTCCCTGTAAAAATCACTAGGCTCAACCACCGTAATGTCATTGCAGACATCGGACACTATCTTCCTAGAGCCGCTTATCAACTCTTCAACAGGGCTTCTCTCTTTGAGCTGATCATGTTCCCTTCTTTTGCAAAGAGGCTGATAGACAACCTCTTAGATTTCGATGTTCCTTGCGTCAACTTTTTCAAAACAAACGCGATTGAGATGGCTCGACAAGCTAGAGAATTTATGTGTTTAGAAGAGTCGGCTTCTATTGAGGAATATCCCTCCATCAGACCTCTACCGAGGTTCTTTCTCGAGCCTTTGACTGTTACAGATTATGCGATAGCACACTTGGGAAACCTTAGAACTAGCTTGCTCATGCGTCAGTTCATTCACTCAGATTTCAAGATTTTTCCCTCGAAAGTTCCTTCGATATTTAAAGAGGTCGCCTATTTTGAAAATGAGGAGGACATTGCGATTCTTGAATGTAACAGTGGTGATTTGCAAAGCTTGATTATCGTAGCCCGCGAGGTGGGAAAGGACTCATTTTTGCTTCAGTTAGAGCATGAGGAATATCCTCATTTGGTTAGAAAGTTTGCACTCCTCCAACGGCATCTTTGAAAGACGGGATCAAATGGGTGCAGCAGGACCACTACAAGCTTAGCTTTGAGATTTGAGCAGATATTTCTATTTGTAATTCTTTGTACCCAAATTGCTGGCAATAATGACAAAATCTCCTCTTTTTGTCTTTTTGCTAATATTCATAACATCCTTCATGAATGAATGAAGTGACTCTTTTTTCTTTCATGTGAATGGCATGTCTTTTGTTCTTTCCCTTTTCTTTCCGTTCACTGCTTCTGCCCTTTCATGGCTTGAGATGAAGCAAAATAGCCCACTCCTTGCTTCATCTTGTGGCAGCCTACTGTGGCTTCAATGATCTCGAATAGGGGAGCAGTTGCTTCCTCACCACTGAGTGTTTGATTGGAGAGGGGCTCATAATTCATGGTTTAAATGATTTGATGAGCCTGCTTGCTGTAAATGCTCTAGTCTGGGGAAGCTTTAGCTTCAATTTCGAGTTACATTGCTTTAAAGCTCGTCGCAAGTCTTTGTCTCGAGGACAAACTCCCTTAAGTGTTTTGAAGTTACACGTATAGCCTTCAATTGATTCTAGAGGCTACACACCTCGCTGCTCAACACTTCCATGGGATCTTGTTCTTGAGAGCAGGAGGGCAGACTCTTGTCCGCCTGTACTTCTTCAACAAACCCAGAGAAGTGTAAGTTCTTCTTTTGGTTGCCAGCTATCCACTTGTTCAGGGAGGATGGAACTTGATGCACCTTTCGTGGCCGTTGGTGCACCAGCTCTGTCTCTAGAAGGGTGATAGGGACATGCAAAACCTTTTGCTAGTCTGATGTGTAGGTTACCTTAGGTCCTGGCAAGTTCACCTCTTGGGCTTCCTCAGGATCAGGGGCTACTTCTAACTCATCATTTTGTTTCGGAGAATTAGAAGTAGAGGGAGAAGCTTCGCCTTCGGGAGAGGATACCATGACCTCGGAGAGGTGGCAAGGTATACTTGGGTGGATAGGGGTCAAAGGGAGGATCTTGGCTTGTCTTTCCTCTTCTTTGAACAAGTATGTAATCATTCGCCTCAGATCCTCAACGTCGTCATGAGACGAAGGTCACGTCTTTCTCACAAACTTCCAATCATCATCCTTTAACTTATCTGGTATGGGAAGGTCTGTGAAATAGTACTTGGCGTCGACGTAGTGAGTCCCAGCTACGGGGAACGATCTTTTGTCATAATAGACCATGTGTTGTCTTCCATCTCGGTAATACTTGAGACATTGGTGGAGCGTGGAAGGAACCACCCCCTTATCATGAAGCCAAGGATGACCAAGCAGGAGGTTTTAAGAGGTATCGGTGTCGATTACGTGAAACTGAGCATAATCATTGAGGCCACGGATCTTGAGGGGGAGGCACACTGTGCCGGCTGGCTTTTCTCTTAACTAGTTGAACCCTTGCACAGTGATGTGGGTAGGAGTGAGGTCATCAGACCCTAATCCCAATTGGGTGAGAATCCTTCTTGGGATTAGGTTAACTGCTGACCCCCGTCTAGCGTGATCTGATAGAGAGGGTAAGCATGCAGTTCACCATTCATGAAGAGGGGGCGATTATGGAATTTGCCTCTCAGCTGAAGGTCATCGTCAAAAAAGGAGATTGTCAGGCACCTGCTTAAAATGGCTGGGTCATCCTCGATGGGTTCCACCTCAGTCTCGTACACCTCTGGGTTAGAGAGTGATTGGACCAAAGCTATGCGGTAGCCTCTAAACAGCAAGAGGGTATCATAGATGCTCAAAAGGGCTGGAAGATTTATCAAGTACCCAATTACATCGTATTTTACTTTATCCTCATTTTTCTTATGTGTTTCTCATCCAGTCACTAGTGTAGGTGGTAGGTTAGGTTTAGGAATAGGTTTTGGTTGAGTCTTGGTTTGTGACACTGGCCGACTATGTTATTCAGCCGGTGTGGTCTGGGTTGGTGGGGCAGTTATAGGAATTTGTACTAAGGATGTAAAGGATTGAGGTTTAGGTTTAGAGGAAAGTGAAGGATCAAGAAATTTGAGGATCTTGAACTTTTGAGGTATGGGTTATAGCTTCTTTCCTGATCTTAGACCAATTTGCCCCGTGCTGGCTGGTACTTCCAAGATTTGCACCATGTAGAAGGCATCATGGGAGCATGAACTCAGAGATGGCTTGGTTTTAGCTCGGGTAACCAGGGCATCAGCGACTGTTGCGAATCCTGCCACTTGGTCCAGCATTTCTCTGAGGCGTTCTCGCTGTGGCATGGTGAGGCTGATGCCTCCAAACTCCCCGTTTAAAGAGTCGAAGTTTGGGCATCGCCTAGTGGTACCTGTAGAAGAATAGAGGAGAGGGAAGAGAAGAAGGGTTAGAACGTTCGAGGCAGCTTTTTACTTCGTCTCCAAAGTTGGACATTTGCCAGGGGTATTTAAGGTCTTGCTCTGGCTTTGAAGTCGGCCATCCCATCTGAACCTGTTGTTGGCCTTAACCATTTTATCCCCAAGGAGTCAGATTCCCATCTACAGACTTATTCCCCTTAAGCTTCACCCACATGGCGACCCACGCCTTGGTCCGCGCTGCATGACCGTAAACTTCACAGCCTCGGTCCGGGCTGCATGACCTTAAACTGCACAGCCTCGGTCCGTGCTGTATGACCTTAAACTGCACAGCCTCAGTCCATGCTGCATGACTTTAAACTGCACAGTTTAGGTTCGTGCAGCACGACCCTAAAAATGCACAACCTTGGTCTAGCTGCATGACTTTAAACTGCATAGGTTTAAACTATATGACCCTAAAACTATAGTAAACGTCCTAGCCGCATGACGTTAAATGCCGCATGACGTTAAATGGCTCAACATCATGGTCCGTGTTGCATGACCTTAAACTGCACAGCCTTGGTCTAGGTGCATGACTTTAAACTGCATAGGTCCAAACTATATGACCCTAAACTATAATACACGTCCTAGCCGCATGACGTTAAAAGGCTCAGCATCATGGTCCTAACTACATGTGACTAATCAAACTTTTCTAGGCCAGCTAGAAGGCATGGCAAGACAGGGAAGTGTGACAATGCTGGTTGGGTTGCCCAGCACCCGTTGGGTTGTTCTGCGCTGGCTTTGAAGGAGAAGAAGTGTCAGTGCCGATTGGGTTGTCAAGTGCCAGCTGGGAAGGAGAGCGAGTGCCAGCACTGGTTGGATTGTGTGATGTGTGGGCTGTGAAGAGGAGAAGCGCCAATGCCGATTGGATTGTGTGTAGTGCCGGCTGTGAAGAGGAAAAGCCCAACGCCGGTTGCTCAATGTAGGTTTCCTAGCACCAGTTGGGAAGGTTAGCATGGGCCGTGTAGCGCCTGCTGTGTTTCGTCGTGTGTGTATAAGGTATTACCTGATGTTCCACATATTTTCTCTCTCTCTCCCCTCTTGCATGCCACTTGTCAATTGCATGCTTCCATCTCATGATGATGTCCCCCTTGTTTTCTCTCTCTCTCCCCTCTTGCATGCCACTTGTCAATTGCATGCATCTATCTCATGATGATGTCCCCCATGTTTTCTCTCTCTCTCCCCTCTTGCATGTCACTTGTCAATCGCATGTTGACATCTCATGATGATATCCCCCATGTTTTCTCTCTCTCTCTCCTCGTACATGTCCTTTAGTTTTGCATGAATGAAACTTGTCCCATGCTGCCCTTTTTCCTCTTTTATTAATAGATCCCTTCCCATCCATCTCAAGACCTTTGGCCCTCTCTCTCTCCCACGTTTTTCTCTCTCTCCCTCTCTAAGAGGCTTAGAGCCTCAAGCTTTGGAAGCTTCACCTTTGAGGAGGAGCTTGGTGGAGGGTAAACGTGGAGTTCTTGTGAGGTAAGTGGATCTCTACCCCCTTGCACCAAGTTGTATGAGGCATGAATTAAAGCATGAATAAAGTTAAATGGTGAATGAGTTGAAGCATGATTTCAAGCATGATTTTGGGCATAAGATTGCATAGGAATTTTGTTAGAGGAATGGAGTTGTATGAGTGTTGTTGTGCTCTATTTTTCGAGGAATTTAGTCCTTCTTTGTGTATCATACTATGTACTGTTGTTATATCAGTTGCATCTAAAAATTAGTGTATTGTTGTTCTTGTGAGTCCAATTTATAATGGTTTTTGTCTCATGTTGTTATCTTGCATAATTTATAAGTTGCAGAGTGATCCTTGATGCATGCCATGGGCAGACTGTGAAAATCTATAGACTATTCATATTTTTGTAACACTTGGCTGACCTATAAAATGATCTTAGAATTGCCTCAAATCACTACTATTGGAAAGATCTCTGAGTCTAGGTTCATTTTAATGCATATGTCTATAGGATATTCTTGATAGATTGGAGGATATGATGTGAAATGTGGATGCACATCACTGTTAGTATACTGTTACAATTTCAAGAAATGTTACTTCTGTTGTACTAAGACTTTGCCTGACTTATTGAAGTCCAAATGCCACGAAACTACTGCCATTGGAAGGATATAAACGTCTAGTAAAATTTTTGTGTGTGGGCCCTATCGAAATTTCTTGTGAAAAAGAAGATATGTTATGGGTTGATCACTGTTTGACTCTTTTTCTGGATTTTGCATAATCCTACTGTGATTAATGGTTTTCACCAACCAAACAAAATCCATATTCTCTCAATTCACAGCCTTTTGCAAGATATCTGAGTAGGTTAATACTTTCATGAAGAAAATATTTCGAAATTCTCTTTAGATTGAAAGTTAGCTTTGTTTTATAAAGGTGTGTCGCTGTGGATAGTTTTAGCAAAATCACCGATTTAATGCCTCTGTTGTCACTGAATTTGACTAACAAAAAGGCATCAATTTTAGCCCAAGCCCTGACCATTGGAACCGGTTATGAGTCATATTTAATTCACATGTTGAGTACTTTTCAAGGTTCCTCCTTGATTTGGAAACATGGGTGGAATTTCAATGACATGTCAAGGTTTTCACTGCACAACAGATTTCAGACTAAGTGTCTCTATTCTTGAGTTCCTTTGAGGTGGCAAATAAGGTCCGATTTCACTCAAACCACCTCTAATTGAAAGATAGTTGTGTCTAACATAAAATTTATTTTCGATCTATCTTCAAATTTCAGATAGAATAAAAGTCTTGTTTTGACTTGGATGTCAGAGCCTAAATTTTTAGAAAGCGTGACATCAATACTCTAACTACTGTTATATGAACTCTGAATCTGTTATATGAACTTTGATTATGTCATAAGAACTCTGATTCTATTATATGAACTCTGATTCTATTATATGAACTCTAATTCTGTTATAAGAAGTTTGATTCTGTTATAAGAACTCTGATTCTGTTATAAGAACTCTGATTCTGTTATGTGAACTCTGATTCTGTTATAAGAACTCTGATTCTGCTATGTGAACTATGATTCTGTTATACAAAATCTGATTCTGTTATACAAAATCTGATTCTGTTATAAGAACTTTTATTCTGTTATTTGAACTTTGATTCTATTATATGAACTCTGATTCTGTTATAAGAACTCTCATTCTATTGTAAGAACTCTTATTCTGTCTTATGAACTCTTATTCTGTTATAAGAACTCTGATTCTGTTATATGAACTTTGATTCTGTTATAAGAACTCTGATTCTGTTATAAGAACTCTAATTTTGTTATATGAACTCTGATTATGTTATAAGAAATCTGATTCTGTTATTTGAACGCATCTTTTGTTATATGAGCTCTGATTCTGTTATATGGACTCTGATTTTGACCGCTACACAATGCATCCTCCATTGGTAGTGAACCCTTTTATTCTGACATGTGAGCATGGACTTGCCGTACAATGATATATATGTGATATTCTGTCAGACCCTATAAGTGTGAGCATGGATTTACCACACCTTAACATGTGAGCATGGACTTCCCACATGATCCTTCCCTGACTCTCGATGATAGAAAGGGAGTTAGGCTCTGATTGTACTTGGGAGGGTCACACCCCCCACGATTTTTGGGCATTATCCATTGGGACCTCTTTGGTAGTGTAACGTCCTTTAGTGGTGAGAGAGTAAGAGAGCAGTGTCTTGTAAGGCCTTAGCCTATCAAAAACCCCAAAACGCGCTGGAGACTGTGTGTGTGTGAAGACAATACAAAGTGATGTTTCCTTGTCATTGTCTTCCCTCCTGAGTGACGGTAAAAGTCCTAAGAAATAGGATTGGCTTGGCCTAATGAATAGGCATCTACTTCAAGAGTAGCTTGTTTCTGTTCTACTTATTCAAATTCTTTATTTTGAATGAACATTTGAATGTATCTGTACGACACTTATATATACTCTGATGGGTGACCACATTCTGTGAAACAAATGTGAATTCTGGCAAAGCATGGACATGTAATTATGTACTTACTATTAGTCCGAAATATAAGGGCAGTGACCTACTTGCTGAGCTTATTGCTCACTTCGCTTACTTCATCCATGTAGAGAACTAGTACCTGATCGTGTGTGGAGAGTGGCGGACTGGTGATAGCAGGTGTTTGGAGTTCAAGCCGGTTCAGGACTCTCTTCTTGACTTTGTAGGTGCCTGGTGGTGTTGCCACGTGTAGTTCTTTTGATGCAATATTTTTACATGAATGTAAAGCTTGCAAGCCTCAAAAATTATTGTAAAGACATTTTGGGGATGAATGAAGCTAAAGGTTTAAATTTATTCAGTTTTTTGTTTCTTGATGTATGAGTTTTATCTTCTTTCATGGTCTGCTTTGATTCCGTACTTTTATTACGTGTTGATGCCACTCCCACCAAAGTGACGTATGCGACCTCTGTGTTCGTGATCCCGAGCTTTGTCACCCTCCGTTATGGGACGGTAGGGGTCAGGGAGCGGGGTCGTGGTAGTTATAGTATCAGAGCAGCCAGGATAGGATTCTTGGCTTAGAGTGTCTTAAAAGTGTCTTTAGAATGGTTTGGATAGATTAGTAACTAGTATCTAGGTGTCCCGCTCTTAGGACAAGATGCCAAGAACTCAGCCAGCGGTTCAAGTGTAAGAAATGGGAACCTTGAGGCCTTCGAAGACACCATTAGGATGCTCAGGACTGTGAACCAAGTTATGGAAGATTGCGACGAATTTCAATTGAGAATAGAAAGTTAGTCAAGGCCCTCCTCATCTGAACGTTTTTGGAGGAAGGTTGGATGCCCCCTCAGAGAGGTTTTAAGCATAAGGCTCAATAGGGTGTCGTAAAGACCCAAAAGACTCCCCTAGGCAAGATGAAAGAAAATCAGTGCCCGATGTGCACATACTGTGGGAGGACCAACCACTCCATGGTAGAGTACCGTAACAAGATGAAAGCATGTTATCGATGTGGTAGGCCTGGCCACCTGGTCAAGAAATGCCCCATGATAGAGCCCGAAAATCAACCAGAGACTCAAGGACTGGAAACTCCACTCATGGAACCAAGAACTAAGGTGTTTACCTCAGAGCTCCAAGGTAAGCTCTTTGTTTGTGGTAAAGGAGCTGGAATTTTAAGTGGTCACGGATCTTCTCACTCTTTTGTTGCACCACACTTGACATGCCATATAAATGTTAGAGCCTCACTTCTTGATTAGACACTAATAGTATTCACACCATGGGGGAAATCTATAGAAACTGTTATTATGTATAAATCTTGTGGAGTCTTACTTGGACGATGTATTCTACCTATAGATTTGATATGGTTAGATATCCAAGAATTTGATGTTATTTTGGGCATGGATTGGCTATCCACGCACCATGTTACTATAGATTGTCATGATAAGACTATAACCCTTAGACATCCAAACCAGCCTGAGTTAGACTTTATTGGCATCAAGGATGTTTCCCCTTTGCATTTTATTTCAACTCTTCAGGCTTCCCGTTTATTGGCTAGAAAGGGTGTTAGGTATTTAGCTTACGTAGTGAAGAATTGGGTTGACCAGTCTAAATTAGAAGAAATACAGGTGGTGAGAGAATATCCAGAGGTCTTTCCTAAAGAGTTAACCTCTCTACCCCCAATCAAAGAAATCGAAATTGAGATAGATGTGGTCCCTGGCACTGCCCCCATCTCCAAAGCCCCTTATAGGATGGTTCTAGCTGAACTGAAGGACTTAGAAGAACAATTACAAGAGTTATTGGAGAAGGGATTTATTCAACATAGTGTGTCACCTTGGGTTGCACTTATTCTCTTTGTTAAAAAAAAAGATGGGTCTTTGAGGTTGTGTATAGACTATCGACACCTGAACCAGGTTACTATGAAGAATAAGTACCCCTTGTGAAGAATAGATGATCTCTTCGACCAACTCCAAGGGGCCCAAGTATTTTCCAAGGTTGACCTTCGGTCAAGTTCCCATCAGCTACGAGTTAAGGAGGCAGATGCCCTTAAGACTGCATTCAGAACTCGTTATGGCCATTACGAATTTTCAGTAATGCTATTTGGACTAACTAATGCCTCGACTATTTTTATGGATTTGATGAACATGGTTTTTTAGACCCTTCCTGGATGACTTTGTAGTAGCCTTTACATATGAAATCTTGGTATACTCAAGAAATCAAGAAGAGCATGAACATCATTTAAGGATGGTTTTCCAGACCCTGAAGACAGAAAGGTTATATGTCAAGTTTGGGAAAAGCAATTTTTGGCTTCAAAACGTGGCCTTTCTCAGACATGTTGTTTCTAAGGACGGGGTCACAGTTGACCCTTGTGAGATTGAAGCCATGATTAAGTAGGGAAGGCCAACAAATGTGACGGAAGCCTGTAGTTTTTTGGGTTTGGTAGGATACTATAGGCACTTTGTAGAAGGTTTCTCTAGCATAACACTTCCCTTGACTTGTCTAACCCATAAGGGGGTGAAATTTGTTTGGTCAGATGACTGTGAGAAGAGTTTTCAAGAATTAAAGAAAGGATTGATTCTTGCCCCCAATACTGACCTTACTCGAAGCAAACGAAGGCTCTTTGGTCTACACTAATGCTTCCCATAAGGGATTGGGATGTGTGTTAATGCAGCATGGGGAAGTTATAGCCTATTCCTCTCGACAATTAAAGACACATAAGCAAAATTACCCAACTCCTGAGCTAGAGCTCGCGGCCGTGGTATTTTGCCTTAAAGGTCTGGAGACATTATCTCTATGGAACCCAGTTCAAGATATTCACAGATCATAAGAGCCTCAAGTATTTATTTTCTCGAAAGGAGCTAAATATGAGACAAAGAAAGTGGATGGACCTACTAAATGACTATGATCGCACTATCAATTACCAACTCAAAAAAATAAATGTGGTGGTCGATGCTTTAAGTTGGAAACCCTTGATATCAGTTGCCCATCTGATGGCCCGAGAGATGAAACTGATAGAAGATGTAATGGAGTGGTGCCCAACTTCACCCTTCAGTTATGGGGCAGGAATAATTGCAGGTATAAAAGTGGAACCTCAACTATTCCAACAAATTCGAGTAGCCAAAAAGGCAGAACCCCCGCTTGTGAAAATTCGGGAAGAATTAAAGTAGGATAGAAAGGAGGATTTTTTCGATCGGCAATGATGATCTCATAAGATTCGAGGAACAGGTATGTGTCCCAATTGATGAGAATATCAAGAGGGTCATTTTAGAAGAGGCACACCACTCTCATTAAACTATACACCCAGGAAGCATAAAAATGTATCAAGATTTAATGAAGACTTTCTGGTGGAATAACATAAAACAGGATGTGGCACAATTTATTTCTAAATCTCTGACCTGTCAGCAAGTAAAGGCTGAGCACCTGAAACCTGCCAGGTTGTTACAACCTCTGCCTATACCAGATGGACATGGGAGCACATCACTATGGACTTTGTGTCCGGTTTTCCAAAATCAGGATTGGGTCATGACAATGTTTGGGTTAATTGTGGACCGATTGACTAAGGCTGCACATTTCTTACTGGTCTGCACTACCTATACCCTGGATAAACTGGTTCACCTCTACATCAAGAAATTGTGATGCTGCATGAGGTACCTATTAGTATTGTGTCCGACAGGGACTCTAGATTTACTTCGAGATTTTGGAACAGTCTGCGAACCATCTTTAGGATGAGACTTACTTTTAGTACTGCTTTTCACCCCCAGACCGATGGACAGTCAGAAAGGACCATTCAGACCTTAAAAGATATGTTGAGAGCTTACTTTAAAGGAAACTCGGATGATCACTAACCTCTGATAGAATTTTCATATAACAATAGTTTCCAGGCCAGTATTCAAATGACACCTTTTGAGGCTCTGTATGGGAAGAAATGTAGATCACCAGTACGTTGGGAAGAAGTCGGCGAAACGAGACTATTAGGGCCGAAAATTGTTCAAGTAACATAAAAAAAGATCACCCTAATTCGAGAAAGGCTTAGAATAGCTCAGAGTCGGCAGAAGAGTTATGCAGATAATCATCGAAGGGACCTTAAATTTGAAGTGGGTGATCGAGTCTTTTTTAAAGTGTCACCAATAAAGGGAATTATGAGGTTCGACAAGAAAGGGAAGCTAAGTCCGTGCTTCATCGGACCCTTTGAAATATTAGAGAAAATTTGAGTCACAACATATCGATTTTCCTTCCCTCCCGGATATTCGTGATGTCTTCCATGTTTCATTATTAAGAAAGTATCAGCCTGATATGTCCCACGTCTTAAAATATGAGTCGATACCCATAAGGGAAGACTTAACTTATGTTGAGCAACCAGTAGAGATTCTGGATAGAAGGGTACAAGTTTTATGCAAAAAAGAGACTCCCCTAGCCCGGGCTTTATGGCAGTATCATTCAAAGGAAGAATAAACATGGGAACGAGAGGCTGAAATCAGGGAGAAGTACCCCCATTTATTTGATTGACGATTTTGAGGACAAAATATTTTTAAGGGGGGAATGATGTGATGACTCAAACGTTTTTCGACCAGTTAAAAGGCATGGCGAGATATGGATGTGTGCCAGTGCCAGTTGGGTTGCTTAACGTCGTTTGGGTTGTCCAGTACTGGCTGTGAAGGAGAAGAAGCGCTAGCACTAGTTGAGTTGCCCAGAGCAGGTTGTGTTATCCAGCAACAGCTATGAAGGAGAAGGAGTGCCGGTTGAGTTGTCCAACGCGGATGGGATTGTGTGCAGCACCGGATGTGAAGAGGAAAAGCGCAGCGCCTGTTGCTCAGCGTTGGTTGGCCAGTGCAAGTTGCCCAGTGCTGGTTGGGAAGGTTAGCGCCAGCCTTGTAGCGCAGGTTGTGTTTCGCCGTGCATGTACAAGGTGTTACCGTCGGGTGTGTTTCTACTATGAGTGTTTTCCATGTGGCACAAACATGCTCCAGCCGACAATGATGATGTCCCCCATGTTTTCTCTATCTCTCCCCTCTTGCATACCACTTGTCAATTGCATGCTTCCATCTCATGACGATGTTCCCCATGTTTTTTCTCTCTCTCCCCTATTGCATGCCACTTGTCAATTGCTTGCTTCTAGCTCATGATGATGTCCCCCATGTTTTCTCTCGCTCCCCCCTCTTACATGCCACTTTTCGATTGCATGCTTCCATCTCATGATGATGTCCCCCATGTTTTCTCTCTCTCTCCTCATGCATGTCCTTTAGTTTTGCATGAATGCCACTAGTCCCATGCTGCCCTTTTCCCTCTTGTATTAATAGAACCCTTCCCATCCATCTCAAGAGATTTGGCTCTCTCGCTCTCTTAGGTTTTGCTCTCTCTCCCTCTCTAAAAGACTTAAAGCCTCAAGCTTTGGGAGCTTGACCTTTGAGGAGGAGCTTAGTGGAGGGTGAACTTGGAGTTCTTGTGAGGTAAGTGGATCTCTACTATAATGATCCTAAAATTTCAAAAAAAAAAAAAAAAGAAGAAGAAGAAAAGAAACTTTTAATAAGTGATGGTCCATATGAGCATGATGGTCCTTAGGGACCATCACTACTTTCAAAAGCTTTTGGTTTAAGTTTTTTTGTTGCTTTGCCACGTCCTTTAGTGGACGTGGGCTTTAAACGTTCAAGTGTAATATAATTGTTACACCTCATGTATGAGGTGTAACTTAATAAGATAAAATAATAAGGTGTCTTAAAAATTTAAATAGGAGAGGCGATGACTCCCACCCTAGAAAATTTTTGAGATCTTTCTCTCTCTAGTCGAAACGCAGTGAGCTCTTTCTCTCTTTAGCAAAATTTTTATCGGAAGCTCCCTCTCAAATATTTTAGGTAAGTGACTTCATTATCTTGAAAAATAATCCGTTCTATTTAAAAATAAAATGAAATAATTACTTATGCTTATTACCATGAGTTTTAGGCGCGATAAATTTTATGCGCAAGCGACCTCATTATTTTTAAAAATAATCTTTTTAATAAAATTGTGATATTTTATCTATGATAGAAATCTTAAATGCTGTAAATTCTTAGAAAAATAAATTTATTTATTTTTCTTGTCTATTTTTTAAAATTTTAGATATTATAAAATTATTTAAAAAAAATGTGATATTTCTGCTTTTAGTAAAATTGTGAGATTTCTTTCTATTGTTTTTTAATATTTAGACATTGTAAATTTCATGTGCAAATGACTGCCTTATTATTTGAAAACTGATATTTTGCAATTGATTATAACATTGTCTGTGAAATGTTTATTTGCAAATTAACATCCCATAAATTGCGATAATTCTGTATTCTTGAATTTCTAAAAGAGTTTTTTTTATACATATTAGATTGGCAATTATGCTAGAGTGTTTTTACGAACTGCTACCTTTCTAAATTTGAGCCCAAAATATTTGACTGGTTATTTTTTAAATGTTATTGAAAGTGACTGTTATTAATGGTTTCAGTGAAATTCATATTAATAATTTCAGTGATATGTTGAGTACATGATATTGCTGCTTTCGAATGTTTAAAGAGACTTAGAAATACTATAAGTATGCAAGTGGACTCATCCGGTACGTCGGTGAGGTATAAGTGGACCTACAGGGATTAAGTGGACCTATCTGAGAAGCTGATAGGAATTAAGTGGATCCATCAGGAAGCTGATGGGGTATATAGGTGACCAACTTGGGACCTCAGTAGGGTAATTTGTGAAATCCTTTGAGTTATGCATTGTCGATAAAATGTTATATGCATTTCAATTATTCGGATTATACTTAACTATACATTTTTTAAAATGAAACTGTTAATGCATTTCTGTTAATAGATATCCTTTTTGAAAATATTGATATCTTTCAACCATGATTATTTTTAGGATTATGATGATCACTTATTGAGTAGCCAAACTCATCAAACAATGGTAAACATTTTTTCAGGATAACTGCGGGTTCATTTTGAGTGCTCGTCAAGATCAACTTTGGAAGATATTGTAGTTGTGCTCAAACTTTCTTTTGTTACTCTGTAAGAATTCGCCACTGTAAATTTGTCCTATCAAGAGATGTATATATGTTTTGACTATCACATCTCCGGAATATCAATATTGTAAATTCTTGGGGCGTGACAAATTATGGTTTCATAGCAATAAGTTTAAGACTCTTAGGAAATTTAAAAATCTTTTTCAATAATCAGGGACACAAATTTAGAGGACAAAATTTCTTCAAGGGGGGAAGAATGTAATGGTCCTTAAAATTCAAAAAAACAAAAAAAAAAGAAGTAGAAAAGAACCTTTTAATAAATGATGGTCCATATGAGCATGATGGTCCTTAGGGACCATCACTACTTTCAAAAGATTTTGGTTTAAGTTTTTTTGCTGCTTTGCCACGTCCTTCACTAGATGTGGGCTTCAAACGTTCAGGTGTAATATAATTGTTACACCTCATGTATGAGGTGTAACTTAATAAGATAAAATAATAAGGTGTCTTAAGACTTTAAATAGGAGAGGCGAGGACTCCCACCCTAGAAACGTTTTGAGATCTTTCTCTTTCTAGTCGAAACGCAGTGAGGTCTTTCTCTCTTTAGCCGAATTTTTATCGAATGTTCCCCGTCAAATATTTTAGGTAAGTGACTTCATTATCTTGAAAAATAATCCGTTCTTTTTAGAAAGAAAATGAAATAATTACTTCAGCTTATTATCATGAATTTTACGCGCGATAAATTTTATGCGCAAGCGACCTCATTATTTTGAAAAATAATCTTTTTAATAAAATTGTGATATTTTATCTATGTTAAAAATCTTAAATGCTATAAATTCTTAAAAAAATAAATTTATTTATTTTTCTTGTCCATTGTTAGAAAATTTTAGATATTGTAAAATTATTAAAAATAAATGTGAT
>NW_006499207.1:1848729-1894864 GCF_000471905.2 Amborella trichopoda | reverse complement strand
AAAATTGATATTTTGCCATTAATTATTAGCATTGTCTGTGAAATGTTTATTTGCGAATTAAGATTCCATAAATTGAGATAATTCCGTATTCTTGAATATCTATAAGAGTTTTTTTTATATATATTAGATTGACAATTATGCTACAATGTTTTTACGAACTGCTACCTTTCTAAATTTGAGCCCAAAATATTTGACTGGTTATTTTTTAAATGTTATTGAAAGTGACTGTTATTAATGGTTTCAGTGAAAGTCATAATAATAATTTCAGTGATATGTTGAGTACATGATATTGCTGCTTTCGAATATTTAAAGAGATTTAAAAATACTTGAAGTATGCGAGTGGACTCATTCGGTTCGTTGGTGAGGTATAAGTGGACCTATCCGGTACGCCGGTAGGGATTAAGTGGACTCATTCAGTACGCCAGTGAGGTAAAAGTGGACCTATCTGGGACGCTGATAGGGATTAAGTGGACCCATCAAGACGTTACCTACTTGGGACACCAGTAGGGTATTTTGTGAAATCTTTTGAATTTTACACTGACGTTAAAATGTTCTACGCATTTCAATTATTCGAATTATACTTAATTATGCATTTTTGAAAGTGAAACTGTTGATGCATTTCTGTTAATAGATCTCCTTTCTGAAAATATTGAGGTCTTTCAACCATGATTATTTTTAGGATTATGATTATCACTTACTGAGTAGCCAAACTCATCAAATTATGGTAAACATTTTTCAGGATAACTGCGGTTTCATTTTGAGTGCTCGTCAGGATCAACTATGGAAGATATTGTTGTTGTGCTCAAACTTTCTTTTGTTACTTTGTAAGAATTCGCCACTGTAAATTTATCCTATCAAGAGATGTATATATGTTGTGACTATCACATCTCAGGAATATCAGTATTGTAAATTCTTGGGGCGTGACATCTACCCCGTTACACCAAGTTGTATGAGGCATGAATTAAAGCACGAATAAATTTAAATGGTGAATGAGTTGAATCATGATTTCAAGCATGATTTTGGGCAAAACATTGCATAGGAATTGTGCTAGAGGAATAGAGTTGAAACACAAAGAGGGACTAAATTCTTCTCAACCCTTTTGTGATTACTGGTTTTCACCAACCAAACGAAATCAATTTTATGTCAAACCACAGCCTTTTGAAAGATATCTGAGTAGGTTAAAACTTGCATGTGGATATTTTGAAATTCTCTTTAGATTGAAAGTTACGCTTCGTTTTATGAAAGTGTGTCACTCTGGACAGTTTTAGCAAAAGCACAGAGTTGATGCCTCTGATGTCACTGAATTTGACAAACTAAAAATATCCATTTTATCCCAAACTAGCGATTGGAACCGGTTATGAGTCATATTTAATTCACATGTTGAGCAGAATTTTAAACGCATGTAACTATTTTCACTGCACAACAAATTTGAGACTAAGTGTCTCTTTTCTTGGGTTCTCTTGAGGGGCCAAATAAGGTTTGATTTCGCTCAAATCACCTCTAATTGAAAGATAGATGTGTCTAATATAAAATTTATTTTGAAACTATCTTCAAATTCCAAATGGAACAAAAGCTATACCTTGTATTGATTTGGATGTCACTTCCTAAATTTTTAGAAAGCGTGACATCGTTACTCTGACTACTGTTATATGAACTCTATTTATGTTATAAGAACTTTGATCTGTTATACTAACTCTGATTTTGTTATATGAACTCTGATTCTATTATATGAACTTTGATTCTGTTTTAATAACTCTGATTTATAAGAACCCTGATTCTATTATATGAACTTTGATTCTATCATAAGAACTATGATATATGAACAATGATTCTGTTATATGAACTCTAATTCAGTTATAAGAACTCTAATTCTATTATAAAAACTATGATTCTAATATATGAACTATGATTCTATTATAAGAACTCTGATTCTGTTATAAGAACTCTGATTTTATATAATTCTGTTATATAAACTTTGATTCTGTTATAAGAACTCTGATTCTGTTATAAGAACTCTGATTCTATTATATGAACTCCGATTCTGTTGTCAAAACTTTGATTCTGTTATCTGAACTCTGATTCTGTTATATGAGCTTTGATTCTGTTATATGGAGTCTGATTCTGACCACTACACAATGGATCCTCCGTTGGTAGTGAGCCCTCTAATTCTGGCGTGTGATCATGGACTTGCTGCATAATGATATTTATGTGATATTCTGTCAGACTCTGTATGTTTGAGCATGGACTTGCCGCACCTTGCCATGTGAGCATGGACTTGCCACGTGATTCGTCCCTGACTCCTGATGATAGGAAGGGAGTTAGGCTCTGCTTGTACTTGGGAGGGTTGCACCCCCCCAAGATTTCTGGGCACTATCCATTGGGACCCCTTTGGTAGTGTAACGTCCTCTAGTGGTGAGAGAGTAAGAGGGTAGTGTCTTGCAAGGCCTCAGCCTATCAAAAACCCCAAGGCGTGCTGGGGAGTGTGTGTGTGTGTGCGTGAAGACAATACAAAGTGATGTTCACTTGTCAATGTCTTCCCTCCTGAGTGATGATAAAAGTCCAAAGTAATGGGATTGGCTTGGGCTAATGAATAGGGCTTCTACTTCAGGAGTATCTTGTTTCAGTTCTTCTTATTCAAATTTTGTATTTTGTATGAACATCTGAATGTATCTGTACAACACTTATATATACTCTAACGTGTGACCACATTCTAAGGAACAAATGTGAATTTTGACAAATCACGGACATGTAATTATGTACTACTGACAGTTCGAAATATAACGGCAGTGATCTACCAAGTGAGTTTATTGCTCACTCTGCTTACTTCATCCGTGTAGAGAACTAGTACCTGATCGTGTGTGGTAGGTGACGGATCGACGATAGGAGGTGTTTGGAGTTCAAGCCAGTTCAGAACTCTCTTCTTGACTTTGTAGGTGCCTGGTGGTGTTGCCACGTATTGTTCTTTTAATGTAATACTTTTGAGATGAATGTATGGCTTGTAAGCCTCAAAACTTATTGTAAAGACATTTTGGGGATGAATGAAGATAACATTCATTTAGTTTTTCATCCCCAAAATGTCTTTACAATAAGTTATTTAGTTTTTCGTTGCTTGATGTACACGTTTTATCTTCTTTCGTGGTATGCTTTGATTCTTTACTTTTAATACGTGTTGATGGCACTCCCACCCGAGTGACGTACACGACCTCTGTGTTTGCGATCCTGAGCTCTATCACCGTCCGTTATGGGATGGCAGGGGTCAGGGAGCGAGGTTGTGACACTATATGACCTTAAACTGCATGGTCCAAGTTGTAGGACTCTAAACCACATAGTCACAGTCCAAGCTTTATGACCTGAAACCATAGTCCACATCCTAACCGCATGATGTTAAACTGCTTAGCACAGGTCCTGGAGGCATGACCTTAAATACACTCCACAACATATGCGCACACACCCTTTACGTGCATCTTAACGTACACCTTCCCTAACTGACATGTTCGTGTGCGCACCATCTTCACCGACTCCCCTGTGAGTCCACCTTTCTTCATTTCCATCATCCATCACTCCCTAGTGAGTCTCGTCCATGCTCACAGAACGACAAGCCATTCCGCCATCCATACTCGTTGTCAGTTAGTGGGTCACCACTTTGGACGTTCCTTTCATACTCATCCAACTTTCATAGGTAGCCTCGTTCCATCTCCCCAAAGCGAGCTAAAACTACCACCATTCTCACTCCATGGCCTCCATAGACTGCCATCCATCCCCACCATGATCAAGCTATATGTCTTTAAACCATAGTGCACATCCGAACCGCATGATGTTAAAGGGCTTCGCACAGGTCCCGAGGGTATGACCTTAAACATTCCCTCAACAAAAAAAAAAAAAAAGAATAAGAAACATTGTGTACACCTAGACACGGAAAAGCCATGAGTAAAATGACGGATGGGCATGGTCACGAAACCATGAGTAAGAGAGTTTAGTGAAAGTAAAACAACCCGGGCACAGTGAAAACCTGAAAGGGCAATGTGAGCAACAATGGAAAAAAAGTGTGCACATGGCCGAAAGGTCATGGGTAAAAGAGCCGCAAATAAAAAGGAAGTTAGTGAAAATCATCACCACGACGCCGCTTCCCAAAGTCCAAGTGAAAATCCACAAAGGACGCTCAGACCAATAAACAGGTTGATGTAGCACTTGCCTTAATAAGTGGCTTCAGCCCACATTCAAAAAAAGAAAAACCCTTGGTGTCACAATACCAGGACTAAAAAATACGATCTTTAAGGAAAGATTCCGACAACCAGAGTCCATTTACAGGGAAGACTCGATGAGCAGAAGATTCATTAAGAAAGTAAGACAAGTCTCATGAAGAAGAGCATCATTCCCAAGAGGTTAACAACACACTCCAAAATGTTGAAGATGCCCCAAGAAAGCCAAGTCAACCATGAATTTGGTGCGGTAATCATAATCGAGAGGTATCTTGATTGTCGAAACTACATAGTCATGGTTGGGGTTATACCAAAGCTGGTCACCTCGATAAACTGAGGTACCCTACTCGCTAAGAAATAATTGGTGCACAAAGCAGATGGCGAACAAATAAAATCCTTGAAACATGGCGCAACACCAGAGGATACAAACAAACCCAGATGAAATGAGAATAATGCCCTTCGAAATGGTACTCAATTGCCAGATGGGCTTGATTCTGATCAACGAGGTCCGTACAAAATCCTCACCTATCAGAGTCACAACTAATCCCTTGAGAGTGATGACTTTGACAGGATCCCTCAAAAAAGTCTCTTCTCCCCCTAAAGTCTCCACGGACGGACCTGCCAACAATGCATCCCAACGTTTGGGCATCCTAGTTGCATCATTGTGCGAATCTCCTCGACATTCACGTGGTCCTATGGCTAGGACGAAAAGAGTAATAAAGCCTAAGGAAATTTTTTGAATGTTGTCCTTATCGCTTCTCTTGAAGCACAATATTCTGTGGGGCAAGCTGATTGAACACATTTTTCAGAACCTTGGACCCTGACGTGAATAAAGAGGAAGCTTGACAAAATAGTGGAATTCTCGACAGTCTCAAAAGAGCCCCAGAATTGGTCAAGATCTTCATAGGTACTCTAAAAGGTCACCTACTAAGTTTCGTCACAATCTAACATGTCTAAGGTAGTGAACACAAAAAAATAATTTTGGAAAAATGGCCTCTAACACCCTAGACCCTTACAACTAGAGCTATATTTTTGGTGTGTCAAACAGCTATGAGATCACCACCATTGGATCTGACATGGTAAAAAAACCCTTAGGTCAAGTTTCAGCTTAATCATCCACTCTAGGACAATGTTAAGAGCAAAACATTGAAACAGGAGGAGCTGCACACCATTCCCATGTGGCCACCCAGCACCAAAACACCATTAAAGGTGACTATCATCACAGTCACAAGCAATAATTTTAGGCCCATATCTCACTCATCCTGAGTCAGATTGAGCTCAAATTTTGTGAGCCTATTTGTCTTGTCAAGACGAGCGTTTCAATATGTGATACGCCCCATGACGACACCCGAGCAGGGAGAAAAGCTAAAGAGAAGCTGCTGATCCATGAAGAAGTTGAAGAAAATTCAACGGCAACATGCCTCACTCGAGCAGCCAAATCATGACGCTCACACATCGGATTGATGCAAAACTAATTCCATCATGTGCATTAGGTCTAGGGATATCATTGGTCCAAACCTCATGTATGATGAACGGTTGGATTTTGCAAAAGAAGGAGACAAAGTGACTGTAAATTTCGGCCGTTGGATTCCAGATTCTGACCAAAACCTAAAAGTTGTGAAATGTTCATTCGGACTCCAAAACATGTCCCATTTCTTTCCACACGATCATGACGGCATGCTCAGTGCACTACAATGAATCAACTGAACAAAAACATCAAGGAATGAGCACACTATCGATCCAAAGCTTTTATGATTCATGCAAATTTCAAGTCTCATGATCGTGGCCAAAAAACACGATCCATGGCTCGAAATTAGTATCAAATCGATTGTCATGCCGAGCCCTACAAGAAAAAAATGATATTTCGATCACACGATCATCAAAGTACGATCGGATTAGTCACGGAAGATCACACAAGTTCTAGGGCAGCAACATGGACTGTTATGAAATTCCATCTATTGTTAGGCAGGGGAAAATAGTCCTTTGGCACCCTATTTTCTTAATTTTCTTTAATTCAAAATAATTGCATTTATCATCAATTAGGCTAGTTTTTTACCATCCACCCATGTTCGGGCCCAATTCTATATAAACATGCAAAACCCAATTATAAACACCGTTCGATTAATTTTACACATTGATCAATAAAGCTTTCAATTCTCACTTAAGTTCATGGGTGCATCTTGGAGAGAGAGAGAGGAGAGAGGATAGAGACGAAAAGGGTCGGTACCCCTCAATAACTAACTTTCTCTCTCCTCTTTTCTCTCTCATATCTTTCTATCTCTTTCTCTCTCCTCTTTTTTTCTCATTATTTCTCTCCTTCTTTCATCTTTATCTCTTTCTCTCTCTTCCTCCTCTAGTCTATCATGTCTTTCATTCCCTGCTCTTCTTTCTTTTCTCTATTCACCTATGGCGGACCTCTAGTTAGGTGTGATGTCTTCCTGTTTCTGAGACACAAACAGTGAGTCGAGCCTTAACCAGGATGGTGGACCGGACAATGAGACTCTCTCGTCTCTCTTGTGTCTCAGACGATGAAATCCATTGCCGTCTGTGTTTTCTCTTGCGCCTTTCTTGTGTCCCAGATGGTGAAGTCCATTATCGTCTATGCTCTATCTCTTTCTTCTTCTTCTAACACAACCAGCTAGGGTTCAGCTCCTCTTTTGATTTCTCTGCCTTCTTCTTCTAACATAGTCAGCGAAGGCTCGACACTGTCTATGTCTTCTCTTTCCCTTCTTCTTCTTACACAGCACGGGTTGTCCTCATCTTTCCCTTCTTCTTCTAACATAGCTGACGAAGGCTCGACGCCTTCTGTATCTTCTTTCCCTTCTTCTTCTAACATAGTTGGTGAAGGCTCAGCGATGTCTATGTGTTCTCTTTCTTCTTCTCATAACAAAGCCGACGAAGGCTTAGCTTCGCCTGTGTCTTCTCTTTCCTCTTCTTCCACCACAGCTGGCGAAGGCTCGGTGTTGTCTATTTCTTCTCTTTCTTCTTCTTCTAACACAGTCAACGAAGGCTCAGCATCGCCTGTGTCTTCTCTCCCCTTCCTTCTGTCATAGTCGGTGGAAGCGCATTGCCGCCTATGTCTTTTCTCTCTTCTCCCTATTCGTCACAACCGGCGGGGACACAACGCCAACTAAGTTTTATTTCTCCTTCTTTCATTGCCATCTGTGTTTGTCTGTACATTTTCTTTTCCCTCTATCCTCTCTCTCGATCTTCTTCTCCTTTCCTTCTCTTTCTCCTCTTCTTTCTATTCTCTTCTTTACCTTTTATCCTTCTTCTTTTCTCTCTCTCTCTGATCTCTATTCTTTCTTTTATTCTTTTGTTTGATTAAGAGGGGTTGAGACTAGCCATCCATGATAGTCCTGTCGTTTTGCTATAATTTCATTGTGTCGGTCAGAGTTATTGTGCCCGCTTTGTCGCCACTGTCCAGCTATTCGATATTGATAATATCATTTAGTGGTAATTATGTTCAGTCGATCTGAGTTACAAAGCCCGTTTTACTACTACACTGGCGAGGCCCAGCATCGGTTGGTCCTCTCTATCTTCTTCTGTTAACAGACGAGACCTAGCGTCGGTTCATTTTCTCTCGCTTCTTCTATCAATCCGTGGGGCCTAGCACCTGTTGGTCTTCTCTCTCTTCTCCTATCAGTCGATGAGACTTAACACCTATTGGTTTTCTCTCTCTTCTCCTATCAATCGGTAAGACTTGATGTCGGTTGATTTTCTCTCTCTTCTTCTATCAACCAACAAGACCTAGCGTCAGTTGGTCTTCTTTCTCCTCTATCAATTGGTGAGACTTAATGTCGATTAGTCTTCTCTCTCCTCTCCTATCAGTCGGCGAGACCTAGCACCGGTTGATCTTCTCTTTTTTCCTCTATCAGTCGGCGAGACTTGATGCCGTTAGTCTTTTCTCTCCTCTTCTGTTAGTCGGTGAGACCTAGCACTGACTGGTTTTCCCTCTCTTTTTTTGTCAGTTGGCGAAACTTAGTGCCAGTTGATCGCCTTCATCTCTTCTCATCTAACACAGCCGTTGAATCCTAGCACCCACTGCTTCCCCTCTCTCCCATCTCCTGAAATAGTCAATAATGTCTAGCGCCGACTGCATCTCCTCTTCCGTATTCTCCCTCCTCTCTTCCTTTTATTCTCTCCTTTCAACTATTTCGTTCTTCTCTTTAACCATTCCTTAGTTACTCTTTCATTCGACCAAAAGGGATTGAGGTTAACATCTCATGGCGGTTCTATCGTCTAGATATAATGTTGTTGTGTCAGGTTCACTTGGCACGCTATACTGCCAGGACAGACCGACCATCGTTCTTAGCTAGTCGATATTGGCAATAGTGATCTCGTGAGTCGGTCTCTGTTACCGAGCTCGTTTCGTCACCACATTACGCCAATCATCCTCCAGCCTAGTCATTGTCCTGATCTTATCGCTTGGTCAAATTCTTCTCCCCCCCCATCTTTCTTTCTTCTTTTTGAATACGCATGCATGTGTATGCTCATCAAGGAGGAAAAGGGTGAGGCCTGACCCACCTGTCCCATAACATTTTTCCTATATGTGTGTGATTCCAGGAAAGTACAAAATAAGAAGAATACGAGCCAAGGGAGCGATTTGGAACCAGTTTTTTTACTGAGGGGCATTCTTCGTGATCTAATAGAGCGCCGACGTGAGTCAGCCTGAATAAGACCCGAACCCACTTTTAAATTCCCCTCTCACATGTTGGTAACACCTGCCCCCATTTTCGAACGAGGTTCTCGAGAGAGAGATCTCACAAACGTCTCGGGTCTCTCCTTAAACCCGATATGCGTTCCACCCAATCCTCTTGAGATCCGAAGGGCCAGATCAAGGCATCTAACTAACTTGGGGACTCCATTAGGGACTTACTACCCCTTAGTCGAATCGTTCTTGTTTGGCTAGTTTCTTCTTTATCTCCTTTCATTCTCTTTTCACATTCCCTTATGGATGTTGGGTTCCGTAACCATTTATCCGGATCGTAGATTTTTTTATCCCCTTATTCGAGAGTGTCCCTAGGGAGCAAGGTCCTTTGACTTCGTTCTCGACTATCCTCTTGAGCAAAGATCCCTTGTCTAGCTCCCAGGCCTTAACCTGAACCAGTGTGAGGAAGAACTTGAAGGTCCCTCACTCCCCATCACTTCACTCTGGTGGAAACTCCACAAAGGCACCTTCCATGGGAAGCACTTATGTTGCCCCACACGGCATGCACCCAGCCACCGGCAAGTCACTTGCCGGTCATGTTTCTGAGGTATGCTGCAAGGCTGCCCAGTCCCTTTCTACAAAACGCAAGCAAGTTGCCATTGCTTTTGTGGATCGCCATAGGGCTACCCCTCACATTCCTACACCATTGGTCTCTATCCCTAGAGGGTCAACACATCGACAAGGCTCGTGGGTAACCCACTTGAGTCACACCTCGGGGCAACCCTTCTATTGCCTCAAAACCTTATTCAAGATCAAACCTTCCAAGGCCAGATCCCGTGCATGCCACTCATGTGCATCTCACTGCTCGGGCAATGCTGTTATTGAGCCAACCCAAGTACACAGGGTACGACCTTCTCATCCTTCTCTTATGCACACACAAGCGCACTCTGTAAGGGGCAGGCCTACACCTGTTCTCCTACTGAAACACCTTCTCGTAGTTGTTGGTCTCTTAAGGAAAGTTCATTTTCCCGATCCTGGGTTGACCCTAAGGTCTCCTGTAATCCTTCTTCAAGGGGCACACATGCGTCGCCATCTCAGATGGCCCCTCGTCCTCTACTTAGGCCTCCTCATGAGTCGACCCTGCTCCTTCCTGCTCCTCCTTCATCGGCCAAGCACCTTCAGCGAAGATTTTCCCCAAGAGTACCATCCTGAACCAGCCCCAACACTTTGGTCATAGCTTTGTATCTCATAAGAGAGCTCGGGGCATGGACCTTACGGAAGATCGAGTCCTTCATCCTCCTCGGCCCAAGATGATTCCAATTCTTGGCCCTCATCCATTACTGCACCTGATGGAGACAGCTCTCTCCTGTGCAGAAGGAATTGACCAGCGACAACCTATATCACTGTTTTGGTGCAAGGTCCATCAAAACCTCAAGGCTAAACGCGATAGAGGTCTATGAATTTTGACTAGGGAGGTGACCAAGGCAGTCAAAACAACCAATTTTGATGACCCTCTTCACCTAAATCCCTTCTACCTCCTTCAGACGATGAAGCCTGAAGAAGAGCTCAATGAGCTCGATGTTGTGGTTGCTGTCGCAAAAGAAGACTCAGCCACTCTTCAGCCATAGTCTCAAGACCGTGGGGAATCGGGTCCCCAGCCACAGTCCCAAGATCGTCGAGAACCGGTCCAAACGTGATCTGCGTACAAAAGTCTAGTTCAGTCATGGCATTCTGACCCCTTACTGACTGACCTACCACGTATGACCCGTCAAGCTCACAAGCCTTCATCTGCCACTAACGTTAACCTCCCTAGAGAAACGGTCAGCATAATGGTTGCAAGCGAGCCCGGTGATGTACAGGAGGATTGCATGAACAAGTTCGAGGGTGTGGTGCATGCGATGATGTATCATATTGACGTGGCACGCCAGTCGGCTAACCATGAGGTCAATTCCCATCACTCTGATGGTGCACCTCCATGGCAGCGCCTCCATCCTCCCCACAGAACTATTCTATCCCTCTTCCGGTTTCTCAATCAGATATCGACGCTTTGGTCACCCGTAGCCTAAGACTAGATAAATTTTGGGCATACAGGGTGCGACGCCTTATAAAAGACCATATCCTTCCTATATTGATCAGGTCTCGTTCCCCTCAAACTATAAAAAGGAAAAGTTTCCTCTATTCAGCGGAACAACCTCCCCAAACCAGCATATCGCCCATTTCTAGGCAACATGTCGGAAATAGCAGCTGACAACAGACTTCTTCTCCGTTAGTTCGTTGAGACCCTTGATGGCCCAGCATTCCAATGGTATGCCCGACTTCCTCCAAACTCGGTGCATACATGGGAGGAGATGGAGAAACTGTTCTATCAATGCTTCTATGAGGTTGAGAGAGAAGTTCAAACCATTGAACTTCTCACCTTGACTCAAGACCCTGATGAGCCCGTAGATCAATTCATATCAAGTTGGAGAAACTTGGCTTCCCGCCATCCTAATCCTATGCCTGAGAAGGAAGCAATCCAAACTTGTATGTGGAACATGCGACCCGAAATCGTTCTACATGCCGAGGCCTTTAATCCGAAGTCCATGTCCGAGTTGATCTCTAAATTAGTTGGCATAGAAATTTTGTCACGCCATCGTGGTGGGGCACGACAACCATCTACAAGTTCAGCGAACAACCGCGACAATGATGGCTCTCGGAATAACACACGGGGGGGCAGCCAACAAAAAGGGGTAATTAGTGCAGCCGTTATGGTCACTGATTTAAAGAAGGATCCCTCCCAAACTTTGGACCTCTCTAAAGAGGTAAGCAGAGTGAAAGTAACACCCCAGGCTGGCAAGCAGCAATAGTTGTACAATCGAGTACCTCAACCAACCAACTTTGATTGGAGTGATTATTTCACCAGTCATAGGAATAAGGTCTATCCCTTCGAGAAGGAATGGGTCCCTGTGTTGTTTCAGTTATTATTGGAGCAGAATATGATCCAACATCTAGAAGCCAAATTCCCTGAGCAATCTGGCCTGGACACTCAAGCAAATTATTGTGCCTACCATAGGAGGATCAATCATCCCACAGATGACTGCTACACGTTGAAGGATATCATTGAGGCCCTGATTCTGAAAGGCCAGATAAAGCTTGAAGATTTAAAGAAGGCCTTCAGGGCAGCTGAGGCGTCCCATGCCATAACCATTCAAGAGGAGGACGGAATGGCAGGTATCCTCTACACCCTCTTCATTATAATGCTTTTGGAAAGCATAATCACACTAAAGCAGGCAAGGCAACCCCTTCGCCTTGTTAAGGGTACTGAAGATTGTTGGTGTCCATACCATCAGATAAGAGGTCATTTCCTGTCAGAATGTACAACTTTCCTTGACATATTCGCAAAGAAGATGTGAGAGTGTTAATAATTTTACAACCTCCCCGTAAGTGATCCCCAAATCACTTCCTCATTGGGGTAAGAAGCACTCACAAGGCAGGACCTTCCGATCAATGACTCAGACTCTGCAGAACCCTTGACTTCCCAACCATGGATGATCTACTAGGTAAGAAGTGCTTCGCCAAGCCAGCGCTGAACGCGAAGCCAGTGAGACAAATCAAATGGCACCTCAAAAAATCAGAAAGAGACGGAACCCAAAGTCTACTTATCGAAGAAACAAGACCGCTCAACCCACTCTCAAGCAAAAATTTCTCAGGCCCCTTCCTCCGTTGTCAACTTTGTTGGACTTCTTCCCCGGCATGATCCTTTTTCCTTCTTAATCCTGTTAAGAAGACATCCCCATGCCATCTTCCACTCAGCAAACATCCAATGAGGGTGACAACGTTAAAAGCACTCCCCAACGGTCTAAGCAAGGGAACGACCCAAATCCAATGAGGGTGAAAACGTTAAAAGCACTCCCCAACGGTCTAAGCAAGGGAACGACCCAAAAGGTCCCCAGCACATGTCTAATGAGGGTGACGACATTAAAAGCACTCCCCAGCGGCCTAAGCAAGGGAAAGACCTAAAAGATCCCCTTCACTCGTCCAACTTTGGCGATATCGTAAAAAACTACCCATATCTGTTTAATGAGGGGAACGACCTTAAAAGTCTCCCAGCTTCTAAACCTACTCCTCCTGCATCTCCTGCTTCTCATTCTTCCTTGTCTATGTCTCCTGCAAGTACAACCTTCATATTTTCGGACTCTGATTCTGTCGATAGAGAACTTAAGGGCTCGAACATAACTAAGAGGCAACATAAGAAATTGAGAAAGACCCTAGCGTAGGCAGCAGGATTCTTAACAGTTGCCAATGTCCTAACAGTTAAAGCCAAGGCAGAACCACCTTCATCAAATGAGTGCAAGAAGTTTGAGCCAAAGAAACCCCAGTGGCCACCTGAGCCTAACTTTGAGCAGAGATTGAGAGAGTCGATGAGGCAAAGTTTTTACTCTCAGGAAACTTGCCAAATGATACAAGTCTGTGAAGCACCAACCTGTGCGGACCAAACACTACAGATAGCTGCTCAAAGGCCGAGTCATTCGCATAGGCATACTTCTTGCACTACAATCATTCAATCAAAAGATCCCTGAAAACAACGACGAAGAGTTGGATATACGTGGTCAGGCCACAGTTAACAAACTCGAAGAAATAAATCTTGGAGATGAAGCAAACCCCAGACCTACCTTCATTTCAGCAATAATGTCTCTAGATGAGAAAGAGGAGTTCATTGCCTTCTTGAAAAAGAACTGGGAAGTTTTTGGTTGGCATTACCATGAGATGCCCGGTTTAGACCCTCATGTCGCCGTTCACCGTCTCGGCATTGATCCGACTGTCAAACTTGTCAAACAGAAATCCAAAAGATTTAGGCTTGATCTCGAAATGCAGATAGATGCCAAGGTAACCAGACTTAGACTAACAGTTTTCATTTGTGAAGTTAATAACCGAAATGGCTAGCAAATGTTGTTCCAATCAAGAAGAAGAATGGTCAAATCAGCTTCTGTATTGACTTTCGCGATTTGAATACTGCTTGTCCCAAGTATGACTTCCTGTTGCCATTCACCGAGATGCTCATCGACTCCACAGCTCATTGTCAAATCTTTTCCTTCATGGATGGATACTCCAGGTATAATCAGATAACGATGGCGCCTGAAGATGAAGAGGCTAATACATTCTTAACTCCGAAAGGGGTCTTCTATTACACAATAATGCCTTTTGGATTAAAGAATGCTGGTGCCACATACTAGAAAGCAATGACGGCCATTTTCCGAGAGATGATGCACAAAGAGGTGAAGTGTGATGTGGATGACTTGGAGGTAAAATCCAAAGAGAAGGATGCTCATACGAGAGATCTTGAAAAGGTGTTCAAATGCTTGCGTCTCCATCAGCTAAAAATGAACCCACTGAAATGCGCTTTTGGCGTGCGTTTGGGAAAATTCTTGGGGTTCATCGTCAGACATCGTGGGCTTGAAGTTGAGCTAGTTAAGATCAAGCCCATCCAAGAAATGTTGTCACCGATTTCACTTCGAGAACTGCCCTCCCTCTAAGGGCAACTGACATACATTCCCAGGTTCATCTCGAACCTCTCAGGTCATTATAAACCCTTTACACATCTACTAAAGAAAGATACACCATTCATCAAGGATGAAGCATGTCAGGCAGCCCTTGACGACATTAAGAATTACTTACTCAACCCTCTAGTACTCTCTACACCAGTATTGGGAAAGCCCCTCATTTTATACGTGACTGCTTTAAACAAGTCACTCTGAGCATTGTTGGTACAAAAGAGACTGTGCTATAATACCTTAGCCACAAAGAGCTCAGTCCCCTCATCGTCATGACTTGGGGCCACGGGAGTAGCAATCTCTTGGTGCTCGGGCGCATCATCAACTTCAGGCTCTTCTCCTCCAGCCATAGCCCCTGCCTCGGTCAAGGCACTAAACTCCGCATGCATGGAGGCCACATTGACATCTGAGCCCTTATCTGGAGCAGTTGCTTTAGAGCTTTCATCCTCCTCAGTCTCCACACGAGCCGCCTTAGACTCAGGAACTACCCCTGGACTTATGGTGTCTCTCTAAGATCCAGAGTCTGCTCCCGATCAGAACCAATTTCAATAGGCTCAGAACTATCAGAGTCATCTGCCTCAGTTTATGAAGGAAAGAAAACATTTTAGCAGAAGCAGAAGATGGTTCAGAAAGCACAAAAGGGGATATTAGAAGAAGTCTTAAAAGATCAGAAGAGAAAGGGCTACCTCCTGATTCTGACACCACATGAAGCTTGTCACCCTTTCGCCTCCGAATACACCCACTATCTAAAGACACTGCATGGGTGTCCGCAGCAGTCGAGCGCTTTCTTTCCTTTTCCCCTGCAGGAGTAAGAGCCGCAGCCTCAAATCCACCTCCTTGAGAAGACGTTCTAGCCAATTTGCCGTGGAGATCGCTCCCAATTAGGGCATTCAGGTCCTATGGTGGATGCTTCTCATAACCAAGGACTTGTCGCCCCTCATCCCATTCGAAGATCAAGCTAAGATTGTCGAAGACATTCCCAGTCATCGCCTTCATTACCAGGAACTATGGCGAGGCCTCATCAGTAGGTACCTCACGAGGAAGCCCCAAAGCCCATCAGTTAGAGGGATAATCCAAGGAAAACACCATGTCGGGAGGCTAGAGGATGTAGCAAGAGCATCCTCTAGCCTCCTTTGTCGGGTGTCCTTGCACCAGTTACCGTTCATCCCTTTCCAAGGGTGATCCTTATCCCAATAGCCCCTACTGGTGATTCTCCACTAGTACACATATGACTTGGTTGTTCAAACTCTCTTACCAAAGTGAGCTAGCACATATTTACTGGTTTCTGTCATTTAAAGGCACATGGACCAAGCAATCTGCATATGCTCCGGCAGCCAACACTCTTGAAAAGTTCCAAACTCTTCAGCCCTCCCCTTATACACCTTACTTCGGTGCTTCTTAAAGAATGTCGAAAAGGGGCAGCCTTGGTCAAGCCTGTGCTGACAGGTGACACGGTGGGGAAAATACCCTTCTAGTCAGGCACTGTGTGGGGTCCGATAAGGTAAGACTCCCATTCTGATGCTCAGCATGAACATGAGTTCCTTAATCGTTGTTGGGACACCATCCAGTTCTTTTCCATATTCATCAACGAAAGCACGGTCGGTGAAGCTGCCGACCGGAAAATTGACTCTCCTTATGTTCAAAGAATCATTCCTGAACAGACCCCAAGCCTCCCCTAGGGTATGGAAGATAGGCCTCTGATTAGCAATCTTCATCAGGAAGGGCCACAATTTTTTTCCTCAGCACCGATGCTTGACATAGGTGTTAAGGAAATAAGCCCCTAGCCACCCGTACACATAATGCACAGGGAACAGAGTTTTAAAATCTTCAGAAAGAGCTTCTCCTCCTATGATGTCGTTACCTCCCTCTTTACCCTTATAGGCTTTTCCATGGGAGATAGCCCCCAAGCCATGGTATATGTTGCACCGGACTGCCTAAGCAAGGGCATACTCACACCCTCTGGCCATGTCGCGTGCCACGTACAGTACCCATGGACGAATGTCGTCTCCCCAGCCAGGGAACACGAATTTGCACAAGAATAAGGCCAGGTAGGTGGCCATGAAGACACGGTCATCACCGGTCTCGAGTTGATATATGGGAGGTGTCTCTATTGCAACTGCCTTCCCTTTCCCCTTCGTAGTACCCTGACCGCCCTCATGCTAATCCCCACAAAAGAATTTCACCCATTCTGTAAAGGTGAGCCTTTCATTGGTACATCGGCCTACAATCGACTGATAGGCCTCAAAGATCTTTGGAAGACTGGTCGGTGGCTCTTCACCCCTCAAGTTAACACTACTGAAGATGACTGAGTGTGAGGGCACAAACTCGTTATACATGGCTCCGAGCATTGGGAGACCTCCAATAAAGTGAAGATCTAGTAAAGAGATTCCTGCTTCGACATGACCAAGAAGCCAAGTATTTCTCACATGGCTCCATGTCTCCAGCAATGCCTTTATTATATTAAAGCAACGATCGTAGTAGCTGCTCGAACATTGAACCGCTGCTAATAGCGAAGCACGCTCAAGAACGCTTCCATACGAAGCCAATACCTTGATAGTCCAGGAAGTGTATCCCTTCAGGTATTGGTGCTCTCTTAGAATCCAGAGGCCTTTTGTCGACCACCTTAGTAATCCCTTTGCCTAGACCATTCATTGGCAAGTTCTCACTGGATGCATACAGTGAAGAAGTGCCATCCCTTCTTCAATACAGAGATTGCCATCATGCCCTCCCACATTTCACAGCATATGGGGTCAGTAATGAAAGTGACGTTAAGAGGCCACTCTGGCTGGTACACTGGCTAGGTCAGCCAAATGGGTTCACCCCTTCATAATACTTCACTTGCAAAATCATGAGAGTTGATTTCCCCTTCCCTTGGGAGACTCTTCACATCGGGGATTTGGTAGAAAGAACTAGCCATTACAAAGGACTTAATTGTTCACTCCTAAAAAGTTGCTAAGGCACTAGAATAGCGCCAGTTCAGTCTGTCCAACACTCAGCACCAGTTGAACCACTCAAACACTTAGCACTGGTGAGCTCCTCAAATGCCCAGCGTCAGTCGCGTGTTAACGATGAGCGCCGGGTCAGTTTGTCAAACACTCAACGCCAGTCGAGCTTCTCAATAATCAGCGCCGGTTAAACACCAACAACTAGCATTGGTTGAGTCTTTCAGCACTCACTCCGGTTCAAATTGCCAACACCCCAGTGCCAGTTGAGTTTTTCAAAGGCCAGTGCGGGCTGAGAGCAAATCACTCACTCGTGCCACGAATCCTAATCGTGACAGCTTGAATTCAGTTGCACCGATTGATAGCTATCACCACGTCCTTTGGCGCTACCTCACACATGAGTGATTAATAACCGTATGCTTTCTAAGGATGATAGTTCACCTTCAGCAACCGTACGCCTTCCCCATGATGGTACACCTCCTGCAGTTGTACGTCCAACCTCCTGTGACCGTTCAACTTCCACCAAAATTGCTCCCACACAGCCAAAAACTCATGGGAAAAATTTATCGCCAACTTATTTTAGCCTGGACTTCACCAGAACCTCATTAGGAAACCTCTGCAACACCACTAACAGTGTCAAAAAGTGGAGATAACCTGAGTAAACCTCTTGAAAGTGCATGGAAACTTCTGGAACACCATGACCAGTGCTGGAAAACTTCCACAATCGTCAGCAAACCCCTTAAAAATCCCCTGAAAGATCTCAAGACATGCGAAAATACTCACTGATGTGTTTCTCGCCTCTTCCAATTAGAAAAACGACAGTTGGAGCCTCCTCTTCTTCCCGAAAAGATTCTCAGAAAGGTCTCCGTCCCCCGTCACTTTCTCTTTAAACGCACTGAATTCATGGCAAAGTTTGTTTGCCGAAGGGTCTTTTCTGCATAAACTTTGCTAGAATCTTGCAGTCTGCCGAAGGTTCTTCGCTGCAGAAACTGTTGCTGAGCTCCCACTGCTCCTCGGAACTTCAACCGGGCACACCTTCTCCTCACTGCTGAAGAAACCCGTTGCTTAAAGTTTTTACCCTTGGCAAAAAATAAGGGAAAACAGAATTTTACCGCCTTATATAGCCTGCGCTACCCTCAAGTGCCCCTCACAAACTCAAAATTACAGTTGCGTCCAAGGGGAGCCAAGCAACAATGAGCCGGGTCGATCTCAACACGAGTTCTGAAGTAACTCTCATCCCCAGTGCCAGGTGAGTTTCCAAATACGTCCCTAGCACTTGTTGACCTAGCGCCAGGTGTGTTTCCAAATACAACCCTAGCGCCGGTGGACTTAGCGCCTGGTGCGTTTTAAAATACAACCTTAGTGCTGGTTGACTTAGCGCCGAGTGTGTCTCCAAACAACGCTAACGCCGGTAAACATAGCGTCGGGTGTGTTTCCAAATATGACCCTAGCACTGGTTGACTTAGCGTTGTCTGTGTTTCCAAATACAACCTTAGCACCGATTGAGTTAGTGCCAGGTGTGTCTCCAAAATGACCTCAGCTGGTTGTCTTCAGATAATACCATGGGTCATTCACAACAACAGCTGAACAACGCCGGGTGTGTTGTGAGAACTCAACGCCGATTGAACATTCGCAATAAAACCATTAGTGTTGCATATGGCGACAGCCGTATTTCATGCAGTGTATGCCTTACCACTATCCCAAGTGGACTTGTACCCAAGCCAGGATGTATCACCCCTAGTGGACTTACACCTAAAACTGTGACTTCCCTAATGGAGTCAGGAGCTGTCCCTCATCCCCCACTAGAAGTCACACTCATACTACGGCCCATCATCCCCAGTGAAGTTAGGGTAATTTTTACTTCCCCAATCCCTCAGCTTCACCCTAACCTACCTTATCCTCAGGGAGTCGGGTTACCTGTCATAAGTCAATTCTCCATAAAGTCTCATCTTTCACTCTAAGGGGTAACACTTACCCCCCAATCACCAGTGAAGTCCGCCTTTGTTAGCCAACCTTCATCAGGTCATCATTTCCATATGAGCCCTCTGCTTGTGTATGTCCATAACAGTTTTATCCCCAGGGGGTCAGATTGCCATCCACAGACCTATTCCCCATTGAGGTCCCCCAACATGGCGATCCAGCCTCGGTCTATAGTGCATGATTCTAAACTGCTTAGCCTCGGTCCATAGTGCATGATTCTAAACTGCTCAACCTCGATCCAAATTGCATAACCCAAAATTGCTTAGACTTGCTCCAAACGTCATGCCCCTAAACTGCTCAGCCTCGGTCCATACTGCATGACTCTAAACTGCTCAGCCTCTGTTCATACTCCATGACCCTAAACTGCTCAGACACGGTCCATACCGTATGACCCTAAACTGCTTAGCCTCGGTTCATACTGCATGACCCTTAACTGCGCAGCCTCGGTCCATCATGCCTGACCCTACACTGCGCTTCCTCAGTCCATACTGCATGTCCCTAAACTGCTCAGCCTCAATCCATATTGTAGGACCCTAAATTGCTCAGTCTCGGTCCATACTGCATGACCCTAAACTGCTAAGCCTCGGTCCATACTGCATGACCCTAAACTTCTTAGCCTCGATCCATACTGCATGACCGTAAACTGCTCAGCCTCGATCCATACTGCATGACCCTAAACTGCTCGGCCTCAATCCATACTCCATGACCCTAAACTGCTCAACCTCAGTCCATATTGCATGACGATAAAAACTGCTCAGTCTTGGTCCATACTGCATGACCCTAAACTGCTCAGCCTCGGCCCATACTGCATGACCATAAAAATAACTTAACCTCGGTCCATACTGCAGGACCCTAAACTGTTAAACCTCAGTCCATACTGCATGACCCTAAACAGCTCGACACCATGTTTCTAGCTATATAACCTTAAACTGTAATGGAGGTCTAGTTGCACGACCATAAACTACATGGTCCTAGTTGTATGACTTTAAACTGCATAACCATGGTCCAGCTGTATGACCTTAAACCACTGTACACGTCCTAGTCGCATGACGATTAAAGGCCCAGCACCATGGTACGAACTACATGACCTGAAACTGTAGCGGAGGTCTAGTTGCACAACCTTAAATTGCATTATCCTAATTGTAGGACTTTAAACTTCTGGTCCAACTGTATGACCTTAAACAATAGTACACATCCTAGCCGTATGACGATAAAAGGCTCAACACCATGGTCCAAACTATATGACCTGAAACTGTAGCATAGGTCTTGCTTCACAACCTTAAACTGCATGGTCCTAGTTGTATGACTTTAAACTGCATAACCATGGTCTAGCTGTATGACCTTAAAATGGTAGTGTACATGCTAGCCGTGTGACGATAAACGGCTTCATGCAGGACCTGGAGGTATGACCATAAACTCATCACCACATATGCGCACATGCCTTTTCGTGCACTTTCACGCATGCATTCTCTATCCTATCTGTTAGTGTGCCCACACCACCTTCATTACCTCCCCACTGGGTTCATTCCTTTCATCATCCTACATCATTCCCTAGCGAGTCTTACCCATGCTCAGTAAAAGGTGAACCATCCCGCCATCCATATTCATTGTAAGTTAGTGAGTCACCATCATCCACTCACATTTCATACATCGTCCATCTCTCATAAGTAGCGTCAAGCCATCTCCCCAAGTGAGCCAAACTACCACCATACTCACTCCATGGCCTTTGTAGACTGTCATCCATCACCATTACAGTCCAGTTGTATGACCGTAAACCATAGTGCATGTTTAGGCCGCATGACGTTAAACTGTTTCGCACAGGTCCCGAAAGCATGACCTTAAACACGCCCTCACAAAAAAAGGGCATGGTCTATACCTGAACAAGGGAACGCTATGAGTAAAAATAACGGACAGGCATAGTCATGAAACCATGAGTAAAAGAGTCTCCATGAATAAAAACTAGGCACAGTGAAAACCTGAAAGGGCATTGTGAGTAAGAATAGTAAGAAAGGGGGGGCGGATATGGCTAGAAGGTCATGGGTAAAAGAACCCCATAAAAAGAAGTTGGTGAAAACCGTCTCTACAGCATGCTTCTCAAGACCAAACAAAATCCGCAAAGGATGCTTGAATCAATAAATAGGTTGATGCAGTACTCGTCTCAACAGGCAGCTTCAATCCTCACTCAAAAGAAGAAAATATCGAGTGACACAAAAACTAGGAACCCAAAAACTAGAGCTTCATGGAAAAGATTCATCCTCATGAAATTGACAAAGCAAGGGGAGAACTTGCTAGAGACTTCAGCTCGCCTAGCCGACTGGCCCAGACCTTTGGTACCGGCTAATACTACTCCCTACTGGACCCGGTAGTCGAGACCTAAAGTGGTACTCTGAACATCAAAAGCAAACCTGGTGCACCAGCAAACAACGCCTACCAAAGAAAACCAACAAACGCACACCAAATGGGAACAATGCCCTTTGGCATGGCACTCAATTGCTAAATGGGACCAATTCTGACGGACGAGGTCTGTACAAAATCTTCATAATCAAAATCATAAAAAGTCCATACGAGGGTTATGAATTCGACAAGATCCCTCAAAAAATTCTCTTCTCCCCCTAAAGTCTCCATAGACAAACCTGCGAACAATGCATCCCTATGTCTGAGTAGCCTAGTTACACCATTACGTGAATCTCCTCAGCATTCATGTGGTTCTTCATCACCTTGGTCCCTGGTAGGAAGCTAGTCAATAAAGCCTACAAAACAATGAAAATTCTCGACAATCTTAAAAAGGCACCAAAATTGGCCAAGATCGTCATCAGCACTCCAAAATACCACCTGCCAAGTTTCATCGTGATCAGACATGTCTAAGGCAGTGAACATAAAGAAACAATTTCAGCAAAATCAGTCTCTAATACCCTAAAATGGACCCTACAACTGAAACTACATTTTTGGTGTCTCAAATCACTATGCGACCACCACCATTTGATTTGGAATGGTTGAAAGCCGCTATAGGCCAAGGTTTGGCTTAATCAGTTACTCTAGAATAAAGATATGAACCAAACATTGAAGTAAGAGAGGACATACACTATTCCCGTGTGGCCTCACTGCACCAAAACACTATTAAAGGTGACTGTTTTATAGTCATGAGAAGTTACTTTCAGGATCCGTAACTCACTCGTTCCAAGTCAAATCGTTCCCAAATTTGATGAGCGTATTCTTCTCATCAAGACGAACAATTCGATATGTGGCACACCCTGAGACAATGTTCATGCCGGGAGAAAAGGTAGAGAGAATTTTTCGATCCATGAAGAAGTTACAGAAAATTCAGAAGCGACACCCCTCACTCGATAGACCAAATCATGACTCTCGTGCAACGGATTGACCCGAAGCCAATTCCATTATGTGCATGAGGTTTAGGGCTATCATTGATATGAACCCCATACATGATGGACAATCAGATTCCATGCAGGAAGCCAACGAAGTGATTGAAATTCCAATCGCTGGATTCCAGATTCCGGCTAAAACTCAAAAGTTGTGAAATCTTCGTTTAGGCTAAAAAATCGTGTCCTGTTTGTTGTCACGCGATCGTGACAGCATGCTCAGTGCACTAGGATGAAGAAATCACAAAAAAATATTAAGGAGTGACCGCACTATTGATCCGACATTTTCAAGATTCAAACAAATTTCAAGTCTCATGATCATGGCTCAAAAACATGATTTATGGCTCGAAGTTGGTATCAAAACGGTCACAATGACGAGCCCTAAAAGAACACAATAATATTTCAATTAAACGAGCATTAGAACACCCTCATAGGAGATCATGCAAGATCTCAGGTGGCAGTAGGGACTGTTTTGAAATTCCACACATTGTTAAGTAGGGGCAAAATAATCTTTTTGCACCCATTTTTAGGATTTATTTTAATTAAATTAAATCTTAATTTCCAGTAATTAGGTATAATTTCGATCAATCCACTCGAGTTTGGGAACAATTCTATATAAATAGGAACTGAGAGGATTCAATATAAATAGGCACTCTCAACATTCGATTCATTTTGAGAGGACTCAACAAACTTTTGATTCTTTGCTTAAGGCTGTGAGTACATCTTAGAGAGAGAGAGAGGAAAGAGAATAAAAGGGCTGGTGTCCTTTAGGTAGGCAACTTTCTCTCTGCTCCCCTCTCGTCTTCTCTCTTTTCACTATTCTCTCTCTTCTCTCTCTTCTCTCTCTTCTATCTCTTCTTTCTCTTTCTATTTTTCTCTCTTCTCTCTCTTCTTTCTCTTTCTCTTCTCTCTCTCTCTCTCTCTCTCTCTCTCTCTCTCTCTCTCTCTCTCTCTCTCTCTCTCTCTCTCTCTCTCTCTCTCTCTCTCTCTCTCTCTCTCTCTCTCTCTCTCTCTTCTCTCTCTCTCTCTCTCTCTCTCTCTCTCTTCTCTTCTTCTTCTTCTCTCTCTCTTCTCTTCTTTCTCTTTCTCTCTCTTCTCTATCTCTTCTCTCTCTCTTTCTCTCTCTTTCTTCTTCTTATCTCTCCTTTCTCTCTCTTCTCAACACCGATTGGTCTTCTCTATCTTCTTTTGTCAACTGATGAGGCCCAGCCCCAGTTGGTCTTCTCTATCTTCTTTTGACAACTAGCAAGACCTTGGGCCTGTTGGTCTTCTCTATTGTCTTCTGGCAACTATTGAGGCCCAATTCTGGTCGGTCCTTTCTATCTTCTTTTGTCCACTGACGAGACCTAGTGCTAGTTGGTTTTCTCTCTCTTCTTCTATCAATCAGTGAGCCCTAGCACCAGTTGGTCTTCTCTCTCTTCACCTAACAGTCGGTGGGAATTAGCGTCGATTGGTTTTTTTCTCTCTTCTCCTATCAGTCGGTAAGACTTGGCACCGATTGGTTTTCTCTCTCTTCTTTTATCAATCGATAAGACATAACGTCGGTTGGTCTTCTTTCTCCTCCATCAATTGGAGAGACACAACGTCGATTGGTCTTTTCTCTCCTCTCCTATCAGTTGGCGAGACCTAGCATCGGTTGGTCTTCTCTTTATTCTTCTATCAGTTTGTGAGACTTGGTGCCGGTTGGTCTTCTCCCTCTTTTTCTATCAGTCGACGAGACCTAGCACGAGACTTAGCGTCTTTTGGTCCTTTCTCTCTTCTCATCTAACACTGTCGGTGAAGCCCAACGTCAACTGCTTCCTCTCTATCTCATCTCTTGAAACAGTTGGTAATGTGTAACTCTGACTGCATCTCCTCTTCCTTCTTCTCCCTCCTCTCTTCCTTCTTTTCTTTCCTTCCATCTATTCCCTTCTTCTCTTTAAGCATTCCTTGGTTACTCTTTCATTTGACCAAAGGGGATTGACATTAGCATCTCATGGCGGTCCTGTCGTCTAGACATAATGTTGTTGCGCCAGGTTTTCTTGACCTGCTTTACTGCCACGACAGACCGATCATCATGCTTAGCTAGTCGATATTGGTAATAACGTCTAGTGACGATCCCGTGAATTGGTCTCAATTATCGAACCCCTTTTGCCACCACGTTATGCCAATCATCCACCAGCTTAGTCACTGCCTTGATCTTCGCGCTTGGTCGAATTCTTCTCCCCCCCCGCCTTTCTTTCTTCTTTTTGAATACACATGCTTGCGTAAGTTCATCAAAGAGGGAAAGGGTGAGGCTTGACTCACTGCTCCCATAACCTTTACCATATATGTGTGTGATTGCAGGAAAGCATAAAATAAGAAGAATACGAGTCAAGGGAGGTGATTCCAAGCCAGTTTCATTACTGAGGCTACTTTCTTCGTGATCTAAGAGGGCACCCACATGAGTCAGCCCGAGTAAGTCCTAAACCCACTTTTAAATTCCTCTCTCACCGGTTAGCTAACACTTGCCCCCATTTTTTAATGAAATTACTGAGTGAGAGATCTCACAAACGTCCTGAGTCTCTCTTGAAACTCGAGACACGTGCCACTCGATCCTCTAGGGATTCGGAGGGTGAGATTAAGGCACCTAACGAAGGGGATCGAGTCTTCTTGAATGTATCACCAACCAAGGGTGTTACGAGATTTGATAAAAATGGAAAATTAAGCTCATGATTCATTCGACGTGTGGCTTACCGACTTGTCCTGCCACCTGAACTAGCCAGCATCCACAATGTCTTCCATATATCACTGCTAAGGAAATATCAACCTGACCCATCCCATGTCTTGGAGTATAAACTAATCCCGCTCTGGGAAGGTTTGACCTATGTTGAGCAACCGATTGGGATTTTGGACAGAAGAGTACAAGTGTTGCGTAATAAAGAAATTCTCCTAGTTCGGGTATAATGACAATATCATTCAAGGGAGGAATTGACATGGGAACGGGAGGTCGAGATTATGGAGAAATACGCCCAACTTTTGCGTTAATGTTATTACGACTTTGAGGATAAAATCCCTTTAAAGTGGGGGATGATGTAAGGGCCACAGCTTTCTCCCAAGCCAGTATCGCCGCACGAGAAGAACGATGTAATGTCGAGAGAGAAGGCGTAATGATTTTCGCCACGCCCGAAAGGTGTATGCAATATTGTTGTATGAGGAATTGCTGCACGTGTTTAGAGAGCAGCCCTGGTTGGAGCAGCGCCGATTGGAAGAGAAGACAGTGCAGCGCCGGTTGGAAGAGAACACAGAGCAGCACCGGTTGAAAGAGAAGAGAGTGCAGCACCTATTTGAGCTGCATCAGTTGGAAGAGAAGAGAGAGCAGCGTCAGTTGGAAGAGAAGAGAGAGCAGTGTTGGTTGGGAGCAGCACTGGTTGGGAGTAGCACCGGTTAGAGCAGTGCTGTTGGAAGAGAAAAGAGAGCAGTGCCGGTTGGAGCAACGTCAGTTGGAAGAGAAAAGAGAGCAGTGTCGGTTGGAGCAACATCGGTTGGAAGCGAAGAGAGAGAAGCGTCGGTTGGAAAAGAAGAGAGCGAAGTGTTGGTTTGAAGAGAAGAGAGAGCAGCATTGGTTGGAGCAGCGCCGGGTGGAGTAGTGCCGATTGGATTAGAACCAGTTGGACCAGTGCCAGGTAGAGCAGCGCCAGTTGAACTTTTGATGGTCCAGCACCGGGAATGTCTTAGTCAAACGTATAGCCTCTGTACGTGTTAGAGTAATGAGTGATTGCATCAGCCACAGTGTTTTCCAACCACCCTTTGCTTTTAAGCCTTGGGCAACACAGGTCTCTCCCATTTTTCTCAACGTTTCTCCTCTCTCTTGGAGCTCACTGCTACCCCTTTTAAGACAACCTACTGGTAAAGCTAAGGAAAGCCATGAAGGCCATGAGTGAGGACTTGTGATACCGTGAGAAGTTAAGGTATGTAGGTTTAGCTTTATGCATCCATGAGTGTAGAATTTTTAGGAGGGGGACCTCGTTGTAGGACTGCTGTTTGCCCCAGGCTTGAGGCGTATGTGCCTTGGAGAGGTCCGAGGTTTGTGGAGCCGTGCTCTTAGTGTCTGTCATGACGACGGCCGTGGTGATCACTGCCTTTTGGTTGCCCTGACTATTGGAGTGAGAATTTGAGGCAGAGGGTTGCTGTCGAGAGCTGCCATGGTGTTTGAACAATCTACAAACTACCTTAGAGATGAGCTCTGACATGGATGGTGGATTGGATGCCTCGACATGCAGGGCAATCTTGGGAAGCATGTTCTTATGCAGGTCTGGACTACTTCCCTCTCAGTCATGAGAGTGACATGAAAGGTCGCCAGCTCTCTCCATCGGGTGATGAACTTGTCAACCGGATCACCGAGGTCTTGCATCAGAGTGAGGAGCTCAATGGTTTCCACGTTCCATTGGACTTCGTAGAAGCATTGGTAAAATAACCGCTCCATTTCTTGCCACATGTGCATGGAGTTTGGAGGCAGCTGGGCATACCACTGGAAGGCTAGCCCTTTGAGAGTCTCCACGAACTGAAGGAGGAGAAATTGTACGTTAGTTGCCATCTCCCTAGAAGTTACTTGAAAGTGGGCGGTATGCTGGTGAGGGGATGTAGTACTATTGAACAAGGGGAGTTTCCCTTTTTGGCAGTTTCGGGGAAACGACACCTAATCAATGTACGAGGGGTATGGCTTCTGATAGAGCAGTGCCTCCTGCCTGCATAGGACCTTGTTCTTGAGGCTATGGACCACCATAGCATCTATGTCGATTTGAGAGACCCCGCGGCAGAATGTCTTGGGAAGTCGGCGGGGGAGTTTGCTTAAGAATCGTGTCCTCACCGATTGGGGAATTGGTTGAAGAAGGGGACTTGGAGGATTCTAGGCGTTCCATCTTTTCAAGGATGGATTGCATCATTACCTCAAACATGTTCATTCGCTCCTCTTGAGCGTCATCGGGATCTTCTATCACCATGACATTGACTGTCTCTTTTACAGGGTCAGAGCCTGGTGATGTAGTGAACTGCCGTGCTTGGCGAGTTGTGGTTGGGGTTCAGCCTACCCCGACTAGACTCGAGCCTTATATGCTGATCTTGTGAGGACCGGTTCTCGACAGTATTGGAATCGTGTCTTCTAGGCAGTGAGTACCAGGGCTCGAGGTACTTTCCTAGTGTTGGGAGAGTGACGGAGGAAGTAGCTGGTTCATGACTCTGCCTGAGTCTGGAACGGGGAGGAACTTGCATAGTCGGTGTGTGTCCACTTTTACATCCGAGTAACTTGGGAGTCAGCCCGAGCTCGATCGACAGGTTCGACTTGAGGGGGCCGAGAGCTGCGAGCTTGTGTCAGTGAGGGACCAGGCAGGAGCCCATCTCTCATAGGGTGCCAATGTGTGTGCACGGAGGAAGGACAAAGTTGTCGACCCTCATGTTCTCGAGGTGGCATAGAGCTAACGCTGCCCCTAGCAGTGGAAAGAAAATGTATAGCACATGCAGGGTTCGGCGTGAGAAGGCCTAGCCCTAGATGCGAGCTCAAGGTGACGTTAAGGCTACCCCGAGGTGCGGCTCGAGTGGATGGACCACAAACCGGCAGGTATGTGCGAGAGTTAGAGGTTGTAGGGTTTTTGCCTTGGTGTATCGAGTCTATAGGTGTAGGGGTTTGAAGTGGTGAAGGAGTATGGGGGGTTGTCTTGCAGCGAACCTCAAGAGTGACGACAATCTGCTTGCCTTTCTTGAAAGTGGTGAGGGCAGCCTTTCGACGAGCCTTAGCTATATCACAGGCAACAGACTTGCCGGTCGCAGGTTTCGTGCTGGGTGTGATAGATGTGGTACCAATACCAAGGGCCTTGGTGGAGGGTTCACCAAGGTGAGGAAGCACGGAGTCAGGAACATTAAAGTCTCCTCTCGCACCAACCCGGGAAAGAACCTAGGAGTCGGACTGTGAGTCATGACTCAGCAAGAGAGTAGGGAAGGAAGCTTGAGCAGCTGCTTCCCTGGGAAAGCTCGCCAAGCTGGTCAGGTGCCTCGATCTCGTCGTCCCTATCTAGATGATCAGGCGTCACATATCTCGGGTTTCTAGTGAACCTGGGATTTGATATCGTTCTCTCGGAACCTTGCTCAAGAGCAAAGGCAGGTATACTAACCTAAGAGAGAGGAATTTAAGGTGGGTTCGAGACTTACTCGGGCTGGCTCGCATGGGCGCCCTCTTATATCATGTCGGATAGCCCCACAATTGCTTTAGCTGGTTTGGAATCGCCTCCCTTGACCTGTAATCTCCCTGTTTTTCTGCACAACACTTCCATGGTTAATTTGCAAGATAAGTGGGTCGAAGCGCGATCCACTTGTATCTCCACAACACTTCACAGTCTTGGTATCTTCACATCCAAAATTCCTCTCTCACCAGTCGGGGTACCTGCCCTTGTTCCATGAACAAGGTTCCTGGAAGCGCGATCATAGGTTCCAGGTTTTCCTAACCCGAGACACGTGCCACCCAATCACCTAGATCCGGGCCTTGAGATCTAGGCATCCGACCATCCTTGGGAGGAAACTTCCCGTGGGAGGAAGCTTCCCTTGAGAATTTAGGACGGGGTAGTGAGGATTATGCATGAGATTATGAGTAGAGAAGGATCTATAAGGTTGAGACTTAGGCTTTTCCTTTTGGGTCTACCATTGGAGTTTCTGTGACTATCATAGGTGGTGTGCTTGATTGAGGATCATTGTGTGCCAATGGGTGAACATAGATTCCCATCATTTTGGTTGGCCTATTTAATGGGTTCGTCATGCTTAACTACCTTAATCATACCCTATTCTATCAAACTTGGTGTTTCAAGGAGGCACAATCTTAGGCGGTGTGGTGATAGTACTGATGTCATTTGCACCATTTGATTTTGTCCTTCGCATCATATGGGGGTGGAATTTGGGGAGGAAGAACCAGGTCTCTCTCCTTTAAGAGTTGTTAAAGGACTTCAGCTAATGGTTGTTTCAAAGGAATAAAGCCTCGATTTAGTCTTATAGGTTGGTTGTACAATTTTTACCTATTGTCACCCCCATTCTAATTCCCTCAATGGTCTTGACAAGCCAAAGGATTTTGATGAATCAGATTTGTCTAATGGTGGATAATCTAGTTCACCTCCCTAGCTTGTTCAGATTTGTCTGGTGGAGGATGATCCGGTTCACCTCCCCAGCTTGTTGTGCCTTTCCCCAAGCCACTTTTCTTAGGAGTTTGTTGATCCTTTGATTCTCGACCGTCTTAATACCAACTATCTCGGACTTAGTCCTTTCGTAAAGCTTGACCTTATCTGACATGATGTTTAAGGTCAAAGGGACACGACCATGACTGAGAAACATCTTATATTCGAAGATGGCATTTTTCAATACAATGTTGATCTTGATAGGGTCTGCTAAGGTACATTATGTGACCCTTGCGACCATGGCATTGAATCGGTTGATGAAATCAGTGAATATTTTTTCTGATTCCTGTTTGAAGGCCACTAGAACGCTGAAAGAGATCGAATGTGGCTTCTTGTCACAGTGGTCCGTTTCAAACTTCCTAAACATTTCACGGCATGAGGCCTTGAGGTAGTCTCACAAATGTTATATCATGTGATCACGTTTCCTACGATATTATGAATAAACAATGCTTTTAGGGGCAAGTCGCTTGTCGTGTAGAGTAAGGACAGCGAGCAAAGAACCTGTCACTTGCAGATTGGCGTCGCCCTTTCTATTGAAACAGTTTTCAAAATCGGGTGGTATGAAGTTCATGGGAAGATCGACGAGGCTGTCTGGATAAGATTCATAGTAGGGTTCCATGAGGGCTGGATTGTCAACGCCCATTAGCTGTAAAGCTCCCTGCTTGACTTTAACCTGATTTTCCAAAGATAGATTTTGGCACTTGCTTGCGCGAATGGTGCCCAAGGGTTACTTTCCTAAGTGATAGGTTGGGTAGTTGGGTAAGTCAGTGCCATGGGGATAAGTGGAGATTCCTTAGGCTGAGAAGGTTAGAAATGGTAAGATGGCGTGAAAGAGGTCGACTTGGAACCATGTCAAGATCAAGCTGCACACGATCTAACTGAGGGGGTTCTAGATTAGATCTGGCAGAAAGGTTTGCTACATGTCCTGGGCTAGGGTTTGTCATGGATTGGAGTAAAGCTTGGGCTATCATAGTTGGGTCTATGGTGCTAGCTATCATGAGCAGACTAGTCTCTAGGGGAATTTGGGCCTAAGAAAGCCCCCATCCTGGTGTTAAGTGAGGTAGTTCTATGAGGTGGTTTTGCTGGCAGCTACTATAAGAATTAGAGGATTCGATAACCCTACTCCTAGTAGAATGTTCCCTACTTAGTTGGTGTGGAGATACTAGGATCTGGGGATCACCTATGCTAAGATCATCAGCCTAACCGCTACTAAAGGCACAAACCTTGTTTTGAGTATGCCGTCAAGATTCCTACAACATTCCATCTTGCTGGAGAATTGCATCCGGCTTAACCCCTTGGCTCTTTAGTGTGCCCCTGGTAGTACAAACCTGGTGACCCCTAGTATTAGGCAGGTAACTCAGTTGGTCACCAAATAGATAGTTACGAGAGTTAATCACGGGCTTAGGCCGGGGCTATCCCATAATACAAGGGGACAACAGCACATTGTCTCTCTTTCTCTCTCTAAAATGTGATTTTATCACTCGTTATTGGCTGCAGGTGATCACAGTTGTGTCACATTACTACTAATTAAGATTTGTAAATATTCTAGAGTAATGTTACGGAATAGGAGAGCATGAGAATTGAAGTTCCCTCATTGTGATTAGGATTGGGTTTTGGCGCGTCATTATTCAAAGGGATTGGTTTGTATGGTTGAAACCTTAAAACAATCAAAGTAAGATACCTCCAAATTTTATGATAGGATGTAATTTTGATGTCAACATTTTTTAGAGTAATATGAGAATCTATTGTCATCTCTAATTAGTTCAAAACAAGTATATCTATAAACACATAAAAATATTGAAAATAGATAGTACAAATAATGTATTACAAGATGCACTATTTTCAGGACTCGAATCTTCTTTTTTTTTCATATCTAATCATCTCGATGTCAGGATAATAGATTAGAGGGTTTCCAACAACAAAAACCAGTGTCAATGGATTTTAAAACGACAACTTAACAGTTTAAGGTTGAAACCTTAGATAAACTTTTTCCTATTGAAATGTAGTTTCCAAAAAATTTGAATCTAAAACTTCATAGGTTAATCTCAACCGCCACGCTCTTGAATATGAAAACAATGTCTCCTGATTCTTAAAAATCGACTATTTTATATTTATTTTTTGAACATTCAGTTTATTTCTTCACATATATCTAGTCTGCCTTATTTTTTTAATTGCAAAATCACAGATCTAAAGCGAAATTGCATCTCAATTCTCGAATGACATTAAATAATAAATCTATCTCCAATAATCATTTTAGCAAAGGACTACATTTGAGTTGGACCTTTTCATTTTATTTAATTTTTCCTTTATTGATTGCACCATAAAACAAGTGTCTCGGCAGGGACCTGACACATGCTCGTATGTTACTCAAGAAGAATGCTCCAAAAAAGCCTCCCAAGCATTTAGGAGGCGAATAAAACCGAAATGTGAAGGCATTAGAATTCAGAGTCTTGACGGTGTACTAAACCTACACTCGATGGCTTTTAAAAAAATTTGTCATGTAAGGCTAAATAAGAAATGCATACTTTTTTTTCCACCATGAACACCGAAGTCTTACTTATTGGCTAACTTGCTATCCGCAAATAAACTATAGTACTATTATTCCCATCCATCTGACGTAAATGGAGGGCTTAACATTGCTTTTTCTAAAAAAAATTTATTGATGCAAAATTTGGGTACACTCACTCATTACAAAGGCGAGCCTAACAAAAATAAAAAAAAATATTTTTAAATAAAATAACCACAATACTTCTACAAGTTTAGTGGTATTTTAGTCATTTTAATTTAGGAAAAATAAATTTTCTTATTTTTATTAGGTGCGACCAATTGAAAAGTGGGCATGCCCCAAATTTCATGTCAAAATGGTTTGTAAAATAAAAATTAAAAGCAAAATACTCAGTGTCATCCGATCCATATCAAATGCATAGAAGTTAACACATGACATCGTGATTAGATCAATCCCAACCATTCATTTAGAACAACAGTCACGTGTATTTTATATGTAGGTGATTGCCTCGTGTACATAAACATCATCATCATCATCGTCGTCGTCGTCGTCATTACCATCATCATCATCATCATAGCTTGTTTCTAATTAATTGTGGTCGGCTATACGAACCCTGGTTTATCATTCTTCTCTATTGAAGGTCATACCCTCAGTGAGGCCATAAGTCTCCATATCTTTTAGAACTACTTTTAACCATGTCCTTTTGAGCCTACCCCCTGCCTTTTTCGATCTTTTTACTTGAACTAACTTGGTCTTCCTAACAAGTGAAGTATTGGATAAACACCACACATAGTCAGTCCACCTAAGTCTACTCACTCTCATCTTATCGTCTATTGGTGGCACACAAAATGTCACGGCCCCTCCCCGTACTACCTTGCACTACGCGGTGAAGGGCGACTGAAGTAGCATTGGACACTCAGGTCGGAGTGGACTCAACGCTTTTATCTTGGTAATCAAGCAAGCCAAGTAAACTGGCGATAGACAAAGATTCTAAAATTTAAACTTAACAATCACATTTATCCAAAAGATACTACATTGCATTTCTTCCAAAACAATAGAATCCGGGGCTCCAGGGTCCACAGTTACCCTCAGTTGCAACCCGTGCTCCCAACTCCGACCCTGTTGCTCTCAGTCTACAAGGAGGAAAACATAGTGGGATGAGCTTCGAAGCCTAATAAGTAGATCTAGTGTTATGCATCGGTGGTAAGTCTATCCATGCATAACAAACAATTTATTCAACTATAAGAAGTTGCAATACCGTAGTCATGTGCATTAATCATCACATCAGTGCATCCGTTATAGGCATTATATCCAGGTAGCAATCATAATTTAATCATTACAACTATAGGCAATCGCATTCACAATTCAACCATTACTCACTCACTCCCTAGTTCACCTACTCCCGTAGTAGAGGCCTTATCCATCAGGCTAAGCCAATCCCATTACTGAGGACCTCTACCATATCACAGGAGGGAGGGTAATAAAAAGTGGGGTAATCAACTTTGTAATACCCTCAACTCACGTACGCAGCCTCCAGCATGCATTGAGGATTTGATAGGCACTTACCTTGCAAGGCGTCACTCACTAGTCTCATCTCATGAATCTCGAGGTGCGACCCTTCTTTCCCCTAACCTCATCATATCATTCAACGAGTTAGGGGATGTGTCGGCATCACTTTATCAGTATATCAATTCCCACCACTGATAGATGTCCCATCGCATAGTGAGCAATATCTGTATGGCAATATCCACTACCAATGGTTACCCCATCGCGTAGTGGCCAGTATCAGTAAAATAGTGGCCAGTATCATAATGATATAATAGAGCAGTACCTACTACCAATGGGTGCCCCATTGTGTATCGGTCCTCAGTATAGCCTCTTATCATGCGCAAGCATTCAATTCATTCATACCAAATCAATGCCTTATAACAAATAAATCACATTTTCATTATAACATTATAACCTTTAACATGAAGCATCCATTACATGAGCTATCATAGAGCATTTCCGCGTGGATGTCATCAGTGACATTTTGGCACTTATCATGAAGCTTTCATCATGGAATTATCACATTGACATTAAACTCATCACTTTTTCACATAACAAACGGTTGTATGGCATTATTCACATGACCTTGGGGCATTTGCATGAAAATTATCATATAATATCCTCACTTACCTCTTATCAAATATAACACAGTGTTACGTGTAATAATTTAATGATGAATTCAGCTAAAAGTAACAGTAGACGAGCATAACACTAACATCGTGACAGGCAATAGTGACATATCCCTCTTCTCGGGGGTATAATTTCCAATCTAGGGATTCAAAATGCCTCAAACATATAACTTCAAGCTTATTCACGGGTCTTTAAATTGGCGGTGATTTGAAGGGATTTGGACATTATTTGATAAGTCGAAAGCTAGGTATAAGGTGACCAATAGTTGCTGGAAAATTTCCTGCATCAGTGAGTAGTGATGTGCCCTCGCATTTTGGGGCATAACCAAAAATTCATTGGGAATTCAAAACCTCCAAAACATGTAACTTTGAGCCCATCCACAATCCTTTCCAATGGTGGTAATTTGAAAAAAATTAGACATCGTTTGCTAAGTCAAAAGTGTGGTGCAAAGGGTGCCAGTGGCTGGAACCACAGTAACTGTGGGCAGTGACACACCTACATCTTTCAATTCATATAAGATTTGAGATAGGCGTAAGAAGAAAAAATGAACTAGACACACATATCTTTCATTCAATACCGATTTGGGCCCATTTGGGTGCCATGTGGTCACCAAAAAGTTCATGGAAAAACCCTTACAGCTGCTGGGAAACTTCTTTTTATCGAGTATTAACGTGCCATTAAAATCGTACACACCCTCGTACATGTCAAATTAAAATCTCACACAAGCCTTACTCATGCCGAGCAAATTTAGCAAATTTGACAAGGAAACTACTCTGTAATTTTCCAAGTTCAATGGCAATGTTTAAACACTCATTCAACATCATTTTTATCTGTTCTACATTTATGCATCTTAATCTACTATTTCCCTTTCACTCATACCCAATTACTCCATATTAATTTAAGGGAGGGAGACCTTAACTGTAGCGGAGGTCTAGTTGCACGACCTTAAACTGCATCGTCCTCACTGGAAGACTTTAATCTGCACAGCCATGGTCAGAACTATATGACCTTAAACTATAGTGGAGGTCTAGTTGCACAACCTTAAACTGCATGGTCTTAGCTTCATGACTTTAAACTACATAGCTAAGGTCCAACTGTATAACTCAAAACTATAGTCACGTCTAGGCCACATGATATTAAACTACTTCGAACAAGGTCTAGGAGGCAGGACTTTAAACATGCTTCCACACACACAAGCGCGTACAATACCCTTTTGCGTGTCCCATCTTCATCAATTCCCTGAGGAGTCCATGCCCCTCTTCAACATTCACCATTCTTCAGTGAGTTTCACCCATGCTCATGAAACGGTGAACCATTCCGCCATCCATATTCATCATTAGCCAATGGGTCACCACTATCCACCGTCCATACCAACATCAACCATTTCCACCATGGTCCAGCTGTATGACTGTAAACTATGGTACACGTCTAGGTTATGTGATGTTAAATTGTTTCCAGAAGGTCCTTGAGACATGATCTTTAACACGCCCCCACAAGAAAAAAAAAAAACACAGACATGAAGAAACCCACAAGGGCTTCATGGGTAAAAAAGTCAAAAAAAAATGATTAAAAGTGGACAGATACGGTCACGAAACCGTGAGTAAAAATGTCCAAAAATAAAACCCGGGCACAGTGAAAACACGAAAGGGCACCGTGAGCAAAATAGAATGAAAAGGGTGGACATGGCCGCAAAGTCATAGGTAAAAGAGCCCCAAAATAAAGGAAGTTGATAAAACTGTCTCTACGACGCCACAGCTCCAGTCCAAGTGAAAACCCGCAAAGTGCGCTTGGACCAATAAAGCAGGTTGATGCAACACTCACCATCGCAGCTTTAGCCCACGCTTGAAGAAAAAACCCTAGTGTTAGCACGTCTGATGTCAAAACTCCAAATAAAAAAGAGTCCCCGAGGGTAAGGATGATGACTAAAAGATCCCTCCCAAAACAAGAAGAGTCATTGTGGGTGAGGACGATGACCGAAAGATCCCTTCCAAAAATAAAAAGAGTCCCTGACGGTGAAGACGATAACCGAAAGATCCCTCCAAAAATAAAAGGAGTCCTTGAGGGTGAGGACAACGATCGAAAGTCCCTCCAAAAACAAAAAGAGTCCTTAAGGGTGAGGATAATGACCGAAAGATGCCTCCAAAAACAAAAAGAGTCCTTGAGGGTGAGGACGATGACCGAAAGATCCCTCCAAAAATAAAAATAGTCATTAAGGGTGAGGACGATGACCGAAAGATCCCTCCAATAAAACAAAAGAGTCCTTGAGGGTCACGAAGATGACCGAAAGATCCCTCTAAAAACAAAAAGAGTCCTTGAGGGTGAGGAAGATGAACAAGAGAACCCTCAAAATAAAAAAGAGTCCAGGGTGAGGATGATGATTACTAGATCCCTCAAAGTATCTTCTCCCCCAATGCCTCCATGGATGCATTTGCGACAAATGCGTACAAATGTCTGGGCATCCTAGTTACAACATTACGTGAATTTCTCCTCGACGTCCACATGGTCTTGTGGATAGGAAGAAAAAAAGAAATAAAGCCGAAGGAAATTTTTCGAATGTTTTTCTTCTCGCTTCTCTTGAAGCACAACATTCGGTGGGGCATGATAATTGAAGACATTTTTTGGCATCATGGGTCCCCGATGTGGAATAAAAGAGAGAAGTCGGTCAATAAAGCTCGACAAATGGTGGAAATTTTGACAGTCTCATAATGGCCCTACAACAGGTCAAGATCTTCATAAGGACTCTTAAAAGCCTTCTGTCAAGTTTCGTTGCATTCTGACTCGTCTAAGGTAGTGCAGACAAAAAAACATTTCTGCAGAATCAGCCTCTAGCACCCTGAAATGGACCCCTATAATTGGAACCCTACTTTTAGAACATCAAACAGGCATGGGACCACCTCCATTGGATTCGACATGATTGAAAACCTCTCAGGGTCAAATTTCAGCTTAAACAAACACTCTAGGAAGAAGTTATGGGTAAAAGATCGAAATAAGAGGGGCCACACACTATTCTCATGTGGCCACCCTGCAACTAAACCCCATTAAAGAACAGTCATGAATAGGACACTTACGACGCCCATATCTCCCTCTTTCGAGATTGGATCACGCTCAAACATGTTGGAGCGTATTAATCTTGTCGAGAGGAGCGTTTTGATATGTGGTACGTCCCGTGACGATCACCAAGCCAGGAGAAAAGCTAGAGAGAAGTTCGAGATTTGAAGTCACAAGCTGGAAAAAATCAGCAGGACCTCCATTCACTTGAGTGGCCAAATCACAACGCCCGCAAGCCCGATCAATGTGAGACCCATTGCATCGCGTGTTTAAGGTCCATAGCTATCACTGGTCCAAACCCCGCGTGTGATGAACGATTGAATTTCGCACAAGATCAAGTAGAAATCACAGCAGATTCTGGTAACCGAAATCCCAAATTCTGACTAAAGTCCAAGATTACAAAAACTTCGTTCATGCACCAAATCGAGTCCCGTTTGTTACAACGCGATCGTGATGACATGAAGATGCACTATCGATTAAAAGTTTTTAAGATCTATGTGAATTTCAAGTTATGTGAAAGTGTGATTCATGGCTTAAAATTATTATCAAAATGATCGTAGCATTGAGCCCTACACGATTGCAATCATCTTTTGTTCATTCAGACGTCGAATCCTCAATGGATCGTTGGAGAAGAATCAAGAACGTCCTTAGTTCTCAGCAGGGATTGTTTTGAAATTTTCCAATTGTTAAGTAGGGGCAAATTAGTCATTTTTCACCCTATTTTCTTATTTTTTTAATTTAAATAAATTTTAATTATCCCCAATTAAGGTTAGTTTTGGGTAATCCACTCACATTTTAGCCCTAGTCTATAAATAGATGCTACATCTCATTGAAAAAAAAAAAGAACTTGAGAGATCTCGAAATCATTGTACAAGGATTCAACTTTTGATCAATAGAAATTAAGGTTTTCTTCTTGAGTTCTCTTGGGCACATCTTGGAGAGAGAGAGAAGACAGAAAGTTTAGAGTGCTACCCCTCCTATCTTCAAGTTATTTTCTCTCTCTTCCCTTCTCTCTCTTCGGTTTTGTTTTTCTATGTTTTCTTCTCTCTCCTCTTCTCCTTCTTCTTCTTCGTCTTTCTTCTTCTTCTATGTTGAGTTTTTCTCAAAGGCCATGCACAACAGTGATTGTGTCGTGCATGCCTCTTTCTTTCTTCTCCCTCTTTCTTTTCTCTCCCTCTTTCTTTTCACTCCCTATTCTCTCTTCCTCTTCATGTGACTTCGCTGATCGTGCATGGCGATGGCAGTGCCATGCGCGAACTTCTTTCTCTTTCCTTCCCTCTTCGTTCGTCTCTTTCCCTCAACATAGTTCATGTACGACGTTAGTCATGCATAGCACTGTCTGAAGGAACACACGGCAAGCCGGGTCGTGCTCAAGCATTGGGTCGGGCTCCTGTTTCGGTTCCAAGATTAGTGTCACGCACAGCGATGCATTGTCGACCATGAACTATATTTATTTCATCTCACGAGTCACAAACGACACTGCTCACCATCGTTCGCAGGTGTATCTTCGGTGTCCTGCACAAGCGCAGACGGCGACAGTCATTATTGTCCACAGACATGTTTTCAGTGTCCCGTACCTATCGCAGACGGCGATGCTTATTGTCGCCCATGGGGCTATCACCTGTGATTCGCATCTGTCACAGACGGCATTGCTTACCGCCGTCTGCGGGCCTCTCTTTTGCACTCCTATCGCAGACGGCGATATCTATCGCTCCTTGTGAAGGGTAATTGTTGCCTTCCCACGTCACTGACTACGATGGCCAATGCCATTTGTAGTTCACTGCCTCCGCCGCGAGCAGCACCGTCTAGCGCCATCTAGGGACCACGACACCGTTACTCCCTGGCTGTGGGCAACGATGTCTAATGTCGCCGGGACCTTCTTACTCCTTAGCCTTGCCTCTTTCCTCTGCGCTTTTCTCTTCTTTTTGCTTCTCTTCTCTCTTGACTAAAGGACAGACTCAATCTAGTACTGTCATAGCGGTTTGGCTGTTAAGCAGTATTACCGCCGTGTTGGTCAAGAGTACCATGCCCATCTTGCTGCCACACCAAATTAGGATGGTCATATCGGCCTTGGTTTTTAGTAGTATTACCGTTGTGCCGGTCTGAGTTACCGTGCCCGTCTTGCTACCACTCCGAGTCGGTCACTGTATTGGTCCAGCTATCATCCTAGTCTCGTTCCCTTGTCAAGTCCTCTTTTATTTTTTCCCCTTATTCAAATCCTCTTCTTCATCGTCGTAACTTCTTATCTTCCCTGTCATCTGAATGTGCACATCTGTGCATGTTCACCCCAAGACAAGGGTGGATCCATCGGCCCACTTGTCTTGCAAATTAACCATGTTAGTACTTTACAGAAAACAAGGAGATTGCAGGTAAAGAGAGGCGATTTCAAATCAGTTGAAGCAACTGAGGGGTTTTCCGTCGTTATCTAAGGGGGTGCTCGCGCGAGTAAGCCCGAGTGAGTCATGGACTCAAGTGAGGTTGGTCCCCACCTCACGAATAAAATTCCTCCCTCACCAGTTGGGCAGCTGCCTTTGTTTTGTGAACAAGGATCCTGAGAGAGCGATCTCAGGTCTCAGGTCTTCTTAACCCTAGACACGTGTCAACCGATCACCTAGATCCAGAGGGCGAGATTGAGGCATCTGAGTAATGATATTATTGAAAAGAATGGAATACTGTAAGTTATTTGTTATCTTCAGATATGATTGCAGACCCTTTAACAAAGGGATTAAGTGTAGAAATATTATCAAAGCATATAACTTTGATGGGACTTAGGAATATTTAAGTCAAGAACTCCCAAATGGGATATTTTTCTTTGATGTCTTGGCCATAACGTGACTTTGAATATTTTTTATTATAAATCTAGTGTGAAAAGCCTCATGACAAGGATATGCTCAAAAATGTTAAACTCACTAAGTGGTATAGACTTTATGATATTTCAATATATCTAGCCCTCGTAGCCAAGTGGGAGATGTTGATACTTGTGGGTGGTCATAGGGCTTCAAATATGACATGTTTCTTTCTCTTTATCTTAATAACACATTTTAATATTTGTCACTAAAAAGGCTTCTTAGAGAGAGAAGCTGTCTTTATTTAATGGGTAGAAGATAACAACCCACCTTCCAGGATAAGAGGGCCATGTTTCTCAGAGATTCTATGAGGAAAGTCGAACATTGGAGAACAGCCTCCTCCCATCCCTCTTTAAGAAGAGTTTCATGGCTATGGAGAAGAGCATAGAGAAAAGTTGAGTTCTCAATTGTTCTAGTAAAACTGATCTGTACGATTCATAGTCTCACGATACTGCCATTAATACTTGGGAGCATGTTGGATTATCTCTTCCCCACAAAATCCAACGGCTCACGTTCCATTATATCAAAATGTTTATTACAAGCATTCACAAGGCCTTTAATGGCCACACTCACCCCAATATTTGACACTCCTCAACTGAGTGTACTTTGCAAGGTGCATGCGTCTTTCATTTGATTAGTTATTAGTATTTCATTTGAACAAGTTACCAGATTGTTTTCTTTTGATGGCTTTGAATGCAATAATGGTGATTCTATGGGTTTTTTTGGTGTTTACCATCCACTGTAACTACGTTTGTGATTCTATGGGTTCTACTGCGTCTGTTATTGTATGGGTTCTTTTGGTGTTTACAATCTTCCCATTTGTATGAACTGCATAAGTATCAAACATCTGTTAATGGAGATAGCACTGGAGAAGAACAAGGTTTATCTCATGAAGAGGATTATCAACATGTTCTCAAAGGTGCTTGGCCTTTTTCATCAGTTGAAAGAACTTGGGCAGAGAGATTTTGCATATTAGAGCTCTCTATCTCTCTTATTTTGTTGTTTTTTTACTCTTTTTTATGTCTAAGGAGGTTTAATGTAAACATTTCTTTGTGGCTAGCTTGAATGTGTAGTTCTAGTCTATTACTTGGTTTCTCATGTGTAAGCTTGAATGTATAGTTCTAGTCTATTACTTGGTTTCTCATGTGTAAGCTTGAATGTGTAGTTCTAGTTTGCTCATGTGTAGTTCCAGTCTACTTCAATGATCTGCGTTGGGCCATTGAAAGGCCAGCTATTATCGGGTCGGGGCTGGACTTTTAAAGGGATGGGCTGAAATGCCTGAAATCATTCATGCCCCTCTTCTAGAAATGGGTTTTTGGAGAGAGAAGAACTAGAAAATGGGTTTTTAGAGAGAGAATGGATTTTTAAAGAAAAGGGGACTTGATGCCATGTTGATGAGAGTGAAAATTGAAAACCCAAATGATCAGATGCCAGAGGAAGGAAACCAAGAGCTCAAATTAAATCAAGCCCTAAAATTAAACGGATGAGAGACCAAAAAGGCCACGTGTACTCACCTCTCTTTCTAGTACTTTTTTTATTTAAAGGGGTTTTAAATATTTGAAAAATTCATTCGCAATTTTTTGTAAGAAAAGTTTGAAAAAAAAAAAAATTAGGCCGGGGTCAGGCCAGGCTCAATAGGCGTAATGGGGTCCTTTCAATTTTTTTTCCTTTAAGAAAAGTCCCCAAAAAGTTTAACCCAAAACAAAACCAAACCAAAAAATGAAAAAAAAAGGGGGGGATGAAGGGGGCGGGGGAGGGATTGGGGCAGTGGCCTGATGGGCCTTCCTGGTCTGGACTAGGGCCTATGCATACTATTTTTGGGCCGTACCGTTTCGAGCCTGGTTTTTTTTGTGAATTTTTGGGTCTGATCTGGCCGAGCTGGTCCGGGCCTATTTTTGTGGCGGCCCAAAACAAGGTACCGGATTTTTGGGCGTCGGCCAGGGCCAGCCCGGTTGGCAGCTCTACTCTTGACCGTGCTAGCATTGTACACAAAGCTTTAAAGGCCATAATTCGAACACTGTACATAATTTTTCTTTATAATAAATAGCAGCAATATATAGCAATATATAGGAGTCGAACAAAATTTCACATCATAAGGTAGCGGAGAAGTAGCGCATAAATATCAAAGTCACTCCCATTTCACGAACAAAAGTCAAGAATTTACACTTGTGTAAGAAGAGGTCGCTGTTTGATGAACATTGCATCAGTCATCTTCAACTAAAGGAAAAAGTTTATATAAGGTTATACTTAAAAACAAGTTTATATAAGGTTATACTTAAAAACCCACTAGAAAAGGTTGTTCTTTAGGCTGGAAAACCCTCAAATCAATCATCTCGACCTCGAGATTGATAGACATGAAAAACGGGATTTCCAATGCAAAAAATAGTTCATCTTCTGATACATTATCTAGACCGTCTATTTTCAAGATTTTCAAGTGTTTACAGTTCTGTCAGATCGTCACCATTTCCAAAATTTTAAATTTCATAATGGGGGACAACAATAGATTTTTGTATCATTACAAGGCTTTGCGGCACCGACACTACATTTTAAGCATCATTTTGAAGTGCACCTTCCGTCAATAGTATAAGGTTGACACTTATACGAACCTCACCCTTAACTAAACCTGATATTTTACACTAGATATTTCAATTCCGAAAGGGGGCAGGTACCTCAACATAAAGTTCTAGACTCCACTCCTACGGTTAATACTTTGAAATAATCTTAAAAAATTAAATATACGTTGAAATATGATATCAGAGGGAGAGAGAGGTGGGGTTAGGTTGTTTGGGAAGAGGATGATATCGTTGGGTAAAAGCGAATTCATGTTGAAAGCGGTGAGGGCCACCATTGCTGTTGTTACTAGTATGGAGGTGATGCATAGTAACAGCTTCAGCACGTGTGCCGTGCTGCCTTCCGCGTATTCAATGGAAGCCAATGCTAACATAGTGAGAGAAAAGGGATAGGCCCACCAGGACACATGGAAGCTCCCCATTGCTTTCCTGAAGAAATTGGGTCTCACTGCCTGCAATGCCGACCAAAAGAAGCAACGAGATCCCTGTTATTGGTTCCAATAGAAAAGCACTGGTACAATAAGAGATAAATGTATTACATTGTTGATCACTTAATTTTTTTTTTCCTCATGTCAATTTATTTTTCATTGAATCATATGTTGTCCATGCACCTACAAAATTTCCCATGTAAGACCAATTCATATAAAAAGAAAAACTAAAATAAACTGAGTATCAACCCATCTCATGGTATGCGGTCAATCAGGGTTTTAGAGCGACTAGTTCTGTCACAAAACCGAACAATCTGGACACATTTTTTATTTTTTTTATTTTAAAAACTATTATTATTCAGTTTTTTATTTGTTATTGGCAATTCACCTAGCCGGATCGTCGATCCAGACTCCTGATCTAGACCGATTTGCCAAACCGACAATTTGGGTCATCGATCTGTTTTTGTTTGTGTCATGTGACATCGGTTGTAGTCAGTAGGCTGTAATCTATACAACTGCGGCTGCCCTAAAACCCCACACGGTAGGAAAAAAACAAGCTTCAGAAGCCAACCCAAGCTGGACATTGCGATACGAAGTTTGCGGCGGGAGAAAAAAAAGGATTGCTTCAAAGGGAATTTCGGTAGTTAGGTCAAACAAAATCTCTAGAAAACAGAAGACCCTCTCATGCCTCTCTCCCTGCTTTTGAATGCTCCATAACGAACTCAAAAGTTATCACATTTATAACAAGTCGGTGGAGAGAGGCGCCGTCGAGAGGAACACGAGTCAGATAAGGAGACAGAAGTGTTAGTGTACGTGGATTTGGTGGTAGTACCATTGAATTTTGTCGTGATGAAATCTCAAAGTTTTTTTATAATAAAGTAAGAGCCCAAAACTTATTTTTTTTTATTAAAAAAATAAAATAAAATAAAAAAATGAGTACGGAAAAAAAGAAGGAAAGAAAAACAGAGTCAAAGAAGGAGAGAGAGATTTTAATTCTGTGTATTTTCACTTACCAATGAAGTGAAGAGAAAGAGAGCAAGAAAGAAGAACATCTTGGAAGCAATATCGAAGGCACCGGAAATAGCTCCCCATCCGAGACTAGCAGCGCTGGGTGCCGCCACATAAAGGAAAAACACAGGATATAGTGTTCGGGGAATGCCGCAACCATCGATTCTCTGATAGAGAGTAACAAAGAGCACCAAATAGTGAGCCGTGCCAACCGAGAACAACAATAGAGCCACCTCCTCTCTCCCTAACTCAACCGCAGTCTTTGCACCAACAAAGTTTGCAATCACCGAAAGGTGGGCCGACGGGTTAGCTACAGCAGCAAGGTTGAACCTTTTCCCCCGAGTAAACCATTGCCCATATATCCTCAGGTCCAAAGCAATCACGGGTGCTATGGAGGCCCAAAACCAGACCCTATGAAAGGGGCTACGGAGCTCACGTGAGGAGAAAGGAAATGATTGGAGCAAAAGCATGGATGAGATCGATGGGGCAAAAAGGTAGTTAACACGTAAGCGACTGCTAAATTCTGCTTGAACCGCAGCCCAGTGTCGAGCACACCTGCACAGGTAGAGGAGGGAGAGAGAGAGAAGCGAGACTGAGGCCAAGGCCCAGTGAAGGGTGAAGGCAAAGGAAGGGAGGAGAGAGAGGAAGTGAGAAGAAGGATAATAATGTTTCATTTGTTTCAACAAAAGGGCTTGGCTACACAGAGAGAGGCTTATTCTAAAGTGACCAACATGTACTCTCAAGAGAAAAGGCCACTTATCCTCCTCTCTCACCTTCACTTTCATTGTCTTCCCTTCTTCTTTTGGGTCTTGGGTTATGACAATCTCAAGTTCTTGAAGCTGGTGATTGGGGCTCTTGTCTTTCTCCATCTTCTGTGGGGGACTAGTGGGTGGAGAGGAAGAGGAGAGCTGGTTATTAGGCTTCTTCCCTTCTTTCACTTTGAAATTCAGTAAGCATGGATACAGAGGAGATCAGTAAGCATGAATTGAGAGAGAAAGAGGGGGCGGATTTATAGGGATGGATATCCCTATCCGGGCTTGGCGTGCACCTTTCAAGACACCGTGAACCCCACTTCCCTCTATTTCTATTTGTGAGGCTGGTGGAACTTACAATGTTTAGCTGGAAAATGGAAGTCACCTATTTTGCTTTGGCGTGATGTAATAAAGAGATATTTATGTAGGGACGATAGAGCAACATGAATTCCACTCTGTTTGAACTAGTAACAAACCAAAATGCTTGATGATTGAAAGTAAACAAACCTCATGAAAACAAATCAATCACTTAACAGGACAACATCAATGGATGCCACTCGACAATTTTAAAACAAAAAATCTTCAAATTAGGAATTCATAGAGCAACATCAATTCCACTACGTTGAACCAGTAACAAACCAAAATGCTTGATGATTGAAAGTAAACAAACCTAGTGAAAAAAAATCAATCACTTAACAACGCAACATCAATGGATGCCATTCGACAATTACGGTAAAATATTTTTGAAAATTATGACTTCACAGAGCAACATGAATTCCACCCTGTTTGAACCATTAACAAACAAAAATGCTTGACGATTGAAAGTAAACGAACCTAATGAAAAAAAATCAATTACTTAACAGAGCAACATCAATGGATGCCACTCGACAATTTTAAACCAAAAAATCTCGAAATTAGGACTTCACAGAGAAACATCAATTCCACCC